>OY829914.1:205149647-205214052 GCA_963691935.1 Nephrotoma guestfalica | reverse complement strand
TTGCATCAATTTAAACGTAATTTCATTCAGAATTCTCCAAATATATCAAAATGATCAAAACTTCCAAAATCCGTGACAATATATTTTACCGTTTAAAAATCATGAAGGCTAACCATCAGCCATTTTTGCAAAAAAACTGAAAATATTTTGTAGCTCAAATTTTGGCTGAAACTGGTTTTAGGCATTGGAAAGCGGATAATGACTAAGAAACAATTGGAAAATTATGGTTTGGAAGTACCATTAATGGAGGTCTTATATGTTGATGTTCAAAAACATTTGCTAATTGAAACGTAAGTTGCTGGCGAACCGGACAACATATTGCATCAATTTAAACGTAATTTCATTCAGAATTCTCCAAATATATCAAAATGATCAAAACTTCCAAAATCCGTGACAATATATTTTACCGTTTAAAAATCATGAAGGCTAACCATCAGCCATTTTTGCAAAAAAAACTGAAAATATTTTGTAGCTCAAATTTTGGCTGAAACTGGTTTTAGGCATTGGAAAGCGGATAATGACTAAGAAACAATTGGAAAATTATGGTTTGGAAGTACCATTAATGGAGGTCTTATATGTTGATGTTCAAAAACATTTGCTAATTGAAACGTAAGTTGCTGGCGAACCGGACAACATATTGCATCAATTTAAACGTAATTTCATTCAGAATTCTCCAAATATATCAAAATGATCAAAACTTCCAAAATCCGTGACAATATCTTTTAGCGTTTAAAAATCATGAAGGCTAACCATCAGGCATTTTTGCAAAAAAACTGAAAATATTTTGTAGCTCAAATTTTGGCTGAAACTGGTTTTAGGCATTGGAAAGCGGATAATGACTAAGAAACAATTGGAAAATTATGGTTTGGAAGTACCATTAATGGAGGTCTTATATGTTGATGTTCAAAAACATTTGCTAATTGAAACGTAAGTTGCTGGCGAACCGGACAACATATTGCATCAATTTAAACGTAATTTCATTCAGAATTCTCCAAATATATCAAATTGATCAAAACTTCCAAAATCCGTGACAACATATTTTACCGTTTAAAAATCATGAAGGCTAACCATCAGGGCATTTTTGCAAAAAAACTGAAAATATTTTGTAGCTCAAATTTTGGCTGAAACTGGTTTTAGGCATTGGAAAGCGGATAATGACTAAGAAACAATTAGAAAATTATGGTTTGGAAGTACCATTAATGGAGGTCTTATATGTTGATGTTCAAAAACATTTGCTAATTGAAACGTAAGTTGCTGGCGAACCGGACAACATATTGCATCAATTTAAACGTAATTTCATTCAGAATTCTCCAAATATATCAAAATGATCAAAACTTCCAAAATCCGTGACAATATATTTTACCGTTTAAAAATCATGAAGGCTAACCATCAGGCATTTTTGCAAAAAAACTGAAAATATTTTGTAGCTCAAATATTTGCTGAAACTGGTTTTAGGCATTGGAAAGCGGATAATGACTAAGAAACAATTGGAAAATTATGGTTTGGAAGTACCATTAATGGAGGTCTTATATGTTGATGTTCAAAAACATTTGCTAATTGAAACGTAAGTTGCTGGCGAACCGGACAACATATTGCATCAATTTAAACGTAATTTCATTCAGAATTCTCCAAATATATCAAAATGATCAAAACTTCCAAAATCCGTGACAATATATTTTACCGTTTAAAAATCATGAAGGCTAACCATCAGGCATTTTTGCAAAAAAACTGAAAATATTTTGTAGCTCAAATATTAGCTGAAACTGGTTTTAGGCATTGGAAAGCGGATAATGACTAAGAAACAATTGGAAAATTATGGTTTGGAAGTACCATTAATGGAGGTCTTATATGTTGATGTTCAAAAACATTTGCTAATTGAAACGTAAGTTGCTGGCGAACCGGACAACATATTGCATCAATTTAAACGTAATTTCATTCAGAATTCTCCAAATATATCAAAATGATCAAAACTTCCAAAATCCGTGACAATATATTTTACCGTTTAAAAATCATGAAGGCTAACCATCAGCGATTTTTGCAAAAAACTGAAAATATTTTGTAGCTCAAATTTTGCTGAAACTGGTTTTAGGCATTGGAAAGCGGATAATGACTAAGAAACAATTGGAAAATTATGGTTTGGAAGTACCATTAATGGAGGTCTTATATGTTGATGTTCAAAAACATTTGCTAATTGAAACGTAAGTTGCTGGCGAACCGGACAACATATTGCATCAATTTAAACGTAATTTCATTCAGAATTCTCCAAATATATCAAAATGATCAAAACTTCCAAAATCCGTGACAATATATTTTACCGTTTAAAAATCATGAAGGCTAACCATCAGGGATTTTTGCAAAAAACTGAAAATATTTTGTAGCTCAAATTTTGGCTGAAACTGGTTTTAGGCATTGGAAAGCGGATAATGACTAAGAAACAATTGGAAAATTATGGTTTGGAAGTACCATTAATGGAGGTCTTATATGTTGATGTTCAAAAACATTTGCTAATTGAAACGTAAGTTGCTGGCGAACCGGACAACATATTGCATCAATTTAAACGTAATTTCATTCAGAATTCTCCAAATATATCAAAATGATCAAAACTTCCAAAATCCGTGACAATATATTTTACCGTTTAAAAATCATGAAGGCTAACCATCAGGGATTTTTGCAAAAAACTGAAAATATTTTGTAGCTCAAATTTTGGCTGAAACTGGTTTTAGGCATTGGAAAGCGGATAATGACTAAGAAACAATTGTAAAATTATGGTTTGGAAGTACCATTAATGGAGGTCTTATATGTTGATGTTCAAAAACATTTGCTAATTGAAACGTAAGTTGCTGGCGAACCGGACAACATATTGCATCAATTTAAACGTAATTTCATTCAGAATTCTCCAAATATATCAAATGATCAAAACTTCCAAAATCCGTGACAATATATTTTACCGTTTAAAAATCATGAAGGCTAACCATCAGGCATTTTTGCAAAAAACTGAAAATATTTTGTAGCTCAAATTTTGGCTGAAACTGGTTTTAGGCATTGGAAAGCGGATAATGACTAAGAAACAATTGGAAAATTATGGTTTGGAAGTACCATTAATGGAGGTCTTATATGTTGATGTTCAAAAACATTTGCTAATTGAAACGTAAGTTGCTGGCGAACCGGACAACATATTGCATCAATTTAAACGTAATTTCATTCAGAATTCTCCAAATATATCAAAATGATCAAAACTTCCAAAATCCGTGACAATATATTTTACCGTTTAAAAATCATGAAGGCTAACCATCAGGCATTTTTGCAAAAAAACTGAAAATATTTTGTAGCTCAAATTTTGGCTGAAACTGGTTTTAGGCATTGGAAAGCGGATAATGACTAAGAAACAATTGGAAAATTATGGTTTGGAAGTACCATTAATGGAGGTCTTATATGTTGATGTTCAAAAACATTTGCTAATTGAAACGTAAGTTGCTGGCGAACCGGACAACATATTGCATCAATTTAAACGTAATTTCATTCAGAATTCTCCAAATATATCAAAATGATCAAAACTTCCAAAATCCGTCATAATATATTTTACCGTTTAAAAATCATGAAGGCTAACCATCAGGCATTTTTGCAAAAAAACTGAAAATATTTTGTAGCTCAAATTTTGGCTGAAACTGGTTTTAGGCATTGGAAAGCGGATAATGACTAAGAAACAATTGGAAAATTATGGTTTGGAAGTACCATTAATGGAGGTCTTATATGTTGATGTTCAAAAACATTTGCTAATTGAAACGTAAGTTGCTGGCGAACCGGACAACATATTGCATCAATTTAAACGTAATTTCATTCAGAATTCTCCAAATATATCAAATGATCAAAACTTCCAAAATCCGTGACAATATATTTTACCGTTTAAAAATCATGAAGGCTAACCATCAGCATTTTTGCAAAAAAACTGAAAATATTTTGTAGCTCAAATTTTGGCTGAAACTGGTTTTAGGCATTGAAAGCGGATAATGACTAAGAAACAATTGGAAAATTATGGTTTGGAAGTACCATTAATGGAGGTCTTATATGTTGATGTTCAAAAACATTTGCTAATTGAAACGTAAGTTGCTGGCGAACCGGACAACATATTGCATCAATTTAAACGTAATTTCATTCAGAATTCTCCAAATATATCAAAATGATCAAAACTTCCAAAATCCGTGACAATATATTTTACCGTTTAAAAATCATGAAGGCTAACCATCAGCATTTTTGCAAAAAAACTGAAAATATTTTGTAGCTCAAATTTTGGCTGAAACTGGTTTTAGGCATTGGAAAGCGGATAATGACTAAGAAACAATTGGAAAATTATGGTTTGGAAGTACCATTAATGGAGGTCTTATATGTTGATGTTCAAAAACATTTGCTAATTGAAACGTAAGTTGCTGGCGAACCGGACAACATATTGCATCAATTTAAACGTAATTTCATTCAGAATTCTCCAAATATATCAAAATGATCAAAACTTCCAAAATCCGTGACAATATCTTTTAGCGTTTAACAATCATGAAGGCTAACCATCAGGCATTTTTGCAAAAAAAACTGAAAATATTTTGTAGCTCAAATTTTGGCTGAAACTGGTTTTAGGCATTGGAAAGCGGATAATGACTAAGAAACAATTGGAAAATTATGGTTTGGAAGTACCATTAATGGAGGTCTTATATGTTGATGTTCAAAAACATTTGCTAATTGAAACGTAAGTTGCTGGCGAACCGGACAACATATTGCATCAATTTAAACGTAATTTCATTCAGAATTCTCCAAATATATCAAATTGATCAAAACTTCCAAAATCCGTGACAACATATTTTACCGTTTAAAAATCATGAAGGCTAACCATCAGGGATTTTTGCAAAAAAAACTGAAATATTTTGTAGCTCAAATTTTGGCTGAAACTGGTTTTAGGCATTGGAAAGCGGATAATGACTAAGAAACAATTAGAAAATTATGGTTTGGAAGTACCATTAATGGAGGTCTTATATGTTGATGTTCAAAAACATTTGCTAATTGAAACGTAAGTTGCTGGCGAACCGGACAACATATTGCATCAATTTAAACGTAATTTCATTCAGAATTCTCCAAATATATCAAAATGATCAAAACTTCCAAAATCCGTGACAATATATTTTACCGTTTAAAAATCATGAAGGCTAACCATCAGGCATTTTTGCAAAAAAACTGAAAATATTTTGTAGCTCAAATATTAGCTGAAACTGGTTTTAGGCATTGGAAAGCGGATAATGACTAAGAAACAATTGGAAAATTATGGTTTGGAAGTACCATTAATGGAGGTCTTATATGTTGATGTTCAAAACATTTGCTAATTGAAACGTAAGTTGCTGGCGAACCGGACAACATATTGCATCAATTTAAACGTAATTTCATTCAGAATTCTCCAAATATATCAAAATGATCAAAACTTCCAAAATCCGTGACAATATATTTTACCGTTTAAAAATCATGAAGGCTAACCATCAGGCATTTTTGCAAAAAAACTGAAAATATTTTGTAGCTCAAATTTTGGCTGAAACTGGTTTTAGGCATTGGAAAGCGGATAATGACTAAGAAACAATTGGAAAATTATGGTTTGGAAGTACCATTAATGGAGGTCTTATATGTTGATGTTCAAAAACATTTGCTAATTGAAACGTAAGTTGCTGGCGAACCGGACAACATATTGCATCAATTTAAACGTAATTTCATTCAGAATTCTCCAAATATATCAAAATGATCAAAACTTCCAAAATCCGTGACAATATATTTTACCGTTTAAAAATCATGAAGGCTAACCATCAGCCATTTTTGCAAAAAACTGAAAATATTTTGTAGCTCAAATATTAGCTGAAACTGGTTTTAGGCATTGGAAAGCGGATAATGACTAAGAAACAATTGGAAAATTATGGTTTGGAAGTACCATTAATGGAGGTCTTATATGTTGATGTTCAAAAACATTTGCTAATTGAAACGTAAGTTGCTGGCGAACCGGACAACATATTGCATCAATTTAAACGTAATTTCATTCAGAATTCTCCAAATATATCAAAATGATCAAAACTTCCAAAATCCGTGACAATATATTTTACCGTTTAAAAATCATGAAGGCTAACCATCAGGGATTTTTGCAAAAAACTGAAAATATTTTGTAGCTCAAATTTTGGCTGAAACTGGTTTTAGGCATTGGAAAGCGGATAATGACTAAGAAACAATTGGAAAATTATGGTTTGGAAGTACCATTAATGGAGGTCTTATATGTTGATGTTCAAAAACATTTGCTAAATGAAACGTAAGTTGCTGGCGAACCGGACAACATATTGCATCAATTTAAACGTAATTTCATTCAGAATTCTCCAAATATATCAAAATGATCAAAACTTCCAAAATCCGTGACAATATATTTTACCGTTTAAAAATCATGAAGGCTAACCATCAGCCATTTTTGCAAAAAACTGAAAATATTTTGTAGCTCAAATTTTGGCTGAAACTGGTTTTAGGCATTGAAAAGCGGATAATGACTAAGAAACAATTAGAAAATTATGGTTTGGAAGTACCATTAATGGAGGTCTTATATGTTGATGTTCAAAAACATTTGCTAATTGAAACGTAAGTTGCTGGCGAACCGGACAACATATTGCATCAATTTAAACGTAATTTCATTCAGAATTCTCCAAATATATCAAATTGATCAAAACTTCCAAAATCCGTGACAATATATTTTACCGTTTAAAAATCATGAAGGCTAACCATCAGGCATGTTTGCAAACAAACTGAAAATATTTTGAAGCTCAAATTTTGGCAGAAACTGGTTTTAGGCATTGGAAAGCGGATAATGACTAAGAGACAATTGAAAATTATGGTTTGGAAGTACCATTAATGGAGGTCTTATATGTTGATGTTCAAAAACATTTGCTAATTGAAACGTAAGTTGCTGGCGAACCGGACAACATATTGCATCAATTTAAACGTAATTTCATTCAGAATTCTCCAAATATATCAAAATGATCAAAACTTCCAAAATCCGTGACAATATATTTTACCGTTTAAAAATCATGAAGGCTAACCATCAGGGATTTTTGCAAAAAACTGAAAATATTTTGTAGCTCAAATTTGGCTGAAACTGGTTTTAGGCATTGAAAAGCGGATAATGACTAAGAAACAATTAGAAAATTATGGTTTGGAAGTACCATTAATGGAGGTCTTATATGTTGATGTTCAAAAACATTTGCTAATTGAAACGTAAGTTGCTGGCGAACCGGACAACATATTGCATCAATTTAAACGTAATTTCATTCAGAATTCTCCAAATATATCAAAATGATCAAAACTTCCAAAATCCGTGACAATATATTTTACCGTTTAAAAATCATGAAGGCTAACCATCAGGGATTTTTGCAAAAAACTGAAAATATTTTGTAGCTCAAATTTTGGCTGAAACTGGTTTTAGGCATTGGAAAGCGGATAATGACTAAGAAACAATTGGAAAATTATGGTTTGGAAGTACCATTAATGGAGGTCTTATATGTTGATGTTCAAAAACATTTGCTAATTGAAACGTAAGTTGCTGGCGAACCGGACAACATATTGCATCAATTTAAACGTAATTTCATTCAGAATTCTCCAAATATATCAAAATGATCAAAACTTCCAAATCCGTGACAATATATTTTACCGTTTAAAAATCATGAAGGCTAACCATCAGCCATTTTTGCAAAAAAACTGAAAATATTTTGTAGCTCAAATTTTGGCTGAAACTGGTTTTAGGCATTGGAAAGCGGATAATGACTAAGAAACAATTGGAAAATTATGGTTTGGAAGTACCATTAATGGAGGTCTTATATGTTGATGTTCAAAAACATTTGCTAATTGAAACGTAAGTTGCTGGCGAACCGGACAACATATTGCATCAATTTAAACGTAATTTCATTCAGAATTCTCCAAATATATCAAAATGATCAAAACTTCCAAAATCCGTGACAATATATTTTACCGTTTAAAAATCATGAAGGCTAACCATCAGCCATTTTTGCAAAAAAACTGAAAATATTTTGTAGCTCAAATTTTGGCTGAAACTGGTTTTAGGCATTGGAAAGCGGATAATGACTAAGAAACAATTGGAAAATTATGGTTTGGAAGTACCATTAATGGAGGTCTTATATGTTGATGTTCAAAAACATTTGCTAATTGAAACGTAAGTTGCTGGCGAACCGGACAACATATTGCATCAATTTAAACGTAATTTCATTCAGAATTCTCCAAATATATCAAAATGATCAAAACTTCCAAAATCCGTGACAATATATTTTACCGTTTAAAAATCATGAAGGCTAACCATCAGCCATTTTTGCAAAAAAACTGAAAATATTTTGTAGCTCAAATTTTGGCTGAAACTGGTTTTAGGCATTGAAAAGCGGATAATGACTAAGAAACAATTAGAAAATTATGGTTTGGAAGTACCATTAATGGAGGTCTTATATGTTGATGTTCAAAAACATTTGCTAATTGAAACGTAAGTTGCTGGCGAACCGGACAACATATTGCATCAATTTAAACGTAATTTCATTCAGAATTCTCCAAATATATCAAAATGATCAAAACTTCCAAAATCCGTGACAATATATTTTACCGTTTAAAAATCATGAAGGCTAACCATCAGGGATTTTTGCAAAAAACTGAAAATATTTTGTAGCTCAAATTTTGGCTGAAACTGGTTTTAGACATTGGAAAGCGGATAATGACTAAGAAACAATTGGAAAATTATGGTTTGGAAGTACCATTAATGGAGGTCTTATATGTTGATGTTCAAAAACATTTGCTAAATGAAACGTAAGTTGCTGGCGAACCGGACAACATATTGCATCAATTTAAACGTAATTTCATTCAGAATTCTCCAAATATATCAAAATGATCAAAACTTCCAAAATCCGTGACAATATATTTTACCGTTTAAAAATCATGAAGGCTAACCATCAGCCATTTTTGCAAAAAAACTGAAAATATTTTGTAGCTCAAATTTTGGCTGAAACTGGTTTTAGGCATTGAAAAGCGGATAATGACTAAGAAACAATTAGAAAATTATGGTTTGGAAGTACCATTAATGGAGGTCTTATATGTTGATGTTCAAAAACATTTGCTAATTGAAACGTAAGTTGCTGGCGAACCGGACAACATATTGCATCAATTTAAACGTAATTTCATTCAGAATTCTCCAAATATATCAAATTGATCAAAACTTCCAAAATCCGTGACAATATATTTTACCGTTTAAAAATCATGAAGGCTAACCATCAGGCATGTTTGCAAAAAAACTGAAAATATTTTGAAGCTCAAATTTTGGCAGAAACTGCTTTTAGGCATTGGAAAGCGGATAATGACTAAGAAACAATTAGAAAATTATGGTTTGGAAGTACCATTAATGGAGGTCTTATATGTTGATGTTCAAAAACATTTGCTAATTGAAACGTAAGTTGCTGGCGAACCGGACAACATATTGCATCAATTTAAACGTAATTTCATTCAGAATTCTCCAAATATATCAAAATGATCAAAACTTCCAAAATCCGTGACAATATATTTTACCGTTTAAAAATCATGAAGGCTAACCATCAGCCATTTTTGCAAAAAAACTGAAAATATTTTGTAGTTCAAATTTTGGCTGAAACTGGTTTTAGGCATTGGAAAGCGGATAATGACTAAGAAACAATTGGAAAATTATGGTTTGGAAGTACCATTAATGGAGGTCTTATATGTTGATGTTCAAAAATATTTGCTAATTGAAACGTAAGTTGCTGGCGAACCGGACAACATATTGCATCAATTTAAACGTAATTTCATTCAGAATTCTCCAAATATATCAAATTGATCAAAACTTCCAAAATCCGTGACAATATATTTTACCGTTTAAAAATCATGAAGGCTCAGCCATTTTTGCAAAAAAACTGAAAATATTTTGTAGCTCAAATTTTGGCTGAAACTGGTTTTAGGCATTGGAAAGCGGATAATGACTAAGAAACAATTGGAAAATTATGGTTTGGAAGTACCATTAATGGAGGTCTTATATGTTGATGTTCAAAAACATTTGCTAATTGAAACGTAAGTTGCTGGCGAACCGGACAACATATTGCATCAATTTAAACGTAATTTCATTCAGAATTCTCCAAATATATCAAAATGATCAAAACTTCCAAAATCCGTGACAATATATTTTACCGTTTAAAAATCATGAAGGCTAACCGTCAGCCATTTTTGCAAAAAAACTGAAAATATTTTGTAGCTCAAATTTTGGCTGAAACTGGTTTTAGGCATTGGAAAGCGGATAATGACTAAGAAACAATTGGAAAATTATGGTTTGGAAGTACCATTAATGGAGGTCTTATATGTTGATGTTCAAAAACATTTGCTAATTGAAACGTAAGTTGCTGGCGAACCGGACAACATATTGCATCAATTTAAACGTAATTTCATTCAGAATTCTCCAAATATATCAAAATGATCAAAACTTCCAAAATCCGTGACAATATATTTTACCGTTTAAAAATCATGAAGGCTAACCATCAGCCATTTTTGCAAAAAAACTGAAAATATTTTGTAGCTCAAATTTTGGCTGAAACTGGTTTTAGGCATTGGAAAGCGGATAATGACTAAGAAACAATTGGAAAATTATGGTTTGGAAGTACCATTAATGGAGGTCTTATATGTTGATGTTCAAAAACATTTGCTAATTGAAACGTAAGTTGCTGGCGAACCGGACAACATATTGCATCAATTTAAACGTAATTTCATTCAGAATTCTCCAAATATATCAAAATGATCAAAACTTCCAAAATCCGTGACAATATATTTTACCGTTTAAAAATCATGAAGGCTAACCATCAGGCATTTTTGCAAAAAAACAGAAAATATTTTGTAGCTCAAATATTAGCTTAAACTGGTTTTAGGCATTGGAAAGCGGATAATGACTAAGAAACAATTGGAAAATTATGGTTTGGAAGTACCATTAATGGAGGTCTTATATGTTGATGTTCAAAAACATTTGCTAATTGAAACGTAAGTTGCTGGCGAACCGGACAACATATTGCATCAATTTAAACGTAATTTCATTCAGAATTCTCCAAATATATCAAAATGATCAAAACTTCCAAAATCCGTGACAATATATTTTACCGTTTAAAAATCATGAAGGCTCAGCCATTTTTGCAAAAAAACTGAAAATATTTTGTAGCTGAAATTTTGGCTGAAACTGGTTTTAGGCATTGGAAAGCGGATAATGACTAAGAAACAATTGGAAAATTATGGTTTGGAAGTACCATTAATGGAGGTCTTATATGTTGATGTTCAAAAACATTTGCTAATTGAAACGTAAGTTGCTGGCGAACCGGACAACATATTGCATCAATTTAAACGTAATTTCATTCAGAATTCTCCAAATATATCAAATTGATCAAAACTTCCAAAATCCGTGACAATATATTTTACCGTTTAAAAATCATGAAGGCTAACCATCAGCCATTTTTGCAAAAAAACTGAAAATATTTTGTAGCTGAAATTTTGACTGAAACTGGTTTTAGGCATTGGAAAGCGGATAATGACTAAGAAACAATTGGAAAATTATGGTTTGGAAGTACCATTAATGGAGGTCTTATATGTTGATGTTCAAAAACATTTGCTAATTGAAACGTAAGTTGCTGGCGAACCGGACAACATATTGCATCAATTTAAACGTAATTTCATTCAGAATTCTCCAAATATATCAAATTGATCAAAACTTCCAAAATCCGTGACAATATATTTTACCGTTTAAAAATCATGAAGGCTAACCATCAGGCATTTTTGCAAAAAAACTGAAAATATTTTGTAGCTCAAATTTTGGCTGAAACTGGTTTTAGGCATTGGAAAGCGGATAATGACTAAGAAACAATTGGAAAATTATGGTTTGGAAGTACCATTAATGGAGGTCTTATATGTTGATGTTCAAAAATATTTGCTAATTGAAACGTAAGTTGCTGGCGAACCGGACAACATATTGCATCAATTTAAACGTAATTTCATTCAGAATTCTCCAAATATATCAAAATGATCAAAACTTCCAAAATCCGTGACAATATATTTTACCGTTTAAAAATCATGAAGGCTAACCATCAGGCAGTTTTGCAAAAAAACTGAAAATATTTTGTAGCTCAAATTTTTGCTGAAACTCGTTTTAGGCATTGGAAGTAAGCGGATAATGACTAAGAAACAATTGGAAAATTATGGTTTGGAAGTACCATTAATGGAGGTCTTATATGTTGATGTTCACAAGCTGTATTTATGGATCATGCCGAAAGAATTCGGATTAGTAGTGTGATTTGATTAGTCTATACTATTTAATCTATACCTGACTTGTCTAGTCCTCTGACAGTTTTGTCTCCATCAAGGGATTGTCATCCTTGAATCTCCCCTTTTGAAGTTCAATTATAAAATGTTTGACCGTGACCAAGAGACGCATTCACAAAATGGATTCAACCTGTTAGGGTGATTAGCCCCCATCATAACAGAAATTAAATTTTCGTCCAAAAGTTGCGGCCCAGTAATCTGGAGTGGGCTTTCAGAAGTGATATGCAAACGGTCGCAAATAATTCGAAATCACATGAGGAACGTCAATCAGATCTCGATTCCCAGATGCATTGAAACAACCAAAGTCAAATCCGTTCAAATGCATGGAATCGCCGACGCCAGTCAAGATGTCTTTGCTGCTGTGGTCTATCTACGGGTAGAAACATCATCGGAAAATATTGAAACAATTCTCACTACCATGACTTGAACTTTGCGCTGCGTTGCTTCTACGTAACTTGATCAAATTAATCCGAAATGGAAACTGAAATAGAAATTTCCATTAGAAATGGAAACGGACTCCCGAATGTTATTAGATTGGCTTGCCAGTCAGCCCAGACGATAAAGTACCTTTGTAGGCAACAGAATGGCTGAAATTATAAATACTATACCGCGTAAACATTGGTTGCACGTGCAACTGACAATTCGATTGTGCATCCCGAGGTTTACCGCGAAATTCGGGTATATTTCATCACGATTCATCACGAAGTCAAAAGATGAAAAGGGCTCGAGAACCTACGGAACGTATTTAACGAGAGAAGACCTGTTCCAGGCATTATTCAAAATATTTCAGCATGAACAAGGAAAATTCTACAATGTTGAGCGCAAGTAGAAGCAACAAGTGAAATAAATAAATCTAGTAGGATCAAGTCATTGAGTCCTTTCTTAGACGAATTCGGCCTCATTCGCGTTGGCGGGCGACTACAAAATTCTGCAGCACCGTTCTCTACTAAGTACCCCATGATCCTTCATCCGAAGTCACTGCTTACGAAGTTCATTCTGGACGAAGGGAACCAACACTCTGGTCCATCGTCAAAGCTAGCCATCACCAGACAACATTATTGGATTCCGAGTGGCCGAAGCACGGTTTGACAAGTCATTATTCAGATAAACAACCAAGTCATGGGTAACCTGCCAAGCTGCCGTTTCGACCTAATTCGGCCCTTTTTAAAAGTTGGCGTAGACTTCTAATACATTCACGAAAGGGACGAGACCATATATATGTTTGTTTATTTGTCTTAGCACAAAAGCTATTCATTTCACCAGTGAATCATTGCTAGGAGCCCTGAAAAGATTTGTTGTAAGACATGGGATTTGCCAAAAAATTCATCGCGACAATGGCACAAATTTCGTCGGTGCCCGCAGCCAATTAAGACAAACCTTTAATAAATTAGAATCCAATTCGCAAATGATTTCGGCTTATTCTGCCAGATACTATATAACATGGCGTTTCAATCCTCCCAGTGCAATATATTTCGGTGCTATCTGGGATGCGGGAATCAAATCCGCCAAATATCATCTCAAAGAAATTGAAGGCACGCTGAACTCCAGGCCACTTTGACGTCCTGACTCCTTCTCATCTCTTGCTTGGTCACCCCACAACAAAACTTCCAGAAATCGACGTTACTCACCTCAAACCATCATATCTAACCAGATGGCAAATGGTTCAACGGAGAGATTCTCAACCACAAATCAAGATCGGCGACATAGTAGTAATCAAAGATAAAAACGTAGCCGTAAATCAGTGGCCACTAGGAAAAGTCACAAAATTATATCCCGGTTCCGATGGCATTACCAGAGTGGTTACTCTCATAACTAAATCTAGAAAAATAAAGCGCCCCACTAGTAAACTGGTCATACTCTTAATATCGAGCCAAAATGATTCCGAAAACACGCAAGATGCGTCAATGTCTAGTCAGTCACATTCGGACAAGGAAGTTACAGTTCGTACATTATAATTGCATCAAATTGTTGAACCAGATGGTTCAAAACTGGCGGTATGTTGAATTAATTCATTCAACATAACAATAGTTACCTAATTTCTCACCCTGAAATACATTTAACCTGAAAGCAAACAAATGTAGTACATCCAATAATTAACTTTATACTTACCCTTTATCATTATATGCATTACAATCTAATCCCCCTAAAATAATTAATTAAGAATTAGTTAGCAACTTTGTATAATTTAAATTTGTCCAAAATGTCATCCAAGTGTCAATTGGTGGACTAATTCCTGTGAATTATTTTTAGTGCAATGCATGACTGAATACCGAAATTTATGATCGACGCGACACCTGTGTTTAAACTTTTTCACTAAATGACAGGTTTCGGATTCGTCATTACGTTAATAAATACGAGTAGTAATTTTGACTCTCTCTCTTATTTCAACTGCAAACGAGCCGCGTATTACCACGTGCATCATTCATTCGCCTTGCGTTCGAATATTCACCAGACATCAATTATTCAGCACATTCTAAAATTGTAGTCAGTGCAATCTACATAAAGAACGCCAATATTGTCACGCGATCAAATTCCGCAATGAAGCACTCCGCATCTGTTGCTCATCAATAAATTTGTATTGCCACCTCTTACCACTCCGCCGGTACCTCTACAATTACTTTTAGCTGGGACATAAGACAATTCAAAATTGTTTTTGGTCAAGATACGAAAATTCAATTCTTGAGTCTACATTCAAAATACAAGGCCATGAGGACACGAAGTTTCTCTAAATATATTTTATGGGCAGTGATGAAGAACGCGGGGCAACTAGATGCCAGTACAATTTCATTGAACGGACAGAAGAGCGACCAATTGTGAAATTGTTGGAAAGTTGTTTAAAAGAATGTCACCACAATTGAGAAATGACTACTATCAAATCGTCATCAAGGCGGACTAAGTGTCATCGGGTGAAAATGCTGGTCGTTCGTACGACGCATTACAATATCCGCCGATATTTTTGGAAGGACAGGATGGATATCACATCAATATCAAGCAGCGAGATCCAGTTACAGGTCCAATCTTATATTCAATATTTTTTTATTTTTTCAGGTGTCGAAACAAACAAAAAAGTCAGCTCGATGCACTACTACGCATACAGATTGATGATTAGACGTAATCAGGCCAACCATATCTTTCGATATTGCCAGCTGATTCAAGCAGGGTGAATTGCGATCGGAGGAATACGTCCTGATGACTTATATACCGGGGCAATAACCAATGCATTGTCATGATATCACTGCACGTGTGTTCAAGCAAAAATTAAAATCATTGATGAATTTTATCAAAAAATACTCGATTTTCAGTAACACACGTTGCTGGATATATACGGTTGAGTGGCAAAAGCGAGGATTAGCTCATGCTCATATTTTGATTTGGCTTGAAGATAAAATCAGCCCAGAAGAAATTGACCAAATAATTTCAGTAGAAATACAAGATCGATCAAATGACCAAGAAATGTTCGATATTGTTACCACAAATATGATGTACAAAGCGTTTCCCAAAGCAACGTATTAATGATATCGACGGTTATCAATTTTATCGACGCAGAAACGCAGAGAATGATGGCCACACATTCACAATGCGATTGTCGAACACTACAAATCAAATTGAAATTGATAATCAGTGGGTAGTACCATACTCACCAATACTTTCAAAAACGTACAAGGCTCATATTAATGTCGAGTTTTGCAGTTCAGTACAGGCAGTGATTTGGCAGTATTTGAAGTACAAAACATCAGCAGCAAGAAAGCTGTCTGGCGTATTCTTAAAGTTTTCCCATACACGAACAAAACCCAAGCGTCGAGCACCTTGCGATTTATCTTAAAAATGGTGAACGTGCATATTTCACTGAAGAAAATGCTCTCCTACGAGCATTCGAGCCACCAAAAACGACACTTAGCGAATTTTTCAAATTGTGCCAAAAACCTGATGTTTTCGGACAATTCGCAAAAACATTGGCAAAAAGACAAGGCGAACCACATCCAACAATCGTAGGCGTATTCAAAACCAACACATTGGGACGACTTTTTGCATTTGCAACGTCTTAACCAATTTTTGCGAACAGTCAATGGGCAAGTGTTCAATACATATCAAGATACATGTCGAGGGATATAATTGCTGGAAGACGACAATCATTGGGATCTGACAGTTGCAGATTGCTTTGTGGGAAAAATACAAGAATTACATGGCTGAAGACATCCTACACCGAGTTAGATACACAAACCAAGATCCAAACATTGTTTACACGCCAGTAAACGCCAGTATGCCATCGCCTGATCGTCCGGCGGTCGACTTAGTTAACAGTGATGTGCGGCGAGAAGAACAGTATAACAATGTTGACTTAGTTACATTTATGGCGAACAATGAGTCATTAATGGCTGCTGAACAAAAAAGTATTTATAATCGAATTATGCTGACTGTTGCTGCTAAACAAGGCGGCTTTTTCTTTATGGATGCATCAGGTGGAACCGGCAAGACGTTTTTAATATCACTTATCGTTGCAAAGATACGTTCGCAGCACAAAATTGTTTTGACAATTGCATCGTTAGGCAATGCTGCCACTTTGTTAGATGATGGATGAACGGCACATTCAGCGCTCAAACTGCCATTAGACGTTCATAACAAACCGAACGCAATGTGTAGCATTAAAAAAAACAGCGGAATGGCTGCAGTGCTGTAAAAAAGTTCGGACATTATCTGGGATGAATGTACTATGGCTCGTAAACATACACTCGAAGCATTGCATAGAACTATGCAAGATTTAAACGGCAACAACAAACTATTCGGTGATTTCCGACAGACATTGCCAGTCAATTCACGCTCTACTTATGGCGATGAGATTAACGCATGTTTAAAACAATCATTTCTATGGTGAATCGTAGAGGCCGTTCGATTGGCCATCAACATGCGAGTACAATTGCAAACTGACCCGTCAGCCCAAATATTTTCTGAACACAATTAATTCAAAACATGAATTAATTGAGAATGTCTTCCCGGACATTCTGAATAATTACTTGAACCATAAATGTTGATGTTGACGAAATTAATTTTCAGGTACAAGAGTTGTTGCCAGGCGAGGTGATGTCTCTCAAATCAATCAACACTGTCGTTGATGAAAATGGCGCAGTAAATTATCCAAATGAATTTTCAAATTCAATAGATATGCCAGGAATTCCACCACACAATCTTAGATTAAAAATTGGCTCGCCGATAATTCTGCTTCGTAATTTAAACCCACCCAGATTATGCAACGGCACACGGCCAAGGGGCTGATGATTGAAAGCAATTATTTTGCTTCATATGCATGATGCAAGGTGAGGCTTAGTCTTTAGTAAGCGAACTTTGAATTAGGCGGCATTCGGTTTTAAATCCAAGCCTTCCTATGATAATACAGAGCTCTGTCATAGGCGACCGTTATTTCTCGTGCTACTCGTGGGAATAAACATGGAATCTAAAAATAAACAAACAAACAAAACAAATGAGAGTGATGCTTCTCGAACAACATCAAAACAGGCTGATGCACCTGCAAATGCATCAAAAGCTAAAGGTGGTGCAACAAAAGGTACTAATTCAGAAGGCGATACAGTTCAAAATGCTACAACTTCTGAAAAGACCACAACTTCTGCTCAAAAAGTAACTCAAGAAAATCAAATGTGATCAAGCCACAAAAAAGACTGAAAATCGTGTTCAGTTGAGTGGGGCTGGGCGGAAACGTTTTAAATCTTTGAGAAAACCAGGGCATTCATCCTAGGAAGTTCGTAAATTGGCCGTAGATCCTAATTCCACTCGCGTTCATGGTGAAAATCCTCGCAAGGCATCTGGTGATGGCGATAATTGAGATTCATTTAAACGTGTTGCCGTCAAAGCGTCGAAACCGGGGGTCACTTTAACAAAGAACGAACAGAGATTGGTACAAGAAGGTATTTTGAAAAAAAAATGTTGAATTTAAAGGAGCTGGTGTAAAACTAAAATTCGTTGGACAATCATTCAGAGCTGAGTGGATGGTTCTCACCAGCGCCGACCAATCGACAATCACTTGGTTAAGAAAAATAATTAATCAAGTTAAGCCATGGCCAGCCGCAAGTTTAAAAGTTGTCAATGAGGATAAATATAGAATTCACCCCTTTGTCTTGGTTGCTAATTTCCCTAACAGCTTGGGCGACACTAGTAAGGCGATATTTGGTTTTATCGAAGCCCAAAACGATGGCTTTGTAACCAAACAATGGAAAATGCTGAACCGAATAAAAGAAGAAAGATCAGTTCAATTAACCTTAAAATTGGATAAATCATCATTTGAAAAAATAAAGGGCCTACATTCTAAAGTTTGCTACCAATTTGGAAAGGTTCTATTTAAACCTAACGAACCTCAGTCATTGAAATCAAACGATCTTCCAAGAAACCTTTCAGGTTCACTAAACAGGTTTGGGACACTTAAGCGAGCCCGTCCTCGAAATGATCTACCAATTAGATCTGGTCGAACAGACAGAAACGGATCCGGATCAATACGAAATAGACCAATAGCACGGTTGAATGGAGTTCCATCAAGTAGGGCCCATTAAATAGAACTTCTGGTGGTCTTGATTTATTCTCAAGTCGTCCTGGAGATTGTAATCGCGACGGTAACAGTGTAGATCAAGGAATACGAAATAATTTTAATAATTCAAGAAATTTTTCGTCCGGTCATCAATTCCAAACCAACTGTGATAATAATCATTCAAGAATGATTAATGACAATTTGTCGTACGGAAATTCAAATCAATATTATGGCAATTCCAATTTCCGAGACCTAGGATTTCAAAGTAATTCAGATTTTAGAGACACTCCTAGCTAGGAAGGAAACTCTACAGGGTTTACTGGAAATTCTGGTTTCGGAATTCAGAACTCCGGAAATAATTTAAACGACTACAGCAATTCATCATCAAACTTTGGACCATCGGATTGAGGCAATTCTAATTTTGGAAGTTCCAGTCTAGGAAGTTTCAACTTTGATAACAATCAAAATTACGGATCATCAAGGTCAAATCTTTTTGGCAGTAATTATGATCCACCGAGCAGATCATCATTGATAGGTTCCGATAGTTCAGGTTCCCGGTAAATCTCAATTATAATTACCTGGGTAACAATAAATAGTGTAGCAAATTAAGTTTTTTTAATTTTTTGCCGTCCCATAAATTTTATGTTTTTATTAAACAGGATGACTAATTTGTTGAGGTGAATTAAGGCCATGAAATACAGTATTTTGCCAAATTTAATTAGCTACAAAGTTATAAACTCAAGTAGTTGCCTTGTAACATTATATTCACAAACTTAACTTCTTTGTTTTGGGGTGGAGGAAAGGGTTATGATTATTTATATCCAGAACACAAAGGGTCAGGTCTATCATATCTAATAACCTTTCCTATACCTCCATCTTGTTATGTGTAAAAGGGGGGTACGGTAGGCACGGCCTATCCGGGATTCCTGCTTAGTCTTGGCGTACATTCTAATCAATCAATCAATCAATCAAATATGACTTGCGCATATGTTCTATGTATATCAAATGCATAAAATATCAGACACCCGTGCTACCAGATAAAAGGCGGTCTACAAGAAATGCGGTCTACAAAGAAGATGGTTTTTGGCAAGACAACGTCTGCCGAAGATTATAAAGTAAATAAAAATTATAACCAAACTTGGGATTTGCGCAATTTCTAATAACCTCCGTTTGACCAGATAGAAATATTAGACAATAGCGAATTGCCTCCACCATATTGGATATTTAGATCACCGCAATAGTGATTTGCCCCAACAGAGGTGTTTAAATTGGAACTAAGCATTGCACAGTTTTCCTATAACCAACACATGAGTTTCGATAAAATTTTCAACTTCAAATCAAAATACAGCACTTCCCATAAATAATGCTAATTATTTGTTAGCCAAGCTGGTTATTTTAGCACCGAAAATTATATACCATGTAATTCCACAAAAAATTATTTTATTTTTCCCAAATTTAAGTCAAAGAAATAATGAGGCTGATTTTCCGCAAAATTAGGTCAATTATCGCGTTTAATTCAAATTAAAATATTGCCCCATAGATAAAACATTCAAATTCAGACCGAATTACAGCACTTCCTACAAATAATTTGCACCTAATTATTTTCTGAAAAATATATGGCTCACAATGAACCCCTATGCACTGAGCACTTGTTTCGACTCGTTTCCGGTCCGTTTTCGGCTATTTGGATTACCACTTCTATGTACAATAATCCCAAAATTTAATTTTACATAATGTAGTGAGTTGAACAAAGTTTTAATAAAATTACTGTTTTATTATAAATCAAATGAAAATATTTGTGCCGAATGTATTGGAAAATGTGGACAAAATACATATTGGTTCACAGTCCAGCAAGGATATTATGGATGGCAAATAAAAAATTTGTCAATCATACGTATTGATCAAAGTACCATAAAAGGTTAATTCTTCTAAGAATTTTCAGCACCAACATTCCACACCCTCCAAAGAAGCAGACACACTCACACGACATACACTAGGAGGCGTGCAGAACAAAAAAAAAAGTCAAATTGCGTAAAACAAATAAAATGTGAATTTCCTTTAAAAAAAAAGTTCACACCATTCGCTCTCGCGCCGCATCATCCCTCTCACATACTCCCAAAATACACAAAACAATAAGGATTACAATAACTGGAGTAGGAAACAAAAATATAATTTCCAATCTGTGATCTTTTGTGCTTCAAACAAAAAAATCACAAACCAAAAAAAAATTCAAGGGATAAATAGGTACGTTATGTATACGAACATGTAGTGTGTGGGTACGGTTTGAGGCACTTTATTTAAAAATAAAACAAGCAATGGCCACATAACTTTGTGATTGGGACATGTAACATATTTCACCGGTTTTATTGTTGTTGTTGTTGTTTTAAAATTAAATTAAATTATATTTTTCCGCTTCTTGTTGTTGCTGTACCTTTAGTTACATATACACATACACACCACATACATATTTTACATATCTACCCACGTATGTAAGTGGGTATGCCAAACCATACACGTATATAAAAGATACAACATATATACTGTTATGTGTTCACCAAACCCAAAAACCGAAAAAAAACAGGATTTCACATTACGATGCATGAGGGGCAACCCAAATTCAAAATTAATGTTCCTTTTTATCCATGATTTGATAACAGTTAGCGGGCCACAAATCGAAACTGAAGATTTTTGTACGTTTTGTACATTTTCATTTGGGAGAGGACTGATTCGATAATTTGTAATGAATCCCAGCAGATTTGATTTTCATTTATTTTTCTGTTTGGTTAAATTCGACTTGAATTTACGATGTAATCAGGATTGATTGGAACCGCATATTTGTTGGTGTGGTCGAGCTTGACTTTTTATGGCACAACCAGGTATACGGAAAACAAAATATTTATAAGTTCAAAAGGCCATCGAAATTTCTTTATTTAAGCTTTGTTGTATTTTATTCAGATGGTACGAACCTTAATTGTGTTCAAAATATCTATTAGTTATTAATTAAATTATACCAATCAGAGACAGTCGTACATCTCGTTAAAGAATTAAATGACATGTATGTAGTGTATGAAGGAAAAGTTTATTTTAACTGAAATTATAGGAAGTATTTGCCACAATTCCATATCCCTAGAAAAGTGCCAGGCAGCCAGAATAGGGGCAATGAAGTTAGTTTACTAAGAAATGCTAACAAAATGTCTGTAAATTGTGAGTTTGATGATATGAGAGATTGTGGAAATAGTGACAACGACGTGTTTAAAAGTCTTAGAATCCCTGACGCGATCAAGGACCTTCAAAGATATGAGGGAAGCCGACATTCTCTCTTTGAATTTATCGAAAACGTAGAAGGAATTCTAAGTTTCTGTAATAATGACATAGACGGCCAACTGTGCTCGAAAATATTTCTAAGAGCAATCCGCAACAAAATTCGAGGTGAAGCTAACAAGGTACTAACAATGTAGGGAACCCCGTTAGACTTGGAAGCAATTAAAGATAATTTAACTACGCGGATAAAAGAAATGAAACAAATCTCGTGAGATGCCAAGGAGCTCTATCAGGAAATGTGCCTCAACACATTCCTTGCTGGACTCAAGGAGTCTCTAGGCTCAATGATTCGAGCTATAGCCAACCGCATAGTTTGGCAGAAACATTCTCGCATTGCTTGAAGGAGCAGAACATGACGTATGTACATGAAAAAAGGTACAACCATGAACGCAAACTTCATCCCACAAAGGCCAATTATATAAAGACCAATAAATCCTCAACGGAATAATTATTCAAGCGGTCCACCGATTCTTCAAAATAGAAATTTTCACCTGCAAGCTAATCAGCGACCTCCACCTCAGTATCACAACCAAAGGCCTTTTATCCAACAAAATGTAAGTGAAAATGCTCCCATTTGGGACCCACTGGGTTACACTCAGTACGCATTTTATAACAAGTCTAACCAACCAAATAACTATCAATTCCAATCAAATGGACCTCAGAAGTTCCGGGTTCAGGAAATTTTCAATACTGAGACCAGATTCGATGGACAACCGGTACATCATGAAGTGGAAGCACTATTATACTTCCCTGACTTGCAAGAAGGCGAGGTAGATGATGGAAATTTTCATCCCGAAGCCTCACCAACGGAGTTGGATACGTAGATGTAAACAGACATCAAACGTATACGCTTCCGTACATACACATACGGTTAAATTCACAAAAGACACTAAAGATAATAATTGACACTGGTTCTAACAAATCCTTTCTGAACCCAGAACTCGTACATCCTTATACTCCCTATCGATATAAAAACCATGTTTAACACCCATGCCATAAACCAAAAAGTAGTAATTTCAGGACTCAAGGCGTTCAAATCCAGAGAACCTATGGAATTTCTTTTGTTCAAGTTCCATGAATACTTTTATGGTTTAATAGGACTTGAAATAATGCAAAAACTTGGTGTTACGTTAGATTTAGCCAATTCAATCCTGAAAACGAATAAAGTAAAGATCCCTTTACTGTTCAAGCCAAATTATTCATCCAAACTCTATTCTATATTACCAAAAAGTAAGCTTATCGCTTAACTATCGGTAGACGTAGAGAACGGTGATATATATGTGATGCCAAATACAATCAATGGCAATCTAATTATCCCCGAGGGAATATATCATAGCATAAATTGGTACGCTACTCTGGAAATCGTCAATTATAGCAATAAACAACACACATTCGTTATGAACCAGCAATTAAAGTCGAACTTTTAAAAAAATCTTATCGAGTCGAATCCCACCTTTGCGATGTACAAGAATTGGGTGAAACACAAAATGAAGATATCTCAAAGTTGATTAGAGTTCAACATCTCAATCCTGAAGAAAAAATAGCCACCAATAAACTTTGTCATCAATACCAGGATTTATTTCTCAAAACTGAACAACGATTGTCATTTACCAATGACGTCAATCATGAGATAAATCTGAAATCCGATAAACCTATCTTCACGCAAAAGCTATCGGTACCCTTTCATCCATAAAGGAAGTAAAGATGTAACTAGACAAAATGCTACAAGATGGAATCATCCATCCCAGCTTCTTTCCTTGGTCATCGCCCGTATGGATCGTGCCGAAAAAGACCGACGCAAATGGCAAAGTCAAGTGGCGAAATGCTAAACGCTAAATGACCGGTATCCGCTACAGAACATCACGGATATCCTGGACAAATCGGACAAATGTCTGTATTTTTCGACGTTGGATCTAGCATCTGGGTTTCACCCAGATTGAGGTCAGAAAAGAGGATATACCTAAAACGGATTTCTCCGTAGACCATGGGCACTACGAATATTCTAGAATGCTTTTTGGGCTTAAAAACGCACCATCGACATTCCAGAGAGTTATGGACAATGTCCTTGGTGAACTACAAGGCAAATCGTGCTTGTGCTACATGGACGATATTATCGTCTGTTCCACATGCTGTGCTCCAGGAGCACATGGAAAGCTTAAAACACGTTTTTAACAAACTCAGGAAAGCCAATCTAAAAGTACAAATGGATACTACCATAGAGAAATCACCTTTCTGGGCCATATCATTACGGGTGATGGGGTTAAACCAAATCCCGATAAGATAAAAGTAATTAAAGACTTTCCAAATCCTAAAACAGAGAAAGAAATTAAAAGCTTTTTAAGCCCTTAACGGAATGCTTGAGAAAAGGTCGAAAGATCACACTTGACACTAGATATATCCAGTGTTTCGAATACTGTAAAGAGTTGTTATGCAAGGAACCCAACTTACCGAATCCAGATTTTTCTAGCTCTATGAACTTCTAGCTATCGTCTAGGCAACTAAGTACTTTCGACCGTACTTATTTGGCCAAAAGTTTAAAATTCTTACAGGCCATAAGCCACTGACATGGCTGTTCAATCTCAAAGAACCAAATTCCAAATTAGTTCGATGGAGATTAAAATTGGAGGAATACGATTACGAAATCGCATACAAAAAAGGTGCAAAGAATACCAACGCGGATGCACTCTCACGAATGCAACCCGAACTTAACGTTACCAACAATCTAAATACCTCCGAAACTTCAGATCCATCTACGGATTCCTAAATCACAAATAACGATAAACCATTTTAGTTCCCAATGAATCATAACAGTTGATCCCAAAATGCAAGGGTTAAATATTCAACATGAAGACCCATTTGGCAAACATAGGGTAATAATATAGCTCAGGCATCATATGCCAACCATCCGCCTTAATATTGAAACACAAGTAACGAAACATCGAGTTACAGGAATTTTGTGTGACGATATAGTTTTCCAAATAGCTACAGAAGCATACCGTGAGAAATTTGGGAACTGCCACAAACCATATATAGCAAGAACACATATACTCTTAACGGATGTGTTCAATCCTGAGGACCAACAAGCTATAATAAAGAAACGGCATAAAGAAAATCACCATCGAGGAATAGTCGAAGATCACGAGTTCAGCAAAAGGACTTTTCCCGAATATGAAGGACATCATCGCAAAGCACATCAACACCTGTGCCATATGTCTTGAAACCAATAATAATGACAGGCATCCACCTAAATTGGAGTATGAGATCACGGAAACAACGAAGAGACCTATGGAAATCATTCATATAGATTTCTGTTTCTTCCAAAATCACGTATTTCCCACACTTCTAGACAAATTCACGAAATTCGCGGGGCCCTTCTACATGAACATCCGCACTAGTGAAAGAATTCAAAAGAAACTCGAATGGTTCTTTAGTGTACACAATTACACCATACGTCATCATATTCGTCAACTGGGAACTCCCCTGTTGAAAGATTGAACTCAACACTTGAGGAACTTATCAAAATTGCCTATCTAAATTCTCTCCAACTAAGCATTAAAACGATAATGAACCGCGCTACTTTATCCTACAACAACTCCATTCATTCCACAACTAAATTTACACCCTTCGAACTATTAAGTGGACACTACACTATTTTAGGGAAACCTATCAACCCCACAATCCCAAATGCACAGAAGTACCACAGGAGTACTTCTTAACCACACCTTAGCCTATGAGGAACTATGTAAGCACATACATGAGGAAACGCATGCAAGAAAGGTTAAACTGATCAATAAACTCAATATCGGTCGATATAAACCACCAAAAATGAGAATCGACCAAACTGTGCACGTTCGCAATAAGAAAAGCACAAAAATTTAACCCGGATACGTAATTAGGAAAATCCTTATAGATAGCAAAGTCACTATACTAACTAAAGATGGAAAATACGCCGTCATGAGCCAAACGCTGAAAGTGACCGACCTAAATTTTAAAAACGGCTTGATACCAATCAAAATAGGCCAGGCCCGAGTAATCAACAGTTATAAAAGGATCGTCCACGTCATACCCAATTTTATGAAAAGAATCTTCGTGTTATCCAAGGTCACATCGACATAGTTGATGAAACTATCAATAGGAATATACATAGATTTTAAGTATGCATTCAAAAACAAAATAGAAATCCTTGAACACAAATTTAAGGAACTACAGGACAACGTTAACCTTTTGAAACCTACACTGGTCAAAAGAGGTCTTATTAATGGACTTGGTTCCTTGATCAAAGATATTACGGGAAACTTAGGCCAACATGATCTAGAAGAGATTAGTTCCGCAATACATAGTCTCTACCAAAATCAAAATAACTTAAATAAACAAAATGACGCTCACATTGAGATAAATAAGGATATGATTGATAGATTTAACTACGTTCAGAAATATATAAGAGACAGTAATAGAAAAATTGAATTTGAACGAAATAGGCTCAGTAACACAACACAAATAGGAATACATATGATCAAAATAGATCTATACATCTTTAAACTAAGACGACATTTTGGACGCACTTAGTTCAGCTAGACACAGACGCATCTCAAGACGATAATTGTGATGTTAACATATCGGACATTACCTACAGCAGTACGAAATACGTCTACCAAGAGGACCAGATCGCCATTATACCATATCACGATGTGAATAGTCAAAATGTTATACAGTCATTTTCATTATCACAAATGAATAATTGGACCCTACAACATAGAGATCACCTCACCTCTAGAGATGTTACAAATCAAAACAGCAGGTAACAACACAGAACAATACACAGTCAACCACTGAGCCCAATACCATACGGACAAAGTCCCTATGACCTTCTCTTCGGCGGGAGGAGTTACGATCCTCTGCACATGGCATCAATTAAAACACATGGAATTGCGATCTACTTTTCAAAAGCGCGCGGATTAATAACATACAAATACCTTTATGCATATTTTGCTGACAAGTCAGATCGGGTGTCCACATAATAGATCTAAGTATATTTTATAATTTAGTATTAAGTTATCGTTCGATCAGGGAACAATAAAATAAAAATAAAATTGTAATTAAACATAAATTAAAAAGTTTAAATAAATAAAAATAAAATAAAATAATTAAAATATGAATTGTTTTTTTTATTAATAAATATTTGTTTGTAAACTTAAATATCCTTAATTCGAAAAGATTTGTTTAAGGGATTCACAGAAGAGGTAGCTTGGACCCGTTTTTTTTGGGGTGCCTGGAAGTGAGTCCTTCGGTTTGTCCGTCATGTTGCATCCTCAATAGAACAAATTAATTTCTTTATAGTTATATATGGGAAAGAACATGTCTCTTGAAAAATGTAAGTCTAACTGGACCCATTGGCCGACTCACGTTTTGTTGTGGCGATTCAAGTTGCAATTTACAGAATATCATCTATTTTTATATTAGTCTGGTTACCTTATGGTGTTAGCAAAGTGCTCGCAATTACCTCTACCAACTCACAACTACTCAATTAACAATGTTGGTTTCAATTGGCGTCCCTTTGAATATCCATCCTTTGCAAGTACTTTGCTACCATTATAACGGAACCCGGTTATTCAGTATTCAATTAAGCTAAATATTTACCAAATGTTATCAGCTCAAGTTTAAAGTTGGTTCGATCTTTTCGGTTTTGATTTTCCGCATTTGCCTCACCGAAAACATTCGTCTCCTATTTTTCCTAAGATTTTCCTTGGGTATTTCTTGTATTCTGGGTAATACTTTTATTACCGCATCAAACAGAAAGTAAGATATTATTATTGTTAAACAGCTCAAACCAGAATAACACAAAAAACGAAGTAAAATAAAATTAAATTTATGTTCAATAGGCAACTGGAATAAAGAATTTTATTCTTGTAAGATTGTTTGCGCGGTCTTTCGCAACATCTCAAGCGGCAGAGGGTGGCAACTAAACGTTTATTTTATTATATTTCGCAGCTATCAGAAAATTATGTAGCCCGATTTTATTCTGGAGTACCCGTTGCCTGTACATAACAAAATAAGTATAACGGTGAGGAGGCAAGCAGCAAAATCGAAGAAGATAAATTTATGCTTCTAACTTTTTTTTGTGTATTTCGATTCCCCAAATGTTGAACAGTTGTTATACTGTTGTTGTAAAATTTTCCGAATTTCGATTTATATAATCTGGATGTGACAAATGGAAAAGTGCAGATATATTATTAGTCTGCAACATAACATAACGTGTTGTTTTGGAAGTTCTACTCACTATGAAAATAACCTCCACATTATTTTGCTGGACGGTGAACTTCCTATAAATTCCAACAGGAAATGGTGACACTAACTCTCATTAGCTAAAGTAGTCTTATTTAGGTTACGAATACGAGGCCCTGTGGTCCTACAATAACATATCGCGTAATAAATTGCTCTCTGAGATGCTTTGGCTTGATAAATTAATGCTTTTGATATATTCATTACATTACGACACATAATGCCATTTCTTTTGCACACACAATCAAGGGTGTGATTATCTATGATACAATTTTCGGTGCGTATGAACTCTAGTGCGTGTGATGGTAAGATTGTTTGACCACCACGGGTGTTTAGAAGTTCTAAATCGTTGACGAGGCAAACATTTGTTGTAGCCACTAATTAGTGTTTTGGTTGGTTATTCCTTACCATTTTATACACAGCAGACTGGAGAAGCTATCCCAATTCGCGTGCTCAAGTGAGTACTTCAGAATTTTATCGTTTATCTCATCTGTGCATGATTAAGAAGCCGCCTCAACAGTAAACATAATTGTTCTTTAATCAATTATGAGCAAGTTTTCTATCGCTGAACAGTTGGCTATCTTCTGGTCAGGTGCAGAATCACTACGCGATCTCCACAAACTTGCACTTATTATTTGCAAAATTATGTGTTGTGGGTAAATGTATGACATTTGAAACACCTTGTGACCCTAATAAAGTCTGGTACACTGCATGAGAACCAATTAAATATATTTGTTCCTGCAAAGTGTTTAGCCGTGTTGTGCTCGTAGAGCTACTCAGTTGAGGATACATAAACATTTCAATAACTGGTACATTATTGTCTCTAACATCAAGGCTGAAAGTGGCCCACAGATACCGTTGTTGAGGTTGTAATGGATCGCCTCACATTTAATCGAATATAAATTTTTACAGCCAATTGGAAATACAAAATGAATCAGGATAATTAAACATTTACTCGTAAAACGTCAATTATTTATGTAAATGCAAATATTAAAAATTTGAAATTGTTTTCAAAATATAGTGACTTAATCGAAATTCGACCTTAAATTTTACGAACAATCAATGTTTTGGTTTTCCAATTATTTTATCTTCGATAATATTTTCTACACTGTAGCAAGCCAAAATCAAACAGTCATTGTAAACTTTTTATAATGATTATACGACCTACCACCCGTCGTGTTGCTTTGTGCAAATTTTGATTTGAAAACTATTTTTCAGCAAGTTATCAAAACCCTCAAGGCTAATTAGAACCCTAAAAATACGATTTTTGGTTATTTTCTCTAGTTTTGTATGCCAAATCGAACTACTATATCATGTGGAAATAAATTTTGTGCCGTGATTATTGGTTCTAACACCCGACGTTTCGTTTTTCGATTTCTTTTTATTTATCTTTAATCTATTCTGGGGCCTAGAGGACGTACGACTATAGATCTGATTTTCTTAGAACCATCTGCACATTGCACAGCTCCATGCCGGCCTATATTACTGGCATGTAAGATGAGTCGGTCCATGAGTTCTGCACTCCGATAGAGGGTCATAGTTGTGTTCCTTTTTATCACAGATCATAATCTGACGATGAAAAATCCGTTTTGCACCCTGCGTCTTTCGGGTTTCTAAGCAGTACCTCCCGATTCAAACGCCTATTATATCACGCCATAGTAAATTTTGTATCGTCATTCTTCGTCTTATTTCGCACCCGACGTATCGATTTTTAAAAACTTTTATTATCAACTAAATTTAAAATACGATTATTACTTTCCTTTTCGTGTGGTTCCGTGCAGACTACTAGACTGTTTTCACTCTACCGCCCAATTGGATTGACTGATCGGAATGCAACTCATAACTTCGGAGATAAGTAACAGCGTTCATTGTTCGTTTTTTGAAAATATTTTGAAACGCTTACAGTATTTACGAAAAAATGACAAAAACAAAATTAGTTTAGATTATATTTCAAATTTTACCGGAAATGACGAGTTTATACAAAAAAAATACTTTATTTCACCAAAATTTGGTATCTCCACAGCCCAGGCGGATTGGCTGTTCGGAAAGAAACTTCATACATAAACTTTTTCTATTAATTGGGAGATCCTTGCGAAATTTAGTAGGAATCGGTATACTAGAAGTGTCAGCTTCTATGAATCGGAAGTGGCAGTTAAGCATTTATAAGAAGGACAAAGACTTTATTCGTTTTCGTTTTTTGTAAAATCAAATAAATTTAAACATTAAATTTTCAACAAGAAGTGACCTATGTATTGACCTATGTACATTCGCGGTAAAAGAAAGTCGAGTATTTGAGGCAACATACGAGGGCGTTATAGTGAGAAGTCTGGCAAAATTGCAATAGAGAGCACCACAATTGCAAATCCCAGATGTCATGGGTCAACACCATCTGTCACTAGACCAAATTAAAATTTTCAGATAGATCTGTCATTTGGTTCAGTTTTAACAGCCATAAAATCAGCCAGAAAACAGACAACACATTGTGTTTTTGCAAACATGGAAAAAAGTGAACTTGGTGTGTTAATTAAACAATATTTTTTGCGTGGAAAAACCATTACGCAAACAAATAAATATTATAAGGACTCTTCAAAATCGATTAAAATGATTCACAAGTGGTTTACTGATTTTCGTTGTGCTCGTACAAGCACAACTGATGCCAAACGTTCAGGACGCCCAAATGAAGTCACCACACCAAAAATGGTTGACAAAATTCATGATACGGTATTGCAAGTCCGCACAGTGAAAGTGCGTGAGATAGCTGAGATAGTAGGCATCTAAGATGAACGTGTGCGCAATAGATTACACGAACATTTGAATATGAAAAGGCTATCTGCGCGTTGGGTGCCGCGCTTGCTTACAATCGACCAAAAACGAATACGTGTGACAACTTCAGAGGCAGGTTTCGCGATGTTCAAGCAAAATATAAAAGATTTTTTGCGTCATTTCATAACCGTAGATGAAACATGGATCCATCACTATACACCGGAGACCAAAGAACAGTCTAAACAGTGGATTTCTATTGGCGAATCTGCGCCGAAGAAAGCTAAGGTCAACAAGGTCATGGCCACAGTTTTTGAGATGCACACGGCATAAACCACATCGATTACCTTCAAAAGAGAAGAACTGTCAACAACGAATATTACTGCAACTTATTGGACCGTTTCAACGACCGCATTTCACTAAGAAAAAAATTCTCTCCCATCAAGACAATGCACGGGTGCACATGTGTGTAGTTGCCATGGCCAAAATTCATGAATTACATTTCGAATTGCTTCAACATCCTCCATATTCTCCAGACTTAGCTTCCAGCGACTATTTCCTGTTCCCGAACTTGAAGAAATGGCTCGGCGGAAAGAGACTTGGCTCTAATGAGAGGGGTTCATCAATGCAAGGGATCAAAAAATTGGTAAAACGTTGGACTTGGTGTAACTAGCTAAAAGGCGACTACGTTGAAAAATAAATTTTTCTTGATCGACCAGATCTTTCACGCTAACTCACACTATTTGTCTCTAAATATCGATGGGTTCACAACAGATACACTAATATCACAGATTAGCCCAAGTTACACCGGCTTCAACTAAAGCCACAACTTTTGTAAAGCGAAAGAGTAATTGTTCTTTTCGATTCATCTCGCTTGAATCTTCAAATAACTACGCGATAAATTAATTAATTGTTTTCCATAAAATAAATGTCATAAATTAAAATAATTTTGTTTAATGTTTATTTTCAGAATCATCTTTAACAAATAGAACATGACTCAATTGGAGACTCATAGAAATTGGTTACTGGTATTCGTAAAAACAGTTTCAGTAATTGTTGACAGAAACATACAGCTTTCATTACATTTATAAACAAAAAATCGATAAATTACTGCAACAACATTGGTGCTACTCAGGAGCACACCTAATCAAAAATTGGAGAGTGATTGCTATCTCCCACTCTAGGGTCTACATGGTAAACATATGGTCACGAGCTTCTCGCCCCAAAACATCCGACTGATGCCTCGCCACCATCTTTTGACAATAACCTCAAAACTTAAATTTCCAGCAAGGAGGACTTAGTGAGAGGTGCAGTTCTGAATTTTGATTCAAAACTAAATGGCAAAATTTGGGAAGGGTTGTCCGTAATAAATCAAACCGTTTTTTGTCCCAAAGGGTAAAAGAGGGAGACAGAATGCGACAACAGCTTCATCAGCAGCGTCAAGCGACGGTGTGCCAGTATGCCTCATCCACAGCAGTATGTCCCTTCCAGCCGCCCTGAAATCTGGAAAATGATTAAATGGTACAAAATTGACAATCCTGTAATCTTGGAAATGGGGTGGCCTAATCCAACCAAGGGCATCATAATATAGGGTTCTATAATCACAACAATAATCTAATGTAACATATGTTTGTAGAGTATCCTCTCCTCATAATAATTAAACGAATTCGAAAAATAAATTCAGAATAATCAACAACGGTAAGAAAATGACTACTAATATACACTGGGTCCAATCATTAAACTAAAAAGTAAAATTAATTAAGAATATTTTTTTCTATGTTCTAATATAAGGAAGTTGTCAAAAGTATATAAATACGAACTAGCACGAATTATTTCGATTATAATGAAACGATTTACAAATATGGTTAGATGCTGTCCGTTTATCGTTACTAATCCAGATCCCTGAACTAATACTAATCCATCCTGTTGCTAATCCAGATCCATAATTGTATCGCAGTTGATATTGGATCCGCATATGATATCAATTATAATTCCATTAAAAATTAATGGCAATGGTTTTCCTCTCCTGAAGTGAAAGATGGAAAATGTTTAGGATGATTGTTCATTGCTAGTACTTTGTTGATGTATTGATGTGCGACTGAATGTTGTTATTATTAATATCGGAACTGGAATTACAGCCAGCAGGTTAAAAGATAACGATATGATGATTTCAACTACTGCATTCATGCTTTGATGTATCAGGTCATGATTATCGTTGTCACAGATGGGTAATTGGGATGGCAAGATTTTTCATGAATAACAAAGGCTTTGGTATGCATAATGAACAACATCAAGATAGCCCTGTTGCATTAAGGTCAATTATATTAGGTGTTAGGTATTAAGGCCAATTAGACATTCGTTGTGTTGTTTCATTTCCAACCTTAATTTTTGAAGAACATTTATCTGTTGATGATGTTATAGGGAGGTAAGAATTCTGCTTCACCAGTTTGATTGTATATTGTCCATTAAGAACATCTGGTTTCTTATGCAGTCGTTCGATGGTTCTTCTTGATGTTATTGTTACCAAACTGGAGTACATATTTGTTTGGCTAATGATAGTTGAGAATTAAAATCAATTCCCCTAAACTTCTTGTTGGATTTCGTCGCAGTTCAAACCAAACAATATTGTGTAGGATGCTGCCAGCACTTGTGCGTGTTAACAGGCTTTCATATAATGCCGAGCAAATTATGTTGTAACAATTTTTAAAATCCAATTGATTTCTACAACTTCGAGTTTACTTGGAACCCCAAAATATATTCTTGCCGAATGGCTAAATGGAGTGAACTTGATCTGGGCTTGCGCGAATCACAGTAGGCAACAAATTCAGAAAATCAGAAACGCTAGATTGTTTGCTTTCGCCCATCTTTGAGGCTGCTCTCTCAGTTTTTGGTTGTTATTTCTGGTCTGCGTATTGTCTCACTGCGTGGTTCTTGTATTTTGTGGTATTAGTTGAATCTAAATTTTATTCTTATATTCGGTTGATATAGTTGGTAATAACTGAACAGGATCACACTTCTCGAAATGCTTGTTAAACTGGTGTTCAGACTTTTTCAAGTAAGATTCCCAATCAAGGTGTTATTTCTATATTTGAGTGTGGCTAATTGGTGCCAATACGTGGGTTGTTCATCTTTATGGATTTGAAGTCTACTCTAAGTCCACCTCTATGTTAGGTTGTTCATGTTACAATTTTGGCCAACGTTGTCGCAAATGATATTCCGTACGCAATTTTTTTCTAAAGCCTTGACTGAGATTGGCCAGTAAATTTGGTTTTGTGTTGGCCTGGGGGCTATTAATATTTCAATCTGAGTCCTGTGAAAGGGACTTATAGGCTTAGAGTCCAAACGTACGCCTCTATTTTAGCTAGAAGAGTTGTAAGCCTGGAAGGCCAATGTGTGAGTTCCTATTACTTTCCGGAGATGTTGTTTCATGACTTGGCTCCGGTTTTTCATAATCCTCCAAAGTTAAGACATCCTGGGGACACAAAATGCCACACAGTTCCCATTCCTGGTTGATTAAACTCACATATTGTGTGACGAATTGCATCATTCGGTTTATCACCCAATACTACGCTCTAGGATGTGATAATGTATCTTGATTGCATCCATATAGTGTTTATGAATCGACTTATCTGATGAATATTCTTCATGGCGTGCGGGTGACCCTTGGAAATTAATATTGGATGTTAGTTTTCAAACGAGAATGAGTAGATCATTTCCGCCGATGAATGGAAATTAATTTCATTCAGTAGAGACTATAGAATCTGACCTTTATTTAGAGATTTATACATCAATTCGATCAAATTGAGAAGTTCCCAGACTTTGCAGCAATTAAAGAGTTCGTTACGTGGAGAAGCAGCTGGGGTAATTCGTCAAATGACGACTATACCGGCCAGAACTATGATGAAACAAAGAATCGCGCTATAACAAACCAAAACCCGTTGGAGCGCTCTTATTCAATCGTTTCTTGAACAAATGCCTTCAGAGCTTACAAATTACAATGGTCTACGACGTCTTTATGATCATTCTAATGAAATAGTTCGTGCACGGCGAAATTTTGGAAAGAACGAAGAATCAGATTAGATGGCACCAAGCAGTTATGGGCAAAGTATCCAATGGACAACTCACACCTAAGTTCAATGAGTTTTTAGAACCTCTAGATAATCGATGTGACTCACCGAATCATGTAATATTCAACAAAGGAAATTACATCATGGCAAAACAGCGTAACTCATATTTTAGTAGCATAGCCATCACTATTAGTATGCAAACTCGCGTGTTTATTCTGCAGTAGCAATCATCCTTTGTTCGAAAGCCCTGGATTCCGTAACAGTGCATTAGAGGCTCTACTTGCATTGGCAAACGAATATCATTTGTGCCGCAACTGCTTACGAGAGGGCCACTATACGCAACCAGGTGTTTATCTGAAACTTTATGACTCCCTTCAATCAACATCTAGTCAAACCACAACAATAAATCTTCAATCAACATCAAACCTTCACTAAACAAATAATCAGCCATAACAGCCATCCTTGAACATTGGAAACTAATAAACCACTAAATACATCAACGATACCAGTTACAATTAAGCACGTAGCAAACGATTATACTAAGACGACACCAACCCAAATTTATATGACACTCACTTTTACATCACAAACATCCAGTTGCATTCTGGTATCGGCCTAGGCCTACATCGTAGCCAAACGGACCTGAAAATTTTCGGTCTAGCACCGTCATCAGTTGGCTCAACCAGGGAAGGAAGAACAATAATTGTTCAATCCCGATATAATCCAAGTTAAACCATGAATATAACTTCTCAGATAATTAAAACAATACTGTCAAATATACCCGGGAATACTTTTAACTCACAATCACACGATAAATTAAAGGGAATTGATCTCGCAGATACGAAATTTAATCGAACATCAGCTCTGTTTAGAGCAGAACATATTTTGATATTGTAGGCAATCAAAGAATGAATATAACCGGACTACACCACCATATAAAACAAACTTTCGGTGGGTAATGGTCGGTGGTATCGAATCAAAAATATATGTAGGTTGTAACAAAAGACGTAGAACATGCAAATTTAAATGAACGGTTGAAAAAGGTTTGGGAAGTTGAGGAACTTCTAGTACAATCGAACTGGAGATAAAAAATTTGTATTCTGCAACAACACCACAAACTGCTAACAATCGATTTGAATTAAGACTACCATTCTTATCTACTTGGTTTACTCTAGGAAGTAGAGTCACGTAACACTAGAAGAACGACAATTTCGCAAGCAGTATACACAATTGGAATGGTTTCAAATACCAATCGAGGATGACAAACGCCTTTTTTGCCTCACCATGGAGTGCACGATGCGTCTTGCAAAACTGCCAAATCAATATCTCTCAACAACGTGCTCTACGTTGGTTCGAGAATTCACAAAAATTTGTTGTTGTTTACTACATTTTCGACTGCATCAGGTCGTCTTGGTTGCCGATATCGAAAAAATGTATAAGCATATTAACGGTAAATGATGACGACTGTGATTATCAGCTAGTATTGTGGCGTGATGATCCATCAGATAGGATCAACATTTATAAATTACGAACGGTAACCTACCAAGTCAATTGTTCTCCAAAACTTGCAATTCTTACATTAAAACAGACAGCTCGAGAGAATTCAATTAATTACTTAAAGGTTTCTTATGTGCCATCACCATCGAGGTTTATCTAGACGACCTTTTATCAGTGGTTGACTCTGGAGAAGTAGCATTAAGGTTAAACGATGGCTATGCTTCGTTACTTGCTCATCATGGATTTCATTTTCGTAAATGGCGATCAATTCAAACCAAATGTTGCAATCCATTACAGGCCACAATGACGTTTAGCACAAAATTATCCGACCTGAACGAGTGGACTAACCGTAAAAAAATTTCCGAAATACCATAGATATATGACCCATTCGGATGTCTTGCACCAACAGCCACCATCTTCATAATTATGATACAAGGACACAATTAAACGATAAATTCCAAAGGTTGTAGTCTAATTCACTTCGATCATGCCTCAGAAAAGACGTACGCTGCAGTTTTACAGTATCCTCAGGGTCCACGACATCCAGTCATCTGGTGATCTGGCGGACCCAGTGGTCCGAATAATTAAAAATTTTAAGTTCGAGGAGATTAGTACATAAACAACGCAAATCCGGGCAGTACTAAATTCAAAACCACTTCATGGCGATACCGCCAAGTTGTAAGCGTTAGCACCAGGACATTTTCTGATTAGGACACCAATGGTGGAGCTTCCTGAGCCAATTCGTAACCACCTACAAAACAATTAGTTTAATAACTGGCAAAATATATGGAAACGGGCACAAGGAGTTTGGAATAGATGGCAAAATAACTACCTCGGCATTTTAAGTCAAAGATTTAAATGGTCCAAGGCTGGAGCAGTATTCAATATAGATCACGTCGTAATAGTTAAGAAAAATAATCCACCTCAAACCATGTGGATGTTAGGTAGATAGCGGAAATTTGTCAGCGGAAAATAAGAAATTACGCTACTCGCCACAAGTGGCAGCACTAGCACAAGAGAGGATTAATTGGTTTGTTATATAATTACCAGCGAAATTTTTTTATTTATGAAGTAAAGAAAGTAAAAGTGATCCTTAAAATGACAAATTGATTGATCGCCGAAGTAAATGAACTCAGTATATGTGTTATTGAAATTTAACAATATTTCGTTTTCCACCTTTTCTTAATGAATCACAATGAAATTTCTACAGTAGTATTGTTTAGGGATTTTAAAGTGAGTTTTGGACAAAATTCTAGGATCTGTTCATGCTGGACTAAACTTGGCCATTTCATACCCAATCCTTATGAAGTTTGATTTTCTCACAACTAACCAGTATTTTTGGCTGGTTTTAAGGTCATAGTGAGACTATATATAGAATGGAAATTTTTGAAAAATTTGACTATATAAGTTCTTCTCAGTTCCTGGCCAGTATCTCAAAAACTCCCACAGTAACCAATACTTTTGGTTGATTTTGTAGTAGCTAGGGTCATACTGCTACAACATGGCCAATTTTAGGAAAAGTTAAGGATTACTATAACATTTTGCGTATCTAGAACAAAATAATGATTATTATTTTTTGTACTGGTTGATCTCGAGTCAAGAGGTTGAAATCAAAATAATTTAATAAAGTGGTCTTCAAACGACACACTCGTTGGATAGATACCGGGTTCGAATCCCGATAGGAGCAGAATGCAAAAGGAATTTTTCATAATCTAATTACGATCGGTGATGAGCGACCCCCTCTCGGAGGGCAAATTTACATGAAACATACTTTATTAGCTAATTAGTTAATTATATCGTATAGTCAGATATAGTGAATGGTAAATCTGCAAAAATATCAACGTTGAAAATTTTCATGATACTCGTAAGTATACTTTATTTTACTTTGCACAGCGTATTAAAACTTCGTTGCAATTTGTTTGAGAACCACCAGCAGAATGTAGGTGCACAGTTTGATGTGCCATGTTATATTGGAAGCCGAAGCTAAACTAATTGGGACACCACTATTTTTACTAAATAATAATAAAAAAAATTTGATATAAATACAAAAGCTTGCAATCAACCATAAGGTTCCAACTCCTAGGAATTATGTATCCGATAAAAGTGAAAAGTTAACCCCTCTTTTGATGCATAAGAGTTTAATACACCTGGCTAATACATAAATCCGCACACAGAAAATGAATTTTTTGTTGTTTTAATTTTCGTGTCGGCATCAAAAGCAGATTAAGTGCAATACCCAAAACTAACCTATTCAACCTAATTTCGTCGAAAAAAAGCAACAAAAAGTTAATTCGAAATCTTCAAACAATGTGTTAATTCTACATTCAGCCGAAGTGAAAGTGGTTGTTATTATAATATTTCCCAAAAAGCTCAAATATAATCTCACTTACATCTCACTATATATACCATACATACATAGACACATACATAAGCTCACACAAACACATTTCATCAACCTTTCATCCTCTAATGAAAATTAACATCACCATTTTTCTCCGTATTTTCAGTTTCCCATATTTTTATTATTCAAATTGAAATAAATGGAAATTTGTATTCTGTTTCCATAAAAAAAGCACAAAAAAAAATTATTACAGAACAACCAAAAAATGAAATTAAAAGGATTAAAAATGGAATAAAAAGGGTTTTGTTTACATTCTACAGAAATGAATGAATGAATCCGCCACCCAACCCCACGCAAAAAATAAAAAAGTATGGTTAGGTTAATTATTGTTTGAAGAAAAATTAAAGGATTTCTATTTTTATTTTCTTATGTTAAGATTTTAACCTTATTACGGTTTTAACTTTATAATTTTTATCCTTTTTTTGTGTCTTAACTTTTGCTACGAACAAGGAAATAAAAATGTTTCCTTTTTTGTTACTGTGTTGCGCTCCCTGCACTCCTTTAACAAAGTTGTCGCTGTAAAATTTTCATTGTTGCATACACACAATGTATTATACTTCGTTGGGATTAACAGCGACATTAAAAAAAACTTAATTGTGCTCGCTCGTACTCGCAAAAAATGGATTTACTCGTATAGAAGTAATATAACGTAGAGTGTCTAAACCTCTGTGTTCCTAGGTATATTTACACGGCAGCATATTTTACATGGTAGAATCACTTTTTTGTATCAATATAATCCTTCTGCTTTCATATAGATCAACGTGTTATTTTCCAGTTTCTGCTTTTTAATTTTCCGTTTTCATCAGAATTTTCTTTCGACATGCCGCATTCTTTTTTTTGCAAACCCTTGAACAGAAAGCAGAAAATCCATAAAATAAAATGCTTGATGGTACGTGACTAACATATCACTGTTGGATTGGCTTCAATTCACCATAAAATAATAAATACAATTGGATTGTGTCCCCTGCAACAATTTGTGTGTGAATTCAATTTGTATTTTTTACAAATCGAAATGTTAGTATTGTCTGCAGTATATTTTCCTTTCTTTTAGAAAGCGATTTTTGCAGATTTACCATTCGCTACGGTGCCGTGCAAACTAAATGTTGTTGGTTCTCTATACAGCAAAGACGGATTCACTGATCGAGGTGAAACATCAAGCTTTTCCCATAAATTGGGAAATACCAGTTATTTTTGGACGAGATCGGCCCACCGGAAGTGGCAGCTTCCATAGGAGATTTATCGTTTTTTGCAAATATTTTAAGCATTGGCGAGAAAACTGGACATTGTTGCTTTTCTGTAATTTAAGCTGGAATAATTTTATATTATACAAGACAGTTTTAACAAAAATCCAGAAACTTTGATTTTTCGCTATAGAAATGAGGTGATTCTAGATCTATCTATACAAAGCTTGCGAATTACCTTGAACGGTTCGTCGTTCACAGACTGTCTAAGTTAGATGAACGCTTTTTGTTAATCCAAGAACCTTCGATTAGCAATAACAGGATCTGCGGCCTCAGAACGAAGGGGTAGAAATTATTATACTGAAGTAACTCGGAGAAGATCAGATCGTGCATTTTAGTGAAAAGTATTTTGAATATTTTTCTTCTTCCTCAATTTAATAGCGGGGATGTTACATCGGTGAGCGTTGAGGTTGGCTGTGAAAAATTATGGCTAGCCTCAGCCGCCTATATTAATCGCGAGAAGGAGGTTCCGCCGGATAACCTGGGGGAACTGATCCGAGAAGCAGGTCAAAGAAGGGTAGGTGATTACTTATTAAATAATAACCATTTGGTTTGCAATGTTGGGCGAGAACCAACATTTGTTGTTTAAAATCGACAGGAGATTTTAGATGTGACCTTTGCGTCAGAAACAATTTCTCATATGATCAAGGGGTGAAGATTGGCGAGAGAGCACTCATTCTCTAATCACCGATATGTAACACATAACCTCAACGATAAACCTGCTATCCGGAAAGCCTTCAGGAATCCTCGATAGATAAACTGCAGAACAAATATGGGGAGGTGTTGGAGAAGTTATTGCCGCTGGAGGTCACTGGACTTCCGGCGACAGTAGAAGAATTAGATTGCAAAAAGAGGGTCTTGGATAATCTTCTGTTGTAGAGTGGAGGAGATCTCTGAGCCAGTCCAGGTTATTTAATTAGACCGAACGGGTCATAGACTGCTTCAAGTGCGGAATCATTGGGGCTTCTCATGGAGACCCATTTTCCGGGAAGCTTTGATGACACGATGGAGCCTGGAGCTCATCGAGGAACACCTTCAATAGATATGGAGGACATCGTGGACATGGAATGAATCCTGTAGATGCTGAATGGTTTTATGTCTTATTAATCGGCTGGCCCGAATCGGGTGATACCAGCAGAGATCCAAAGCAACTCGGAAGTCATCCTCCCCTGGCTGGAGGTTATCTTCGGGGGATATCTTAAACTGGTCAATATTCCTATAAGAAATGGAAGGAGGTCAGAGTATTCTTTATCCCGAAATTGGGAAAGAGCTCTCATGCTTGTCCAAAGCACCTGAGGCCGTTAACTATATCATCCTTACTGTTGAAAATCTTGGAAAGGCCGGTAGATGTAGTTATTCAAACAAAAATTGAGCCAAGAAATTAGGCAATGTCGCAGCAAGGAAAAGTCGGTGGACACAGCTTTGCACGATCTAGTACGCACTATTGAGAAGTCAATTTACTCAACAGTTGTGTATGGTAGCATTCTGGACATTGGGGATGCCTTTTATAATGTAAAAACGGAGGCGATCATGGAAGGATTGTCATTTTTGAAGGAAGCCTACCCTATAAGTAGGTTGATAAACCAGATGCTGGTAAGCAGGATTACTATTAGAAGAAAGATGCTTAGAGGAGCCCCGCAGGGCGATGTAATGTCCTCTTTCTTTGGAGTGTAGTGATGAATGGATTGCTGTTGGAACTGGAGAGAGAGGGAACAGGAGTGGTAGCGTTTGCAGATGATGTAGCGATAGCTGTCTCAGGCAAATATCTGGACACGATTAGGGATGTTATGCAGAATGCATTCCAAATTGTTTCGAAATGGGCCAGCAAATGTGGATTACGGGTCAACCCTTCCAAGACGGAACTGGTACTATTTACTAAGAAATATAAAATTCCGGTTGTTAGCTCTCCTACCATGAACGGCATTAGACAGGCTTTGGCTGACAGAGCGAGAATTTTGGCCATAATCTTGGACACTAAGCTCAGCTGGAAGCCAAAGATCATGGAAAGTATGAATAAGGCTAATGTAGCCATTTACTCGTGTAAGAACGCCATAGGTAAGAGATGGGGTTTGAAACCAGAGCTGATACAAGGACGATGAAGTACGTGCAAAGAATGGCTTGCATGCTTATCAGCCGGGCGCTTAGGACAACACATACACGCGAGGTTAGAGGTTATGTTTCACCTCATTCCAATCGAATTTTTTGATAAGCAGAAGGCAGCCAATGTGGCTACGAGACTCTCGGCTGTCTCTCAGTGGAAGTGTCTTCAGACGGGGCATTCGGCGATAGTTAGACCGCTAAGGGAAGAGGTGGCGAACCTAGATTCTTTTTAAACAACGTTGTGCTTCGATAAAGGTTTCCGGACCATCTGTCCTTCGAGGGAATCCTGCAGGAGGAACGGATTAATACTGGAAAACGAGGCAGTGCATTTTTCCCGGACAATTCTAAGCTAGACTCGAAGGTAAGAGCCGGAGTCTTCCGTGAGAAGCTTAATGTTAATATATCTGTTCGTCTCCCTGACTACTGCAGCGTCATAACGTGGTATCCGTGAGGGATATCGAAATTTATGTGGACAGTCAGGCGGCGGTCAGGTCACTAAGCAGTTTGTCTGAAGTCACGAGTGGCGCTGGATTGCCGATGCAGCCGAAAAGGGCAGGTCTGGGGAGACCTGTAGCAGCGCTTAAAATGGCGCTCAGTAAAATGGCAATCGCCTCGACCAATGAGACTTGGACCAACACTCTCACGTGCAAGGGTAGCAAAATAGATTTGGCCAAAACTGGACTTGCAGCACTCCAAGGCACTAGAACCCCTGGGAAAACGAGAGGTAGGATTGGTCTTAGGGATACTGACAGGACACTGCCTTTTCGAGGAACATGCAATACGTCTGGGACTACAGTCGAATGACTTTTGTAGAAGTTGTATGGACAAAGTGGAGGAAGAGGCTTTAGATTACTTCATATGGTCGTGCTCGGCAGAAATCATAAGTACTTAGGTGTGTACGGTATGGGCAGCCTTTTCGAGCTCGCGGACTGTGGAGTGCAAAATATTTTACGCCACATAAGTAGCTCGGGATGTTTTCAACGGGAGTAAAGGGGAGATAGGATCGCTTACCTAACCTAACCTAACTTACCTTAAACGGTTATTCGTAAGGTAAAGTGAACCATATTCGTATTTGCGTCATTCTCGAGTATCGAATATAATCAAATGTTGCATATTTATTCGAAGTTGGTTTATAAAATCTTCACTGGTTGTAAGAGATTTTAAACTTGGGCCGGACTATATTTTAGGCCTTCTTTAACACATGTTCTCATGCCCAGCAAAATAATAGATAACTCGGAATTTCAATATTTTGTATTTCTTCGAGATCTAAGTGAACTTTTTAGTGTCTTATGAAATCGCTCCACCATACCATTCGTCTGAGAATGGTAGGCCGTGGTAGGTTCTGTGGTATTTCTAATTTTTATTGTTTTGAGAAAAGTTCAGACTCAAATTGGCTACCTTGGTCTATCGTAATTTCAAGAACACGCCAAATCTTGATACGTATTATTCATGATCGATTATTGCTGCCGTCCTGTTTGGAATTGGATAGTTCTTGTATGTTGCAAAATATTCGATTTTTGGGATGGCAAACAGTTTGTTACCCAATTTTTAAGATCCTGATTCAACTTTGGCCAAAAATATCTCGTGGAAATAAGTTTACTTGAAGCATGAACTCCTAGATGCGACAGACGGTTTAATGAATTTAAAAGTAAACGTCGTAACGAATGAAGGATGTTCACTCACTGATTTAGAGAATAGAGTTTGAATTGAACCAGTTCAAGTTTGTAATTCGTACTTGGCGGAAGGGGTTTGCTTATCAGGGTTTTCAATTATTCGTCCTTGCATTGTAACTCTTTAATTTTTGTATGTAATGACATCTTTGTCTGAAATGTGTCAGAAACCAGTCCGTGCCGTAGACGGGGGTCAGTGTAGATTAAAAACATGAAACCTTATACGAAACAACAGAAATGTTAAATGCGAAATTCTTGACTTCGGTTCGCGAGAGTTTCAAGGACCCTAATGATCCGCAACTACCTTCATTATACTACGGAAACAGCAATATTCCATGCGTCCCATGTGATGTTATATTGAGAATTCCCAATAAAATGTTTAGAGCCTTTTTGTTAAGGTTGCCAATTGCGTGTAGATCGTTTGAAGAAATTCGACTAATCGTGGAATAAAACGATGCCCAAAATTCACTATTTTGACGAATTTCTGAATTGGTTTAAGTGAAGTAGGCTTTGAAAACTTTGTAATGGCTTATACGCGCTGTGGCGAAGGTTTAATGCTATCTTTAGTAATACAGTGGCTGAGGATTTCAAGTGTTGGAACACCTAAAACATAATTAAATGTTTTAATTTTGACATCATACTTTGCAAGTCGTTTGAAAGCTTGTCTTAAGTGAAATAAATGTCCCTCCTCAATTTTACATTCGTCAATAGAAATGAAAACGAAGTCAAGGTCCTTTAATAATTCATTCATAAAGTGCTGAAAGGTTTGAGCACTCATTTAAACTCGAATAACACAAATGGAGTCGTTTGACGCACGTCTTCGGCAGCTGCCAGTATTGCTTGGTATGCGGTCATTAAATTAGAGATGAGAAGTAATTTTTATTGGTTATGGTATGTAATGCTCAGCGAATTAATCTTCATTTTAGGTGGTTCTGGAAAATGAATCTTGATGTATTAAGGTGATGAAATGAGAATTAAAATTGTAGTTTAAGGTAAGTTTTTCCTGCAGGGGATTTTTCTTCATTATAAGTGGGTGTTATTTTTAATTATAAGATTCCGCGGCCGGCGACTCGATAGATTCAAACTTTGGTAATACGACAATTTTATAGATTGGAGGATTCAGGCTGTTTCATTTCGATAATTTTAGAGACACAATACGGTTTCGATGATTCTAGTGATGGACCATTTTGTGAGTGGAAAATTATGGTTGCGAAGTAATATTAGGTCTCCTCTGTTTATGTAGTTGACTTACTTATGTCATTTATAAAAATATATTGCTGGGACCACTGTTTCCAAAATCTTTGAATCAGTTGTTGAAGCAGGGCCATCGACTTAAATGAAACATCTTAATGGGGCTCGCTTAACATCGGTATTGGTTGGTTTGTAACTCTCCCAATGGCCTTGAATTTAAAAGAGCTTCACATATACGTTATTTTAAGTACTCCTATGACACGACTGGTATTGTTACTGGTGAAATGCAAGGTGATGAAGTTTTCAATACACCATGATTCTATCTGATTTTGGTCAACTTCAGATATGAATTACTTGAAGAAAGGACGTCCGTTTAACTCTAACTACATTAGTATCGTTGTCGCAGTAAATGTGTTGTGGTAAACCTCAGACAGAACTGAATTATTTTTAAGATACCAGTGGCACTATTCTGGTAATTCCTCGGGAATAGGGAACTGGGGAAAGAATTTATATGTAATTTCAGTTCAAATAATTATTTCCGGTCTACTGAGGAGAACAGTTTCATGTAAGTATTTATAAATTGTGAAAAAATTTGCCATACCTAAATTGGCAGGGAGAATTATTCCCGAATTAATTTTGATTTCAAAAAATTAACACAAACTTTTTACCTCAGTATGCCAGAACAATTTTTTTAAATAACAATTACATATAAATTCTTTCCCCAGTTCCCTATTGCCGGGGAATTACAAGAATAGTACCACAGAAATGTATCAATGCTCATGTTGGTAACAATTTCCAATACAGGCAAATATGACGAGGTAAGATTTATAGAATTTGGCACCGCGACTTAAACGGATCAGCTAGACCGATTCCAACTTCAATGAACAGTCTTTCTGATTGGTTGTTTTGACATCGCGGAAGTTGACCCATTAGTCTTCGAGTGGTCAAACAGAAGTGAATATCTCGTCTTATCAAGGAGTTTGCTCGGTTGATGGCAAATCAGTGTTTGGCATTGGTGAGTACCATGTTGTGGCCGGAATGCAGATTTCTGTGGTAAATATCTCTACTTATTTGCTCGGTGTTGTTTTAATTGTAAGAATCGGAATATGTAAACTTAAGTCGTTGAAATTTCATCTATCGATAAAATCTTACTTGATTTTCAATGATAACATTGAAATAATCGTCATCATTTAAACGTTTACAATTGCGGCACAGACTGGAAGTGGATGTTGATGGCTTTCTGTTTAAAAACTATGGACCCTTAAACAATATTCCGTCCGTTAGGAATTTTTCACTGAATCATCCGCAGAGTTCTCGTTACTACATATATACAATGCTAATATCTTCGGTTTATGACTGAAAAAAATTCAGCAAAACGATTTGCTTGGAAGATACTTAACATCTTCGATGGTTATGAGATCTACCGTAAGTACACCGTTTTACATACATTTTACGTGTAAAAACCCATGCAAATTACAATTTGTATGATCTCCAGTGATTTCCATCGGGTGCTCAGGAAATCGATGAGATCCTGGCATGATGGACATATTAATGTGTACATATTAATTATACGATGATATCCCATGTATGACTGCATCCCTAAAACTTTAATACAACGAACGGTGTCAGTCTTTGTATCAAGAATATTGAGCAATTCCACAGCTGATTCAACTTGTAGCGCAGCCATGGTTCCAAACTTTCGAAGATCTTTCGAATAATTCACCATGCTTTCTCGTAATTATGGTTGATGATGTTCATAGACTTGAACAACAACGTTGAATCTCCAGTTAAATTCGCCGTCAGCTTTCGTAGTCAACTGTTTATGGTTGTGGACGCGATCATCAAATAGATTCTTGGATTTGATTAATTTAGTGTATTCTCTGTTGAAAACAGGCACTTTGATCCAAGGCAGCTCTGTATCAAGCGACTTCGGTACTTTTACTGGTTTGACTGCACTTTGCGGGTTCTTGATAATGTTTGATAATTATCATTTGATGGTTTTAAAGTTCGAAGTTGTGATGTCTACATTCTCCAGCGAGTTTCTCATCACCGCACATGGTATCAATCTGATCTGAATGTGTTGATTTTGTCAGCTGCGTATGCGTAAAGGTGTTATCCATTTTTGGCGTTTTATTTAGGGTTCCCGATGTTTGATTATAGAATGCTCGCCGATGGGTGTCACCTCCAACTGTAATGCAGACGTTTGGTGTCGTCTCTACTAGCAATTCAGGGGATTACAATTGCATTCATTTACATCACTGATCGCAAACAGATCATCAAAGATGTCTTGTACAACTTGCATTTATCGGGATTCGAACCCGGACCTCCCGAATCAAATTCCAAAGCTTTAATCTCTGCGTCATTTGGTTGATGTCGTCCTTTTCTTTAAGGAAATTTAATTTTATTTATCCGGTTAGTGCTACACGAATAGTTATCGACTGTTTGAGTTAATAACTTTAACTTCCCGTAAAATTACTAAAACTTTGTAAAAAATGGAGGAGTGTAATTATTGTGGCCAACACTCGACATTCTTTTACGACATATATATTAGATGTGCAAGATGAAATAATAGTCAACTTTCGCAAACCGCTGATCTTTCAAATATGATGACATCGACCTGAATAAGTGGTAATCAGAGGGAGACAAGTCTGGTAGATTATACTGTATGTGGACGAGCGTTGTCATGCATCAATATCACCCTACGCCTACACACAGTAACACTTCCTTGGCATGAATGTTCAATTTTGCAACTGATGGTAATGACTGACCCGCGATTTTACGCGTTTAGAATTATCGTACAAAATCCAATATCCATCACCAGTAATGATTTTGTGCACAAAAAATTTATTTTGTACCGGGAAGGCAAATTCATGCAGATTCTATAGATCGCTGGTATATAACCGGATTGTTATACCAGCAATATATAGAATCAGTGAGTTTTGGAGTTTATCAGACTGTTGTACAGTTCAGCTAAAATTACAGCCCACAAAGCAGACGAAAGTTCCAAACACTAATAAACCGCTAGGAAAATATCGGATGGTCAAGGGCAAGGACAAACCGCACGTAGCTGAATAAAAATAAGTATCGATTCATATCTTTAATGCTCAACCGAGCGTATTTAACTTGATATTTAATCACCGATTTATATACCGCCGCCATACATGATAAGGGTTCACTAAGACCCGCATAAAAATATCTGAAAGGGGTTTTGAAAGGTGAAGCCGCAACACTAATTAGGCACTTCAATATTACGGAAGCGAATTATTTTGAGGCCTTCCAAAAAATGTGGCAAAGATTGTTCTTTACATTCATGAATCAACCAAGCATATCACAAGCCAATGTACAGAACGTTTGCAAGTTGATGGACTTGTCACCACCACCATAAGGGAAAAATGTTCAATTTGCAACAAATCTGCTCACAGGATATATGAATGCGAGCAGTTCAAGGAAATGCCACCATTCGAGCGAGTTACATTAAAGAAAACTACGAATAAGTGTTTCAACTGCCTCAGCCCTTCGCACAGCGTTTATGACTGCAGAGTACGTGCTAGGTGTAAAATTTGTGGAAGAAAACATCACACTCTCCTTCATGACCAAACCAGATGATACGGAGCAACAAGTTGGCGAACCAGCGAGGACGATACAGGTTAAAGCCATAAACGTGGTAGGAGAATCACAAATAAGTTTAAAGTTAAAATCGAATGCAACATCAGCTATATTACCTACTGCGGAAATTAAAATAAAAGATGTATACGGTGAATTGCGCAAATTCAGAGCCCTGCTAGACTCTGCACCACAGGCCTCAATAATTTCCGAAAGCTGTGCACAAATTCTAAAGCTTCCACGATAAAATAGAGGAATACTGGTTCAAGGAATTGGACATGCTGGTCTTGGATACGCACGATTACATCATCTAATAACATTAAAACGGAAATAACACGAAGGCATTCATCATGTCTCGTGTGGGTTATCAGTTTTCGAAATGTGAAATATCTCCAGTAGGTTGCGAATTGTTGAAGAAGCTGGAGTTATCGGATCCTAAATTTAATAAAGCTGGGACAATTGAGGACATCAATTGGATTTGACATTTTCTTTAAAATAATTCAAGATGGCAAAATATCATTATCTACAAAGATACAAAGGTCCGAAGAAGCAGATAAATGTGAGGAAAATGTTTTGTAATACTATAAAACGCGAAACAGGATCCTAGTAAAACTGCCATTTCGCCAAGAACACGCAAATCTAGGGGCCTTCTATAACACAGCATTGAACCGATTACGATCAATGAAGAAGCGATTTCATTGAGACATAGAATTCTCTCAGCTCTACAAGAAGTTCATGAAGGAATACGAAGGTTTAGGGCACATGCAGTTGGTTAAAGAATATCCCAAAGTTAAAGAATATTATCTTCCACGTCATGGAGTGATGAATTCATCCAGTACCACAACGAAGCTGCGAGTGGTGTTCAAGGCATCCACCAAATCTAGTACTGGATTATCGTTGAACGATGTGCTGATAGTTGGTCCTGTCGTGCAGTCTCCGTTAATCACTATTTTGTTACGTTTCAGACAACATGAGTTTGTGGTTATCGGAGACATCGCATCTTTGCTAGCGACGAGAGCAATTGTTCAAATCGAATGCGATATACAAAACAAGTATCCCGAGACAGCCAACGCTATTAAGAATGATGTTTATGTCGACGATTTAATGACCGGAGCTAGCAACAAACTAAAACTACAAGAAACAATGGGTCATATATTGAGTACTTTCCAGCAAGCCGGACTTAATTTGAGGAAGCTTCAGTCAAACTACGAACAAGTGCAAAATAGCTTCAAAGAATCCAACGATGAGACTAATAAAACCAAGAAGTTATGTGATGACGGCGTTACAAATGTTTTAGGCCTTACGTGGAGTGCAGAAGAAGACAGTTTCCTGTGCATCCCCAATCTATCGGAAATGCAAGGTACTACAAAACGGGAATTACTGCCAACGGCCGAACAATCAATTGGGACTATTTATCACCAGCGCATGTTCAACAGAGTTGGTATGGTTTAGAAAAAAAGTTAAGAAATGGATACACGCGATAGATAGACTCAATTTGCATGGCTATAGCGACACAAGTGAAAAGGCTTATGGTGCAGTAGTTTATGCAGTGAAAGACGGCGAAAATAAAAGCAATATTACTTTAATCATAGCCCAAGACATGCAAAAACACCCATAAAATAGTTACCGCGGTTGAAGCTCCGATGGGCGCACTCTTGCTTATTCAGTTGGTTACACCAGTCAAGAATTCGTTTACGATGAACGTAGAAAATATCGTTTTGTGGACCGATTCATAAATTGTTCTTGACTGGCTTTCGGAACATCCTAGAAAATGGACAACGTTTGTAGGAAACCGAACAAGCAAAATTGTATCCAAATTTACGTCATCATTGGAGGCATGTGCCATCCAATGAAAACCCGACTGACGTAGCTTCAAGAGGTTTGATGTTGGAAAGCATATCATCCAGTGTATTATGGTGGAAAGGGCCTCAATGGATTGTAAAGAGTTATGTTGGCCCAACCAAAGCACTACAAAGTTAAATGACGAACATATTGAAGAAAGGAAACAATGTGGCAGTTTTCTTATTAACACATCGAGTTTTATAGAGGAAGTTTCAAGTAGATCGTCTAAGTTATATAAGGTGTTCAAAGTGTTTGCGTTAGTGTTACGATATTAATAATGTTCGAGCTAGAATCAAAGCGGAACTGGTATCCTCAGAATATAAGTTATTTCAGGAGCTGGAAGAGAGTTATTTCAAAGAGGAATTTGCGGCATTACGGACGAGTCAGCGATTTCCAAAACGTAGTAAATTAACGTCATTGAGTCCGTTTATCGATGGTAGTGGTCTATAGAGAGTACGTGGGAAAATTCAAAAGTCGATCTGTCCTTTCAATGTCAAACACCCCATAATTCTTCCAAACGTATATTTGACCAAATTAATCATTCTGGATTTGCATCAATTCCATCACCATGCTGGGATTAGTATATTGCTTAGTTTGGTTCGGCGAAGATTCTGGATCATCAGGTGCAAAGATTTGGTCAGGACTACAATGGCAACTTACCTGAAGCGCCAGTTACATTTATTCGTCGATGACTGCGGACCCTTAAATATGCATATAACAAGAAGAAGAGGACAACCACCTATAAAGGGATATGTTTACATATTCTTATATTAAAGTACCAAAGCCATCCATATAGAAGTGGTAAGCAGCTTGTCTACAGAGAGCTTCCTGAGAGCTTTCAAACGTTTTATTGCAGGCGCGGAATGTGTCATACCATATACCGTGATAACGGCACTAATTTTGTAGGATCGAGGAATGACTTTAAGGAATTATTTAATTTCTTTGACCAAAATACTAATGATTTCTCTTCCTTTTTTACTAGAAATAAAACTAATTGAAAGTTTAATCCACCAGCAGCCCCTCACATGGGAGGAATATGGGAATCTGCGGTAAAATTAACGAAGGTTCACGTGAAACGACTCATAGAGGAAGCCATACTTACCAATAGAGGAATTTTCAACTCAGATAACTCAGATAGAAGCTATAATTAATTCTCGACCAATATGCATTAATACGGCGGAAGACGTGGATGCACATACCTCTGCACATTTCCTGATTGGACGAGTTATCACTGATATACCTGAGATGGACGTGACAAAAGTTAAGATATCACCAAATGAAAGATGGAAACTAGTTTCACAAATCAAGCAACACTTCTGGTCTAGGTGGCACAAAGAATATTTGCGATCGCTTCAGAAGACAAAAATGGCACAACGAGCAGCCGAATGTAAAAGAAGGTGACACAGTTATTATGGCTAAAGACTACTTACCTACTATATGTTGGCCTTTAGCTAAAGTTATAAAAACACATCCAGGTGATGATGAGAAAGTGAGAGTAGTAACTATCAAGATTGGCAGCTCCGGCAAATTTATTCAACGGCCGATAAATAAACTCTGCAAGTTACCTGAACGAAAACATCTTACTGAATCAACCGATTCAAGGCCACCGGGAAATGTTGACACAGCTGATTTATGACGAAATACATTATGTATCCAAGTTTTATTTTCAAATTGTCAAATTAGCAAATATTACGACTGTCAATCACTAGTGATTTCTCTGTGATTATAGTGCAGAAAAGTTCATTGTCAACACTCAGGATATTTTAATTATTGTCACACTCTATATCTCGTATAATAGAAGAACTTCATAATGAATAATAGCTCAGTATCAGACTAGTACAACTTCTTGTTTTCATAATTTTTAAAATTATGTATTCTGTAATCGAACACTTGTAACCTGATAAATATCAAGAAAATATAGTCAAAATAGCGAAGTGAGTTCAATACTTTAACCCAAATCTTGAAAGAATTGTTATGCCAGCATTCTATAAAATCAGTGAGTTTTGGAGTTGATCAGATTGTTGTACCAGCAGTCTGTAGTAACAATGACTTTTTAACCTGATCAATCAATCCATTTGGGTTGTACAGGGTACAAATTTTTATTGAAAATTTGTTTTTTACAAGCTTTAGTTTTGGAAAACCGATCTGGACCGGCACTGTTTCAAAATTAATTTAAGATTAATTAGTTAGTTCGTAACTGTTTTTAAAATAAATGTTCTTCTCCACTTCCGGTAGAGTGTCGAAAAAGCTCCTATGAAATATGTCACTTAAAGTGGACCGAATTCGTCCGAAATTCACTCGAATCTTCAAAGTTGTGGAAAAACTTATGTTTGAGTTTAATCGTGACCAATCAGTCCGTCCACCTTGGTTGTTATTCCGCTGAAATAACGCTTAAAGCTTTCACTTCCGGTGGACCTATTTCGAAAGTTCACTGGGATATCCTAATTTATGGAAAAAGTTTAAGTAGGAAGTTTCAACCCGATTATTTAATCTGTCTGAATCCATCCTTTTTGACGGGTGTGAAGTATGTCCTAACTTTGTCCTAACCTTAAGAAATGTGTATGTATGGGTTAATCTCTCGTTTCTGTATTTTGATCGAGTGATAGAAGACACTCCAACGAATCTAACGATATACGTCACGGTACCATTAATTGCTTTTAACATTAATATCAGCACCAAGTGCAAGCCGTTCAATCTGTACTCGTAAATCGCATGGAAGGTAATACGGAAAATGAGATATTTCCGTAAAAGGTCGTAGAATTTTTCTGTATGTTGGTCGGGTGATAGAAGATACTCCAACAAATCTAACGATATACGATTTTAACATTAATATCAGCACCAAGTGCAAGCCATGCAATCTATACAAGTAAATAGCATACGGGTAAAAATAATTTTACTGTGGAATTTATTTACAAATCTGAAACTTATGTTTAGCCTTCGTTAGATTTTCCTTTGCCCCAGATGGTCATATTTCAGAACTTCTTCAAAAAACTGTTTATGAATCTCAGTTCCATCCAACAAACAAAATTCCATCATAGTCGGTTGAGAATTGGTGGCGTTCCGTTCGAGTAGTTTAATTCCAGAACTTCTTCCAAAAATCAATTGGGAATCCCATTTCCAACCTGCATACCTAATCCCATCATAATTGGTTAAGAAATGGCTGAGTTCCGTCCCAGATGGCCATATTTCAGAACTTCATCCCAAAATCAATTAAGAATCTCATTTCCATCCAGCATTCCCTATCCCATCATAATCTGTTAAGAATTGATCGAGTTCCGTCCAAAGTGGCCATATTCCAGAATTCCTTCCCAAAAACATTTAAGAATCCCATTTCCATCCAGCATATCCAATCCCATCATACTCGGTTAAGAATTGATCGAGTTCCGTCCCAAGTGGCCATATTTCAGAACTCCTTCCCAAAATCAATTAAGAAACCCATTTCCATCCAGCATATACCCAATCCCATCAAAATCGGCTAAGAAATGGCTGAGCTCCGTCCTAGATTAAATTCGATCGAATCGATTAAATTAAAAAACATTCGGATTTAACGGACATCCCCAATTAGTAAATTAAATCGAGCGTTTACTGTACGTATGTCAAATATTACAAATATTATAATTCATTATAACGAGAGATTAACTAATACATACTCATGATAAAATAGTCAGGACAATTTTAGGACGAACTTCACGCTCGTAGATACACGCGTCAAGTTTGTCAAAATCATTGGGACAGGTATTGTCGCAAAATAAATGTAGAATCTTTCACAATATTAAAATAATTATGTGCAAAAAACGAACAAGCTTTAATGAAAGCTGCAACTTCCGGTGGACCGATTTTGGCCAAAAATCACTGGGATTTCTCTCCGAATTTATGAGAAAAGCATAAGTATGATGTTTCATTTCGATCAGAAAATCCTTTGGGCTGTAGAACATTTAATCTGCTCGACACCACACAAGGACATACATACAAGCGAGTGGTGAATCTGCAAAAAGCTCGAGGCCAACATTTTTCATGATTGCTACTAAAAAAATTTTGATATCTCGGTATTTTGTCCGCCTCAGTCCTAAACGGTACAGTATTATATACAAAAATACAAAATTTTAATCGGTAATCAAGAACAATAATTATCCTTTTCATTAAAATAAAATAATGAATAAAAGGATTTAGCTACAATATATTAGGAAATTAAGTTCAATTTTGTACAACGACAAAAGCGAATCAATATATGAATTCCCATGAAAACACTTCCATTAGTAGAATTTCCAATATACTCGTACTTACGAGTATCTAAATTTACTATATGCGCATACATAGGAAACGAAAAAAGGATAACATTATTCCTTTTTCAATAATCCTAACTTTTGTTTTTCTCTACATAATACATCCAGCTCTAATTCAATTGAATCTTTCAAACCCACATCAAATGAAACAATTAAATTTTATCCTTGCGAAAAAATATACGACGCATTCGATTTTTGCGTTATCCTTGCACTCTCTGCGTGTTTACTCGTACATACGACTATTGCTTATTGAACATTAACACGAAGAAATATATTTGCTCGAAGCCCGTTGAAATTGTATTAGAATTCAATTATCAATTTATATTGGCATGGCCAACAAAGAAAAATTACAACAACAGCAACAACACTCGACATTCATTAGAAATTAAAGCGGAAAAACAAGAAAATGTCCCCCCGCCTCTCAGTGCCCCGTATAATAAGGTGCAAACAAAAAAAACGTTGTCCTATATATATTTTATATACGGTGCGGCTGCTTTTTTATCGGAGAGTGGGTAAAAGGAATCGGAAAGGAATATACAGATCGGAAAAACCCTTATACAATCCATATTGTAATTTAACATGGGAATTTGACCAAGTATAATAAAAATAAACTAAACGAAATAAGGGATGTGGAGATACACCGTATACAGAAACTGTTATATCGAAAAAAGGATATAAGATGTGTGTTATTTGGTTCCTATATATTTGGTAGTACATCCTTTCCTCCTTATACTCGTACATATACACAGTTGACTGTATTATTTATTATTGATCCATTATTTATCAATAATAGAAATATAAATCAATGGCACCGATAGACATGTTTATCTTTCCAACTAATACAAAAATTAGTATAATGTGTTGGTGTACATGTGTATATAGAGACAAATTCGTGGCGTACATGTATGTGTATGGGGCCAAACTGTGATGCTGAATTATTTAGAGATAAAGAAAATATTTTTTGCTTCGTACCGAATATCCCTCTTCACCGCCTTCCCAAATATATATTATGGCAAAGTTTCGCCATTTTTGTTACATAAATAATACGTCAGTGTTTGGTAGCCCAATTGGAAATTTTACGACGTTATAACGAAAGAAAGGATTTGATCATTAGGGAATTTCTGTTAACTTTATATGTGACATAAATTTTATTTTTGCCATCCTTTCTTATTTATATGTACCTCCATACCTATCCAGGATAATAAAAGCTCGGGCAGATATTCAACTGTCAATTTATATATACGACGAGTCCTGGAACAAAAAGTAAAAATAATAATTTTTGGACCATAACATTACATTATCGATGTTGCTGTGATTGATAATTTTCCAGAGCGAAATTTTATTATTGAGGACGTGAATTTTTTATTTTCTGTTTGTTACATTTTAATCTCCCAGAGGAGTTAAACCATTTCAATTTATGTTATAATCGAAACTGTTACATTAGATTTATTATAAGTTTATGGAATTAGTTTGGATGGTTTTAGACTATAAAATTGAACAAGTTTGTGGAATGAAGCTGTATGAGGGGGGGATAATTACAGTTTGCTTACAGATTAGTCATAGAGAAAAATATAGAATGTTCTAAAAATCGATATTCACAAACCGTAAACTTCTCGCCGCTATCAAATTCGACGACGGCACTCGAATATTGGCATAAACCCGCGTTATAAATACAATTTGATATGTTCGTAAATCATAAAAATATTGAATTTGAGTGTCTGTCACACCAGCCGGAACCATATCAGTCGGAACCAAACCAACTATGGCACGCACGATACATTGTGTATTTTGGTACACTATATACTTTTTCAGCGGGAACCATATAATTCCAGCCGGAACCATAAACTGTACAGCCAAACAACTATGGCACACCTAGCAAAATGGATTGTGCATCATTGTACACTAAATGATTTTCCAGCCGGAACCTTATAATTCCGGTCAAAACCTGATAAAGCCAGCTAGAACCATACTACTGCCAAACCAGAACCTGGAACCTTGTACATTGAGCACTATATGAAATTTCGGGAAAACTCTTATAATTCCAGCCGTAACCATATCCTCTAGAGCCGAACTACCTATAGCACAAGTAGCACAATTGATTGTGCATCATTGTTCACTTCTTTTTCAGCCGGAACTTTACAATTCCAGCCAAAACCTGATAAAGCCAGCTAGAACTATACTACAGCAAAACCAACTCTAGCACAAGTAGTACGATGCATTGCGCATCATTGTGCACTATATAATTTTTTGGTCGGAACCTTATAAATCCATCAATATATAATTTTATGGTAGAAAAACTTATAAACAGCCCGACAAGTAGAACTTCTATAAGTCGAATTAGTCGCTACAATTATATGTTTGAGTTAGAGGAAATTCGATTAAAACATTCGATCAAAACTCACACCGTTCCCACGTTCAATTGCTTACATCAACATATCATAAAAACCGTTGAGCTACTTGAGCCGCAAGATAAGACCAACTTAATATTTTGAGCAGATAAGCATTTTGTAAAACTAGAAAATAAAATTAAAATTAAAATAAGATTTAGTTGTAAAAATAAAATAAAATATTTTTTTATGAACACTAAAAATTACAACTCATAATTGGCGCAGCCGTTCGGTCGAAAGTTTAGTGCAAGTGTAGTGTAAACAGAGCTTAAGATAATGAACAAAAACTATCAGACAGTTGACTCCGTTATAACAAATTTTAATTTTTGTTTGAGAAGTCTAAAGTGGCCGAAATTTCTTTGACAGAATATACTCGCCTAATTGGGAATCGTTCTCAAACTCTCATAGGTTAGGTTAGGTTTCAGTGGTTACTTACTGCACACTTAGGCCAATTTTTAGGCCCATTGTGATACCACTCATTCACTCCACATCATTAACCCACCTACTTCACCTACTCACACAACTACAGTATACAACCTGTACATTGCAAGCTCCATGTCAACCTGTACATTGACATGGAAGGTGGGTCGGCACGTGACACGGAATTCTGCACTCCATCAGAGGGTCTTAGTTGTATTTATTAGCATCACCGATCGTAATCGATCATGAAAATTCGATTTGCATCTAGCCTCTGATGGGATTCGAACGCAGCACCTCCCGGTCCAAGTGCCGAAGCTTTAACCACTGCACCACTTGTCCGGTAAAACTCTCATAAGTTACGATAGAATTCTTCAATAATCTCGAATTTTTAAAAATCCTGGGCTGAACTGATTTGAGGATCACGCCGCATCACTACAACTGACTACTTTTGGAGTTTAATTTATTTATATCGGTGAATAATTACTACTTTCTCTTGCTACTCACTGCAAAATAAGAAGGCAATACCACGCACTACGAGATAGACGCGAGAGCACATAATTCTATTTCTCGATATCAAATTTTCGACTTGAAATCTAATCACGTGTGCCACAAGATAGGCAAGTGAAGAAATTAGAATATTTAATCACGCAATAGTTTTTTTATTAACGCCAGTAAGTAATTCCACAAGACGGATTACAAACGGGAACATGTAAAGACCTTTATAGCAAACAGAAATATAGAGGTAACTTTCGAATAAACCTGCTTAAAAATGGCAGACGAACAAGTAAATGCTCAATTGACTGCAATAGCAGCACAATTAGCTACGTTGGTTCAGAAACAAGCTGACCATGTCGATATACTAAAATATCTCGGTCAATAGGTAGATACACTACCACCTCCACAAAGGAAACAGGAAAAGGTTGCGCAACCAGTCGTTGACTTTTTCGAATCATTGATCCAATAAAGTCATTATCAACGTTCGACGGGAACAAAACATAGGTAACGGCGTGGCTTAAATCAGCCGAAGATACATTGCGGATGTTTGAAGAGCTGCGAAAAAGAAAATAGAAGGTAAAGCAAGAGATGCAATTTGCCTAGTTGGAGATCCGGAATCCTTCTTAGAAATTAAACAAATTCTTTTTGATATCCTAGGGGACAAGCAAGAACTAACGTATTATAAGCCACAGCGACGGGGATCTTCTTCTAGAATTTCTATAATCATACGGTCACATTCGACACTAAACAGAACGGTGATTGCCTAGTCTCGGACTTCAGTAAACTGGACATAACAATCAAACCAGGGTTATACAGAGCCAACCAAATCAAGACAGCCGTTAACATTCTGACCAACGAGCCAGATCCCCCGAAAGTTTTACCACAATTAACAATAAAATGTAGTAATTTTGAAACATTAAATCCGATTCCGGTCTCTAGCAACTCCTGTATTACTAAAGAGACAATCAAAAAATTGATTAGAACGAATTTTGAGCGATTTGAGTCAACAAAGATCATCGACCTAATTCACAAAAATCAAGCAGATTTGTTACGATTAGACGAAAAATTATCTGCTACGTCAGTCATCAAACATAAAATTCAAACAGTGGATGACAATCCGATCTATACAAAAACGTATAGGTATCGAAAACCAAATACAAGAGATGCTGGATAGCGGGATAATAAGAAACTCGAATAGCCCGTATTCCTCACCCATCTGGGTAGTCCCAAAAAAGAGGATGCATCTGGTATACGGAAAATAAGAGTCGTAATTGACTACTGATCCTAGTCAAATAATGAATAAAGTGCAATTTTAGTTTAAAAAAAATGGGAAAAGTTAGTGAGCAGCGTAAAAGCAATATGTTGATTCTGGCGCGAGAATATTTAACCACGCGTGGAATATTAAAAAAATTGGAGAGATGGGCAGTACACAAAGAAAGAAAGGCTCTGGAAGGCCCAGAAAGACAACGCTAGTGGAAGATCGTTTCATAATGTTGCAATGTCGTTGGAACCGTTTTAAAACTTCATCGGACATAAGACGGGATGTTGAGCGAGCAACGAGAAATTAAATTTCAGCCAGCTTAGTGAGAAAAAGACATGTTAAAGCTGGTTTGAGAGCACTTAAATCAGTCCAGAAGCCTGAGTTCACATTATTAGTGAAATAAAACGTTTGCTATGGGCTCGGGAGCATGTTTCTTGGACTCCAGAGACGTGGAATGATGTGATTTTCTCCGATGAATCAAAATTCAAGCAGGATGTTGGATGTGGAAGAATTCTCGTAAGAAGAATCCGGGCGAAAGGCTTAGCAACGAATGTCTTTTAAGACTTCCACCGAAAAATGAAGGAATTATGGTCTGGAGACGCTTTTCTGGAAATGAAACCAGTTGATTATGCCTCCTTAGTTCCAGCATTACAGCAGCTGTTTATCTGCAGGTCCTACCCAACGAATTTGAGCCTTCTGTGTTAATGCGTTTTGGCGAGATTTGCAAATTTATTTTTCAACAGGACAACGCTCCGTGCCATACCGCCAAAGTTGTGAGTTATTAATTTTGAATTGTAGATAGAAAAATTGCCTTTCAGATAAACATAAAAAATTTATTAAAAACTTGTTTTTTTTTCTTATCTCTTCATTTACAGACAAAAAAGTACTTCGAAGAAAGAAGTATCGATGTGTTGAGCTGGCCTCCGTATAGTCCAGACTTAAATTCAATTCAAAATATTTGGCCTATAATGAAGCTAGAAGTAGCAAGAAAGCGCCCAGAATCGATTCAAGCTTTAAAAAGTTTGTTCATGACGATTTGGGAATCCAGACCTCCTACGACTTTGAAAAATTTATCAAATTCAATAAATCGGAGGTGTCTCGCTGTAATAAAAGCAAAATGGCGGTCCAACAAAATATTAATATTAAAGAGAGAACTTCTATAAATCAATAAAAAACAAAAAATAGGTGCTTAATTTATTCCATTACTTTAACTCCAATCAACGTATTTTGAATATTTTGGCATTTTTCGGGGTTTTGCCCTTAAATTGCAGGTAAATATTTTTTTTCAAAAAGTTACGTCATACATGTATTTAAAATGAAACAATAAGCCAATTGCTTTCAAAAGTTTTGTAATTTTAGCAAAAAAAAAACCAATTTGCAATCAAATATGTTTGCCCAATTTTTTTCCCCAGCACTGTATCTCAATGTAAAAACGACACCTCCAACCGCTCCATCTTACGATGAAGTGCGATTAATCATCTACAAAATGAAAAATAATAAGACACCTGTGGAGGATGGCGACGATTACCCTTTCTACCGCACGTTTGAGCTGGTTTCATCCATTTGGTTGCGCAGGGAGAATCCCAGCCTAGTGAAAAATAGCCCTAGTTTATCCACTATATAAAAGGAAAGAACGGTTGAATTGTAACTGCGTAACTCTTGGACCTGGTGGGCGGTTATGAGGGTGCTAGCTGGATTCGCTGGAACCAAAATTACCGTCAATATAAATAACTCCAATACCGACAATTCAATTATTGTATCGTAAATTGTTGCTGGTTCGTTGGGTGATGTGATTTTCTAATAAATCGGGTGCTAGAATTGTGTCCGATTTATCAACGTGGTAGTTAATTCGAAACGGTATCTCTTGGCTGGGTAAATGTGCGGGTCGATGCCTTATAAGTCGTGGAAATCTACCCATCACAAAAAACGTATTTTCGTTCGCCCATTGATCACCCAGTATTTTTGTTGGTATTAAATTGTTGGTTAATGTGGGTCCAGCATGAAGATTTTTGTTATGTGTCTCCCATATCAATCACTCGGTATATACATCATCTTGTTGTCGACCACCAACTCGGAAGATACCAGCAGGGTTAACAAAAGATGCTTCACTAAGTTTCTCCTCTTGCACCCATCGAATGCATTGTATCCTTGCTGCTTTAACCTCTTCGCATTTTAGTTCGCCTGCGGATCTGTCTGATCAGTTCTTGCATTGGATTTTCTCGCGAATAATAATTTCTAATAATTTGTGTCGTTAGAAGAGACAACCACCTGCCTATACATCTTCTCGATATCCACGGTTAGCGCTATCCGGTGCAGCCATCAAAACGTCGTTTAATGAGCCTCTCTTTGTCGTCTTGGCAGATCCATCGAACACCACTCGAATCTTTTTTGTTTCGCTTGTCTCATTTTCAACAACATGGTGAGGCAAACAAGACATCTCTACGTCACGTGAGTTTTATTGATTTTGAGATATTTCCACCATTCTTTCTGTCTCTATATAATCTCGCATTTTATTCGTGTACTTTGCCCTCACGTTCACCATTCAATAATTTCTACTCTAGTGAGAGAAATTGTCTTGTTGCTGCCGATAATGAATTCCCTAGTTTAGCTCCAGATACCACCCAGCCGAATATAGACTTTTGTAAAATTGTTGATCTTAGCTGCTTTTATTTTTACTTTGGTTTTTGCAATTGTAATGGTGTTATTGTGATTGTTCTGTATATTGGTATATTTCAGCACTCTCGAATTAAATTCACAAATCGTAGGAAATTCTTCCATTTAGCGTCACTACTGTGTGTGACAAACGAATATGATAATCGACACTTACTTATACACAATCAACTTCCCAACCACCCCATACTTTCTTTCCTTTAACGCTGGATCGCGGATAAATTTGAATTTTTGACTTATAGATTGGCTCGGTCGCGACCTGATGAGAAGACTGATTTTTTCAAATCAATAGTCTCATTTGTTCGAAACTGATTGTTGTGATTCTTACACATTAGCCAATCTATAAGTCAAAAATTCAAATTTATCCGCGATCCAGCGTTAAAGGAAAGAAAGTATGGGGTGGTTGGGAAGTTGATTGTGTATAAGTAAGTGTCGATTATCATATTCGTTTGTCACACAGTAGTGACGCTAAATGGAAGAATTTCCTACGATTTGTGAATTTAATTCGAGAGTGCTGAAATATACCAATATACAGAACAATCACAATAACACCATTACAATTGCAAAAACCAAAGTAAAAATATATAATAAAATTCGTGAATGCGAAAAGTTAGTTGATAAAATATAGATGGAAATGTGAAAGAATCAAATTTCGTACGCTATGCAGTAATTCGCTAGTAGTACAACTACATGTTATGTTCTATATATATAGACAATATTCCAATGTAGTAATACAACATCAGTCGTCGCGACCTGATGAGAAGACTGATTTTTTCAAATCAATAGTCTCATTTGTTCGAAACTGATTGTTGTGATTCTTACACATTAGCCAATCTATAAGTCAAAAATTCAAATTAGCTGCTTTTATTCGTTGTTACGAATCGGGAAAAATTTGTCTGCACCGATCAGTATGTCGACAGGGGCTGATTGATTGAAATCTGGATCAGCTAACTGCATATTCTCATCTTGTTGAATATCTTCGGTATTAATGTGGCATCTTGGCATTCTCTGTGCAAAATTATTTAAAATTAACACGTTAACCTCTAGGTGTACTTTCCGATTATAGAACGATCTCAATATTATTGTACTTCTTCCTCGTGATTTTATTGAATTTGCTGTTACGCCTTTTATATTCACGTTGGCTTTGTGAGGATTGTGTTCCACAATCCGGTAACGCTCACCCTTTCTATGGTCTTCAAGACGTTGAATTTTTTCGACTCAGCCTCCTCAGTGTATCGCATGATGCCACCTTCGACATTTACTGCAATTGAACCTTGATTTATACATACGATGGATTGATGACTCGCTGAAAAACAATTAAAACTCTCTGCTACTACTATTCTGCGTTCTGGTACTGGAAGTTTAATATATTTCTCGCACTTCTCCAGATAATGATTCTCGTCACATAATTTATATGAAGCTTGTATTTGCGACACAAACGCAGTAGTTTTTTTTCGTATAATTTGTTTTGCTCTTTTGCATTGAATTTAGGATTTGAAGTGCATCACTCCTTAAGAAAAACAACTTCGGTGGGTTCAGGAGCCCATGTTTGTTTCCAATCGTAGTCTAACTTGTTCGCTATAATAAGCGATCAGCCATAGATTACGCGTCTCTGCTTCTGCGCCAAGTACCTTTAAACCGCGAACGACTTCATCATGTAATAAAATTTGATTTTGAACAAGGTGATTTTGAACAAGGCTGATATAGTAGTATTGGTTGTTCCATAAATTGTTTCAATACTGAGTTAACCACATGTTCACAGCAACAAAAAAACCATACAACTCAAAGATCAAAATGGGAAATTTCCAAAGGCAAAAGTAGAACAAGGTAACCTGGGTACATCATGCCAAGAGCAACAGAAAGCAGTAAGTTTGATACCAAAGGACGCGGATGCCCATTCTCAACCCCCGGGAGGAGTTATGAACCCATAAGGAATGCGAGGTAACAAACCAATATTGAAAGACGCAACCCCAGCTTGGC
>OY829914.1:204809190-205149447 GCA_963691935.1 Nephrotoma guestfalica | reverse complement strand
CTGCACCGTTGGAGTGTATTATTAAAGCACGTACGCGATATTACTTTAAAGCCGTTAAGTGACACTCGTTGGGGAAGTAGGTTAGATGCCGTTCGGGCGCTTCGATTTCAAATTAGTGGAGTTTACGATGCCCTACTTGAAATTGTTGAAGACAACACTTTAACAACTTCACCAGAAGTAAAAAGTCGAGTAAAAGCTAAAGGAATAGCCAGAAATACTTCAAACTTCAAATTTGTTTGCTCCTTGGTATTGTGATATGACATTATATTGCAAATTAACATTGTCAGCAAAATGCTGCAATCACAACATTTAGTCTTGTCTCTGGCCTTAGAGCATTTAAACGCTACTAAATCTTTTCTATACAATTATCCTTCTGTTGCAGCATTTGCAGAAATGATTGAAAAAGCGAAAAAATTAGCAATTGAATTTGAAATTTTCGAACGATTTTGTGAGGAGGAACCCGTACGCGTTCGCAGAAAGAGTAGGCAGTTTTTATACGAAGGTCGTGATGAACCGATAGTAGCACCAGCACTAAACTTCAGAGTATGTTTCTTTACAATATCGGCAGTAAGAGATTAACGGATGACGAATTACTGAAACATTGTAAGTACTTGCAGTTAGACTTGCTTACATCCGATGACCAATCAGACATCAATGGGGTCGAACTTTGGGATGAAATTAAAGCTGTAGGAAGACGACTTGATACTTCAAAAAGTGATCCAAAAAGTGTGTTAAAAATATTTACACGTCTAAATTTGTTGAAGTAGTCCCCAACCGGTCGATAGCACTGCGCATACTGCTAACGTTACCGCAGTCACAATTGCTAGTGTTGAAAGAAGTTTTTCAAAGCTGAAAATAATAAAATCATATCTGAGATCACAGATGTGTCAAAATAATTTAGTTGGTCTAGCAAGAAGTTGCTGATCAATTAGACATGGAGGATTTGGCTAAGGATTTTGGAGAATTCACTTTTAATTATTATTTGTTTTGTTATTTTTTATTTTTTATAAACTGAATTTTTATTTATCTTGTATTTGGTTTAATTTTTCTTATTAAAATACAAATATTTGTATTAAGTTCAAGAATTCAGTGTTTTTCTATTTTTCTTCAATTTAAAAATTACAACATTTTCTATTTTTGCGGCGGCAAATTCGCATCGCGCCTACACACAGAAAACTACTAGAACCGGGTCTGTTGAGAAGCCTTTTGATATGTTAATATGCGTGGATTTCGTCTCATTAAGTTTGATTCTCCAGCGCTTGACACCGGCAGAGATTTTCAGCATTCATCCTCATATTTCACACGAAAATGTCTATTGGATAAATATGATTTTACTATAGCATAGAATTGCCTCGGCAGATCTCTATGCAGCTTGGATTCCAGCCCACTGTGCCAGACAATATCGAATGTTCGGGCGACGTCCAAAAATATGCGGGAGCATACTTTTTCACGTTCTAACAATTAGTGGTTTAAGTCTGTTTAGTAATAATTTTTCAAAGAGTTTTGACATAATTGGCAGCAATGAAATTTTTTTATCGTTAGGTGGTTGATCAGGTTTTGCTATCGTGAATACTTCTGCTACTTTCCATTGCCACGGAACATATTATAAATGAAAGCTTGCATTGATTATGTGTAATAGCTTACGAAATCCTTTACCTGGTAGAGCCTTGATTATTTGGCAAGCAATCAAGTCATACCCTGGTTCTTTCTTAACATTCACGTTGCTTTTTATTTCTGCTTTTAATTCATTGAGAGTTACCGGGCGTATATCAAAATCATCTAGCTTGGGGAATTGACATTATATTTTCATTAGCCGTTTGTCAGATCAGTATTCTCTTTTAGACCTCTTGCATGATCCGATACTAGTGAATTACAGTCTTCAATGTGAATGTAGTTCTGGGACATACCTCTCTTGATACAATTTCTTCAACTGACTCGATGTATGATTCATCAAATTTTCCATTTAGTCCCGTTTCAACTCCTTAAAATTCATTCCATTGATCAGTTAGAAGAGCTCTAGTAGCTTCTATATCGCTGATCGGCGTGGTTTTATTAAACGTCGCCACTTGTGATCGTCAACTAGTGAATGTAAATCTAAAAACCAATCCACAATATAAATTATTTTCTCGAGAGCGTATCAAACGCAACAATAGTCTACAAAATATTTCTATTTCAGTTCTACTAAAACCACTTTGCTCTATGTGTCAATACTGATGTCTCGGTTAAATTAAATTTTCTTTCTCATAATTTCCCAATCAATCATTTTCATTTTGTTCGATCCAAATGATTTCTTACAAAAACAGAAAAAAGGAATTTCTGATATACCAATTTATCCAGCACATCGCGCTCGAACGAGAAATAAAAATCCAAACAGACAAATTGGACAGACACTCCATCTCTCCCTGAATGAAAACAATTATGATAATTGAAAAACGAACGAAAATATCATCAAATGAAAATCGAGAAGAACAAAAAATATTAAATGGAACACAGATTATTATTAACATTTTTCATTTCATTTTGGTTTTGAAACATAAAATTGAATAGAAATTGAAAATTATACATTTTCTCATCCCAAATACCTCATTCGGTGATTGTGCTCCACTGCTTAATGGACCGCACATATACCAGAGCTACAAAAAAAAATTTGTATAATGAAATGATGGGGGTTCAAAGTTTCGTTATATATGTAGGAGGTTTATTGAACAAAAACAGCTCAACAAAAAGCTTTTCCCTCCCAAAAAAAAATTTTGCATAATTTTATTTAAATTATATTAACTTTATTTTTAGCAATACATACACATACACATACACACACACACACACTCACCTAACAAAAATAAAATGGTATTTGTTCTAGAACCACACCAAAGACGGGAAAAAATTAATTAAATTTCAAAATTAAAAATGCAATTTCAAATGAATTTAATTTTTTGTTTGTTCGCTTGCGTCTTAAAACGCGATCCAATAAAAAAAAAATCATTTGAAGGCCTGGCGAATGAGATTTAAAAATGGAAATATTTTTAATTGGTTTTTTGAGTGCTAGGGTACCGCATTCGTGTAATTATGTATTATTTGGTATAAAGTTGCGGTAAAATCGAACACATGGTGGTATATACGAGCATGTAATCAAATTGGTTGGACTCGATTGTTGAACTTTGCCGCGATCCGGTTTCCAGTCGATTTGATTTGGTATTATTGTGGCGAAAAAAAAATGTTAAATTATTAAGTTAAACAATATTAATGGGCAAAAACAAACCCAAACATAAAAAAATAATATTTCCAATTCCAATTCAGTCAGAGGGAAAATTCGAATTTTTTTTTACCCAGTAAACCAGATGTTGCCATAGAGTGAAAAATCAAATTTGTTATATGCAACATAAGGTGTCGTTTTGTCTCTAAATCAAATACATTTCAAAAAAATAAAAATAAAAATTGGGTTTTGTTGTGTTATACGAATATTTTTGGGTGCTGTTTGTTTTTAGGTAGCAGCTACCGACATTGGAAAAATGGAAAATATTTTTGATATTTTTTAAATTATTCGGATTTGGCAGCATATAACAACCTAAATATTTTTACTTTCACATGTTATGGTTGGTATATTTGTTTCACTTCGATTCTCGTTAGGATTGACTATGAAGTGCTTCATGCTGTTTTGGGATCGATTTTTATTTTATCGTGTTTTGTTTGCTGCACTCGAGTGTTACACTTGTGGAAGTGTGAGTATGAGTGTTTTGTAGAATATACATTATTTAGGCTTCAGTCACACAAACCCCCAAAATATGGCGATTTGAAATTACAATTCAGAATAAAAAATAATATTTGCTTAATCGTTTAGAACGATAATGATTACCAGAAAAAATTACTAAGTCACGGATCGGCTATTTCTAAATTGTAATAATCCGAGAAGCATGCAGCTTTCGATACGGAGCAGTTTCTTATTTTAGTCTGTGCTTTTCAAAATGAAATGGCCGTATCCTTCACTGCCTCTTTTAACAAGATCGTACCACTTTTTTATTTTTATTTTAATAGGTTCACCGAAGTTTTCCAATTTTTTTAAAAACGGTAAAATTTTTAACGGTTTTTCAATTGTCAAATCAAAGAGTGCCACGGTTAATGTCCCTTAAGCTAGCAGAACCCACACAACAGAACATTACAGGATAGTATGAATAATCATAGGCTAATAATAGTAATTAGCCTACTAAAAACTTTTGGACTTCACCCTTTCCAACTAAAACGATGGGTTCTGCTAGCTTTAGAAAAAGTTAGCAAAACCCATATAAAAATGATTTTGAAACAATTGGAAAATTAAAGGTTAATTTTAGGCTAATAGGCCCTATTTACATTTTTTTATTCTGCTGATTCTAGAAAAAGCATTAGGCTTTATCACTTCTAAGCTAGCAGAACCCAAATCGAAAATCGGACCAAAATCGAAATTAGAACCAAAAACAAGATCAATTAACAAACGAATAATTTTAAACTCATTATGGTCTATTCAAATGTCCCATTAACAAATTTTGGGCTATGCTAGTTTTAGATTAAATGACCTGAAACTTGGTCAATAACGATGGGAGCTCAACATTTTTAACGGGTCATTTGATTAGGCCATGATAAGCCTAAAATTATTTGTCTGTTAATTGATCTTGTTGTGGGTTCTAATTTCGGTTTTGGTTCGATTTTCGATTTGGGTTCTGCTAGCTTTAGATTAAATGGCCTGAAGTTTGGTCGAAAAGGAGTAGAGCCCAAAAGTTTTTAATGGGGCCATAATGAGCCTAAAATTATTTGTAAGTTAATTGATCTTGTTGTGGAATCTAATTTCGGTTTTGGTCCGATTTTCATCTTGGGTTCTGCTAGCATTAGATTAAATGGCCTGAAGTTTGGTCAAAAAGGAGTAGACCCCAACATTTTTTAATGGAACATTTGATTAGACCATGATGAGCCTAAAATTAATTGTATGTTAATTGATCTTGTTGTGGGTTCTAATTTCGGTTTTGGTTCGATTTTCGATTTGGGTTCTGCTAGCTTTAGATTAAATGGCCTGAAGTTTGGTCGAAAAGGAGTAGAGCCCAAAAGTTTTTAATGAGGCATTGGATTAGGCCATGATGAGTCTAGAATTATTTGTATGTCAATTGATTTCATTTTGTGTTCTACTTCCGGATTTGGTACGATTTTCGTTTTGGGTTCTGCTAGCTTTAGATTAAATGGCCAGGAGTTTGGTCAAAAAGGAGTAGAGCCCAAAATTTGTTAATTGGATATTTAAATAGACTATAATGAGTATAAAATTATTCGTTCATCAATTGATCTTGTTTTGTGTTCTAATTTCGGTTTTGGTCCGATTTTCGATTTGGGTTCTGCTAGCTTTAGATTAAATGACCTGAAATTTGGTCAATAACGATTGGAGCCCAACATTTTTTAATGGATCATTTGATTAGGGCATGATTAGCCTAAAATTATTTGTTTGTTAATTGATCTTGTTTTGGTTTCTAATTACGGTTATGGTCCGATTTTCGATTTGGGTTCTGCTAGCTTTAGATTAGATGACCTGAAGTTTGGTCAAAAAGGAATAGAGCCCAACATTTTTTAATGGGACATTTGATTAGGCCATGATGAGCTTAAAATTATTTGTATGTTAATTGATCTTGTTGTGGGTTCTAATTTCGGTTTTGGTCCGATTTTCATTTTGGGTTCTGCTAGCTTTAGATTAAATGCCCTGGAGTTTGGTCAAAAAGGAGTAGAGCCCAACATTTTTAATGGGGCATTTGATTAGGCCATGATGAGCCTAAAATTATTTGTATGTTAATTGATCTTGTTGTGGGTTCTAATTTCGGTTTTGGTTCGATTTTCGATTTGGGTTCTGCTAGCTTTAGATTAAATGGCCTGAAGTTTGGTCGAAAAGGAGTAGAGCCCAAAAGTTTTTAATGAGGCATTGGATTAGGCCATGATGAGTCTAGAATTATTTGTATGTCAATTGATTTCATTTTGTGTTCTACTTCCGGATTTGGTACGATTTTCGTTTTGGGTTCTGCTAGCTTTAGATTAAATGGCCAGGAGTTTGGTCAAAAAGGAGTAGAGCCCAAAATTTGTTAATTGGACATTTAAATAGACTATAATGAGCCTAAAATTATTTGTATGTTAATTGATCTTGATTTGTGTTCTAATTTCGGTTTTGGTCCGATTTTCGATTTGGGTTCTGCTAGCTTTAGATTAAATGACCTGAAATTTGGTCAATAACGATTGGAGCCCAACATTTTTTAATGGATCATTTGATTAGGGCATGATTAGCCTAAAATTATTTGTTTGTTAATTGATCTTGTTTTGGTTTCTAATTACGGTTTTGGTCCGATTTTCGATTTGGGTTCTGCTAGCTTTAGATTAGATGACCTGAAGTTTGGTCAAAAAGGAATAGAGCCCAACATTTTTTAATGGGACATTTGATTAGGCCATGATGAGCTTAAAATTATTTGTATGTTAATTGATCTTGTTGTGGGTTCTAATTTCGGTTTTGGTCCGATTTTCATTTTGGGTTCTGCTAGCTTTAGATTAAATGCCCTGGAGTTTGGTCAAAAAGGAGTAGAGCCGTACATTTTTAATGGGTCATTTGATTAGGCCATGATGAGCCTAAAATTATTTGTATGTTAATTGATCTTGTTGTGAGTTCTAATTTCGGTTTTGGTTCGATTTTCGATTTGGGTTCTGCTAGCTTTAGATTAAATGGCCTGAAGTTTGGTCGAAAAGGAGTAGAGCCCAAAAGTTTTTAATGTGGCATTGGATTAGGCCATGATGAGTCTAGAATTATTTGTATGTCAATTGATTTCATTTTGTGTTCTACTTCCGGATTTGGTACGATTTTCGATTTGGGTTCTGCTAGCTTTAGATTAAATGACCTGAAATTTGGTCAATAACGATTGGAGCCCAACATTTTTTAATGGATCATTTGATTAGGGCATGATTAGCCTAAAATTATTTGTTTGTTAATTGATCTTGTTTTGGTTTCTAATTACGGTTTTGGTCCGATTTTCGATTTGGGTTCTGCTAGCTTTAGATTAGATGACCTGAAGTTTGGTCAAAAAGGAATAGAGCCCAACATTTTTTAATGGGACATTTGATTAGGCCATGATGAGCTTAAAATTATTTGTATGTTAATTGATCTTGTTGTGGGTTCTAATTTCGGTTTTGGTCCGATTTTCATTTTGGGTTCTGCTAGCTTTAGATTAAATGACCTGAAATTTGGTCGAAAAGGAGTAGAGCCCAAAAGTTTTTAATGGATCATTTGATTAGGGCATGATTAGCCTAAAATTATTTGTTTGTTAATTGATCTTGTTTTGGTTTCTAATTACGGTTTTGGTCCGATTTTCGATTTGGGTTCTGCTAGCTTTAGATTAGATGACCTGAAGTTTGGTCAAAAAGGAATAGAGCCCAACATTTTTTAATGGGACATTTGATTAGGCCATGATGAGCCTAAAATTATTTGTATGTTAATTGATCTTGTTGTGGGTTCTAATTTCGGTTTTGGTTCGATTTTCGATTTGGGTTCTGCTAGCTTTAGATTAAAAGACCTGAAATTTGGCCAAAAAGGAGTAGAGCCTAAAATTGTTTAATAGGGCATTGGATTAGGCCATGATGAGTCTAAAATTATTTGTATGTCAATTGATTTCATTTTGGGTTCTAATTTCGGTTTTGGTCCGATTTTCGATTTGGGTTCTGCTAGCTTTAGATTAAATGACCTGAAGTTTGGTCAAAAAGGAGTAGAGCCCAACATTTTTTAATGGAACATTTGATTAGACCATGATGAGCCTAAAAATATTTGTATGTTAATTGATCTTGTTGTGGGTTCTAATTTCGGTTTTGGTCCGATTTTCATTTTGGGTTAGTTTTAGATTAAATGACCTGAAATTCAGTTTCAATAAAAAATGCATCATTAGAATAGGTTCACTTAAAAAAACAACAAATAAAACAGTGGTGTTTTGGGAAACAATGATTTTTATTATTTAGTAGTGAGTGTTACCTTCATTATTTGAAATCACTTCAAAAATCCTATTTGGAATTGAATCATATAATGGTTTTAAGTAATTTAAGAACAGGTCCCCACACATTTTCAATAAAATTTAGATCCGGTGAATATGGTGGCCATGTCAAAACTTCAATATGATCCGCTTGGAAGCAACTTTTAATTATATACGAGCCGTATGGACAGGCGCATTATCCTGTTCAAAAATCCATTGCATCGGTCCAAAAATGGTATCGATCCTCGGACAAGCGCTTTTCAATATGGTTTTGTATGACTCCGCTTTCATTGTACTCTTTATAAATTATAATTTTATGGTCCCATAATAAGTGATTGTACCCCATATCATAATACCCCCGATTTTGCTGTATCGCTTAAATCCGTCCGGGCCATCAAAATTAAACTTCCTTTTATCCGTAAAAATTACTTTTCGCCACTTTTCAAACCAACTCATCATTTCTTTTGCAAACATTAAACGCCGGTCTCGATGCTTACCATTTAAGAGTTTTTTAATCATTTTTCACCTAATTAGGTAAGGGCATTGTTTGATAACCCTTCGAACCGTCGAAATGCTGGCGGAACAACCTACATTATTTTTTATAGCTGATATAGCGGCATTGGATGGAGGCTCCTTTAAGGATCAACCGATTTTCCCGTCCCCTTAGTCACTTTAAAAGTCTTCCCTTTCAAGCGTCCTCCATAATTTTCTTTGACTTTTACATAAAAAGCAATTTTTGATTTTTCCGCCACGCTCAAGGTTTTTCCTCTGCCCATTTTATTGCCACAATGAATGCTCTGTAGTTAATTTGAAGTAATTCCATACATTTTTGAAATTAGAAAAAAATGGAACAATATAATGGCTTACCTCGAACGAAGGCAAAATAAAACTGAACGTATTCTAATGACGCATTTTTATCGATAAATTTTTTTTAAATCTAAAACAAAATCTAACGGGTCTCTCAAAATACCAAATTCCGTTCTTAAGCTACGAAACCATGACACTCTTTGATTTGACAATTGACAACCTATTCATATGATTTGGAGTGTACACTGGCGTTGAAGATGGGTCAGCGCAAAGATATGCACCGGAGGATCATAGTTGTGTTTATTAACCGTAATCTAATGATAAAACTCCATTTCACATCCTCTACTGATGGAGATCGGCCACATTCACCACTCGGTTCAACGGTCGAATTAGGGGACTTGCTCCGCCCCACGGGTAGGCGCACTAATCTCAATTCAATATGCTAATTTCGCGAAACGAAAAAACAACCAGCGGCAATAACAAATTAATTTCAAAGCCAAGTTAATCAAATCTACTTCCGGTCCAGTAACTAACGAGTCCATCGAAAACCAGACTATAAAGAATCGGAGAAGTTCTCAACCAAAATCAAGCGCTATACAACAATCCGACCATAATTGGTAATCTACACTTAATCAACAAGACATAGTTAGAGCAAAAATAACTTAATTAAAGAGCAAGTTCAACAAAGATGGAGCATGTCGCAAGACGAGCAATTATTTGAAAATATGGAGACAGAATATTCGAAAACCCTATACACAGAGTTTGTAAAACGCACAAATCTACAGATCCTCCAATCAATAAAGCTTAGAAATACACCAACCAAAGAGCTGCATGCCTCAGACGGCGATCATTAGAGGCTAGGATACTACACAAGGAGGGATTATGAGGCATAAGAAGAAAATTACATAGAGGTGGCAAGCGAAACGACTACTGCGATAGAAGAAACATCAGCTACCAGTATCATAACATCAGAAATAAAGCTGAAAAAAAACTGCGTAGCTTTAATAAAAAAATGCAGTGCTTCAGTCATTCGCTTGAGGAGGCCTACGGTGAATATGCACCATCAAAAACAACCTGTGAAGAGATTGGTTTAAAGGACAAGAAAGGCTCCGGACGACCACAAATATTGGATGAAGATGATACGCAAACTCAAGATCAACTTGCGTAGGCATTAAACACGGCTCGCCAAGGTATCTCCAAACGTTTACTTGCTATGGGAAAAATTCAAAAGGAATAAAAACGGGTGCCGGATGAGTTGACTGAGAGATAGACGAAAAATCGAAGAGCCACTTACGAAATTTTGCTCTCACGACACGAAAGACGAATTGTTCCGGGCGATGAAAAGTGGATTTTTTTAAGAATCCCAAACGCAAAAATTCGTGGCTTTCACCTGGCGAAGCATCAACTTCAGCAAGGCCAAATCGCTTCGAAATGAAAACAATGCCCTGCGTTTGGTGGGACCAGTAAATAAAAACTGCTGCGACGGGACGAAACTGTCAATGGACAACGCTACCGACAATAACTCATCAATCTAAGCCACGTATTGCTCAAAAAATGGCCAGAATGGGACACGAGAAGCCAACGAGTGATATTGCAGCACGGAAATGCTCTGCTACCGCACTCGCCTTATTCGCCATACGTAGCCCGCTCAAATTATCACTTGTTCCGGTCGATGTATAGCCATAGAGATGGCAAAAATGTATAGATAGCGATGGGCAATACTTTTAATAAACCATTTTTCATTTAAAAAAAAACCGGAAGTTTCGCACCTAGTACGTTTCTAAACCAACAAATTTCAAATTTTGGAATTCATTTCTAATTTACACATTATCGAAAAAAATGGACACTGAAACACAACGAATATATGAAAGTTCGCTCAGGACACAACCGAATTTCAGAAAAGCGAGAAAATTTGAAAAGTTTCTTGAACGACGCTTCAACTCCTTATAAGCATCATATAGCCCAAAAATTCAATCGCAACAACCATAGATAAAATTTATCACTTCTATCCCTGCGCTGGGTGACTTAAATGTTCACAATACCACCTGGTTCACATTTTCAATAGAATATGACCGTACAGTTTATGATTGCGTAAGTAGGATTTTGATCTGTGTTTCAAATAACCGATACTATGGGTTGTTTCCTGATCTGGTCAGGCGAAATGTTGCTGACAAAACTTCTTTGTTTTATAGCATTGCATATTATTCAACTGGCACAGAAAAATCACATTTGGCTGCAGTGATAGATCATTCTGTCAAGCCATAATGCCTTGTTAAAAATTCTGAACAGAGTCATTCATATTATAAACGATTTGTGTATATCCTCCCTCAATATTTACAGCACAAACGTAATAGCTAGATGCTCTTCAGAAACTAATTGTCTTATTCTAACCAATATTGCTAATAGATATAATACAGGTATCAGTTCCAGACAACGTTGAATTCCCTCATTTTTTCCCAGAGTGACCTCGATGTGGAATAGTTAGACGATTCTGTGCTTTTCGAGATCTTTAATTTGCAGCACTTCAATAAAAAAAATCAGTCACTAACTGGAGAAGCAAGAGTGCTCGTAAGAACGGTTTATGGAACGAGGTTAAAAGGAGGAATTTGGTGTTTGTCGTTGACCCTGACCATAATACATTGATAAAAGTATTTTATTCGTGTCGTCTTATTTTCGGGCACGGTTTCTTAAAATACATTGAATTATAGGAATAAAAATGATCTCAGTAGTGCCATATCGGCTGAGACATAAGTAGCTGTGCTAAAATACAAAAACTCGTGAACATGTTGAATTTAATTGTAACAAATTCGTAAGTTGTAAGCGTAATTTTTATAATTTTGATTTCTTCAATGTCCAAATAATTAAGCAAAAAAGAGAGGAAAAGAAAAATAACAATTTCATCTTTCGAAAAACTAAGTTCATAATCGTATTTAACGGACGAACGATTTTTCGAAGATCAGAACAATCTTAATCACTTTCGGACACCCGAAAACCCATGCACCAAATGTTTATCAAAATCGTTCAAACCGAGTAAAATTTAAGAAACCGTGCCGGACCCCCACTGTCCAACAACCCTTTAAATGAACTTTCCGAGAAATCAACCAGACCAGATGAATTTAAATGCCAAACCGAGTTATTTCGAATATGGCGGAATTTATTGAAATCGATTTTCGGCACTCGAAACGTTTTTCATAAAACTTTATCAAAATTGAAAACCCCAAAAAATAAAAACCAAGTTACGCAGATTCAACTGAGATGATTGCTAAACGATTGTTTACCGATTTCAACACACATCTCTGGCACTCGAAAACTCTTCATCCCACCATTTTTTATCAAAATCGTTCGAGCCACAAAGAGTTTTAAAAAGATATTCTGGACGCCATCGGGAAACCCTCAACAAATTTTTCCAAAAATTGTACTCATGGCTACCGACTACCGCTTATAAACCTCCTTAATATTTTAATTTCGAATATGGCTTGGCACCATCAACGCAACTTCTTCTCAAGGTCATAGACTTGCCGTCATTTTCCAGAGTATTTAGAATTTCAATTCGTAATGAAAATTCTTTAAAATTTTCTCATTGATGTAAATGCATAACCAGCCTATCAAGGTACCAATCGTAAAATAAGCATAGGTAACATACAGAACCCGTCTTCAAATTCAATTTCATTTACAATTTTTAATTCAATTGAATTTTACATTTTGTCTTAGAAAATATTGTAAAAAATAAAATAAACAAACAAATATTTTTTTTACATTCCATACTTAAACAAACAAAACTGGAGTAAAAGAAAAATCCCAGTTAAAATCCCGTACAAAAGCTAAACGCAAGGTAGACAAATAGAGGGGTGCAAAATTTCACTTTCAATAATATTTTTTTTTGCCCACTTTTTTATTCACCCATCGCAGATTTCATTTTGTTTGCATTTTATTTCGTATTTATAGAGATAAAAAAAAAACAAAACGAAGCAGCAGAAAAAGGTTATCGTCAGACAATAAAATCTGGCATTCAGAAGATTTGCTTCTTTATGTTGTTATGTTTTTTTATGTTCATCTTATCTCGATTTTCAACTAAATGACGATGAAGAGTGCGCGCACAAGGAGCAAAAAAAATTAATTGAAAATAATAATTTTAAGATGAACTTTAAAAAGCTCGTTTTTTCTTTTCATTTGTTTTTATCTTGATCTTTGCTACGTAGATTCTGAATTGTAGAATCAACTTTCTTTTTGTTGCTTCAACTTTTTATCGTAGATTAGAGATAAATGGTAATAAGGTGAGATAATATTTAAAGGCAATTATTATTTGACAAACAACAATGTGTGCTAAGGAAGTACGATATTAATGGTTTATCATTTATTTATACTGCAATAAGTCTACAAATTTGACTTGAAAAATTTATTAACGTCACTGAAATAAATCAGCTTTGGATTTGAAAATTGGAAAAAATTAAAATAATATTAACAATAATAAAGTCACTGGAGGACATAAAATGTCCTTAATCTACTTTTAAAATTTTCTTTGGTTAAACAAAAATGAAATAATAATTGTTTACATTTTTTACGTAAATAATGTAAATAATGATTAACTACGGTAAAAAATTGTAGTAAATGTAGAAAAATGTAATTAATTAGCGACATCTGCATTATTTGCTAATAGATAATACTGTAACCACTTTTTAACTCGAATAGGATGTGTTGGTTTATCTTGGTCGTTTAATGTATTTATTCCCAGATGAATTTAACAGGATGGATATATTCCACGGTCATTACACGTTTTGTAGGTATTCGACATTGGAACAAACTGATGCGTATTATTTTCTACATTTAATTAATCAAAACAATTCAAAAGACTCGTGCTCTCGTCTCACAACATACGAAATGACATATGAAATGAATAATAAGGCCCTCTTAAACGTATAAAGGAAAGAGACAACACGATTAAAAAAGTTACAGTGTCATAATGGAAATAAAATACAACGCCGCCTTGATAAATACTTATTCCGAATTTGGTATTGCTACAGGTTCCCCCCTCTGGATTACTACATCGTCTTGATTGTAGTTCAGTACGATGACCTCTTCCTCTTCCTTGAATTATCGGTTCAGTGGAGTTTTCTTGATATGGTGTTAAAGCTGGGGTATGATATCTACCAATTATAATTTTATTCCTAACAGTCTCAATTTCAAGCATGTTTGATGAAATAACCTTAGATATCCGGGTCCATCACGTCTTGGGGCAAACTTATTTGTAAACTCTTTTCTGGCGTTACTAAATACATGGGTTTGGACTAAAACTAAATTTTCCACCTTATACTGACGTCCAAGGCGACGAGATTTATCTGCCACCGCTTTCCGTTTATCCTGTTGGTTTTCATTATGGCCACGAACTTCTTTAATTTTATCCTGTAGTCTCCATAAATAAGGAGTTATTTCTGGAATAAAATTTTCAGATTGAATGATGTAAGGTCAGCGGCTTCCAAAAGTCACAAATGTTGGAGTCTGTCACGTGGAATCTGTTGCAGTGGTGTTCATCGCAAATCTAATGGAGGGTATATTTTCAGTCCACGGTGTAAGATCATTTTTAGTTATAATGGCTAGTTGCACTTTCAAATCACGATTTTTCCGTTCCCTTCCACACTGTGACGCGTGTTGCATTATATCGCTAATGAATTGCGATCCATTATCGGATATCATTCTCCTCGGCACTCCATACCTCATGAAAATTGTACCAGTCAAAATCTTGGCACATGCCTCCGCTGTTGCATAAAAAAGCGGAAATAATTCAACCCAACGGCTTGTGATGTCCTCTACAACTAGCAATCATTTAAATCCCTCGAGAGTAACAGGAAGTGGTCCAAACAGATCGACCACCTGAACTTCAAAACGTTGCTACATCACAAGCGTTTAAATTTTTGACACCCATTGAAATGTTTTATATACTCAGCGATGTATTTTCGCATTCCTTTACAATGGTACTTATAATGACCTGCGGTTAAACTATTGTGGTAAATCTTTAGAAAATGTTCCCGCCAAACGGCTGGTATTACTAATTGTGATCCTGATCCTGATCAGGAGCGTAATGATACAAAACGCCTGATTCTATTAAATACCCACGTCCTGTCCAATTTCCCAAATCGGGATGAGCAAGCTGCTCAGAACATGCTATAATCTTCAGCCAGTTTACTGCCTTCCAACTGAATTTTTGAATATCCTTGTTAGCATAAGTTGGAAAATCAATTTGGAATGAATTTACTTCGCAGCCTTGTTTATTCTAATAATATGCTGGTCTGGACAGAGCGTCTGCGATCAGATTAGCTTTCCCAGGCGTACATTGAAATTTTAAATTGAATAATAGGATGAGCAATACTCATCGGGCAAGACGACCGGATGGTGATTTTAAGGATATTAGCCATTTGCGCTGCTAATGGTCGGTTCCTTTTGTTACTTCGGCCCCATCGATATAAACTCTGAATTTGTTCAGGGTCCATACAACCGCTAAAGCTTCCCATTCTGTCGTACTATAATTTTCTCTGCGGGCAATAACAAACGGCTGGCATATTCAACTGGGTGTTCCTCCGCATCCTCCCCCTGGAGCAACACCGCCCGACGGCATAGCTACTAGCATCAGTACGCAGAACATATGGTCTAGTTTCGCGTCAACTAATAATGGTTTTAATGAATCGAACGCTTGTTGATGGGCATCATTTCATGCCCACATCGAGTTCTTTTTAGTTAGGTCGGTTAAAAGCCGTGCTACCTCGGAGAATTTTGGAACGAACTTCCCATACCAGGAGCATGTCTGCATAAATGACTTGAACCTACGTTTCGTATGTATCTTCGATATTGAAAGAAACTGATGCGTATTATTTTCTACATTTATTTAATCAAAACAATTCAAAAGACTCGTGTTGGCGTCTCGAAACTAAAAAGGGGACTAACTCGACTTTCTTATTTATTTGTCAAATAACGTTTAATTTTTCGCCACACCACCTATTCAAAAGTTTTTAACCATAACTTACTGGTGGCATCATCTTTTGTCGAATAGGCATATTTGTATACCCAATAATTAAAAATAAAAACGATCGACTTTAGTTGGTTTTTCTCAATTCCACATTACCAAATACAAAACATACATATGAAATGAATAATAGAAAGCTCTTAAACGTACAAAGAAAAGAGACAACACGATCATAAAAGTTACAGTGTAATAATAAAGGGTTTTCCAATAAGAGGTTTCATTTTGATATTTAAAAAAAACAAATATTTTTAAGATAAATCAGTGAATGTTTATTTCATTGCAAAGAGGAAGGTATGCCATTAACATTTGAAAACGACATCAGCCAAATGGCCGCCACGGCTACGCTTGCAGCACCATATCCTTTTCATGTAATTTTCCATGATCAATTCGCACATTTGCGGTTGTATGTCCTCGATAACTTCACGAAACTCCATCTTTAAGGTCTTGAATCAATTGTGGAGCATTGACAGGGACCTTACCTTTCACGTGGTTCCAAAGAAAAAAGTCTAAAGGTGTTAAATCACAAAATCTCGGTGGCCAATTGTGATCACCTCTTCGAGAAATAACACGGTCAGGAAACTTTTCTTGCAAAATTGCGATTGTTTCGTTGCACGTAGCGCCGTTTTGCTGAAAATAAATGTCGTCCACATCAACATCTTCCAATTATGGCCATAAAATATATTTAATCATAGCTCGATAGCGCAATTCATTCACCGTAACAGTTGTACCAGTCTCATTTTCGAATAAGTAAGGTCGAATCACACCGCCACCCCTAAGACCGCACAGTGGCACGTTAGATAGAGATACTTTTCAACAATCATTCTTGGATTTTCTGAGCCCCAAATGCGACAATTCCGCTTATTAACGTAGCCTCCGAGATGAAAATGGGCCTCATCACTGAAGATGATTTTTCGATGAAAATCCGGATCATTTTGATGCATTTGAAGGACCCAATCAGCGAAGATACGACGTTTATGGTGATTAACCGGCTTGAGTTCCTGTGTTAACTGAACCTAAAAGTCCTTAATACCTAAGTCTTTATGCAAAATACGGTGTAATATCGTTTGTGGAATGTCTAATTCCAGAGATCGACGAGGAATCGACAAACCTGGGTTTTCGTCAACACTACAGGGTACAGCAGCAATATTCTCAGTTGTTCTTGCGCGACGCACACGGTTTCGATTCTTCACATCACTAACTTGTCCCAACAGTTCACGTTTTTCCACCAGTTTCACTATTGCCGGCCGGGAAGTTACTTCACGATCACCCAAAAGTGCTTTAGTTTTGCGAACTGTGACTGCAAAATTTTCACTATTTTTGTAGTGAATTATAACAATTTCAATGCGGTGTTGAAGTGTGTATTGTACCATTTTTAGTAATGGCGTAGTTTTTACTTGTCAAATGTCAAAAGGTGACAGCTTAAAAATTGCCAGCTGCCCAAATAGCAGGCTATTCTAAATGAAAAATCTTATTGGAAAACCCTATAGAAACAAAATACAGCGTCGCCTTGAAAAATACTTATTCCGAATTTGGTATTGCTACAATACAAGCAGCTACATCTATTGTAATCTATTTAAATTAATATATTTTAGATTATTTTGTGGGCCTGACATCTGCTGATTAATGGTGTAGTTGCGCGATAATTTAATGTGTAAATTATTACATAAATATTAGAAAAGACAAATTAATAGCAGAGCCATCTATGATTCAAAGAAAGAATTATATTGTTAATAGCTCAGGAAGCTTATACAAATTTGATTGAATTTCTGGACGTGCCCAATAATTATTACGTGGACGGTGGAATAGTTAATTTAGAATAAGTTTATCTTGTTATGAAAAGCTGAATGTGACACATTTGGATGAATTCTTTAGACAGATTGTGTGGTATGGTTGCTAATCTACGCTGGTAGATTTATTTAAAACGAAGTTTTTCGAATTAAAAAAATGAGAATCACCCAATTAGTATTTAAGCGTGTATGTGTTGACAGTTTTGCACTAAATACATGCGTTTAAAAAATTTCAAATGTCAAAATTACAATAGATGTGGTTGCATGTAATGGTTGTATTATCGACTAGATCTTCACTGATTCATTATCGCCATACTTGGTTCTGTGTCTATCTAAGTTGAGGAAGTCAAGATCTCTTAGTCGCCTATAGTAGGAACCTTTATTTCTATTGAATTTAGTAATTCCGGTGCATCGATTAGGCGTAGTAGGAGTTTACAAATAGTACTGTTTAGCAAATCTCGCTTATTTTCTAGCGTTGTCAAGTTGTAACTCCCGCATCCAGTTAAATATGGTTTTTCCAGGTCAAGTAGCGTATATAAACTTCTTTCGAATTTTCTGAATACTTTCAATACGATCTACGTAGAACGGGCACCATACATTTACAGCATATTCCAGCTGAGATCGATCGTAAGCAAAATACAGGAGCTTTATTGAATCCAAATCAAAAATGTAACCGGCTCACCATTTGATAAAACAGCACATGGAGTTCACTCTAGCACTACACAGCTCAATGTGCTTAAGAAAGCTCATATTTTCAACGAAAGTAACCACTAGATCTGATCGAAGTACACCATTTACCATAAAGTCTTGTGTAGATTTGTACTTTTCAATGTTGACACTCAGAGAAATAAACTTGCACCGTATTGCTAGGTCGTACATGTTTTTCTGTAATTTATTGGCATCGTAAACTGACTCGATGGCTCTGTAGGTGAGAGCGAACGTGAGACCCTTGTAATCGACCTTTTATTTCCTACTCAAATAATATTAGAACAAGGCTACGAAATGGCTGGGAGACCCGAACTTGAAAATGTGTTCCAAAGTTTTGAAGTGGCTGACGAAGTTGAAAGTGCGGAATAATTGATATGATGACTGTAACCTATGTGATCTTGTGGTATATTTATTAGCAACAAAATAAGTCTAAAAATGTTTGGTATTTGATTTTGGTTTCCTAGATTAACCATTTTTCGACAATCACTTATCAAAGCAATGAGGCCCAGTAAATCTGCATGTACGATCATGCATGTCTTTACATCAAAATTCTACCATTATTTTAATGTCAAGACTGCCGTGTTTGGTAGCACTTAGCACAAGATATTTTCCGATTACTTGTGAATTTAGAATCCATGTTGATTTACCGCATCCTGCTACTCCTTGTATTGTAGGTGAAGTATTCTTTGAAAAATTATGTTGTCCAGCATTATTATGTTATAAAGGTTAAGAAATTAATTACATTATCGAGCCAGTCAACAAAATAGAAAACGTCAAGAGCAATCTAGAACGCCTGCGGGTTTCTTAAATTAAGTGAAGATGTGATCATGCGCACTACGTCAATGAGTTATCTGCACATCGAATGCGAATCACTGTGTATTTATTGTTCGTCATATATAACTTTGTCACCGAGATAATAGGGGTCAAATAGTTTTTTAAAAAAATATTTTACTAACTAAAGAAGATTTAGAGGGCTACATGGGCATTGAAACAGTGAAAGTCTGTTAATCTAAGTACAATGATAATAAAAAAGATAACTTGCCTAAATTAACAAACAATAAAATCAATTGGGATATATTCAAGAAGTGAGTGGAAGAAGGAATAAATCTCCGAGTCTAATTAGGACGGAGATGCCACTGGAAAAAAAGCAACATCAGCAGTTCACCTATTCCAGAAACCAACTCCTTGAGGAATCATAATTATCCCCTTGACAGCAGAAAGAAAGTAACTAGAGAGAAATAGAAACTCAAAAAATCTGGCAGCAGACTCGTACAAAATTTTCTGTGTAACAAATTAAAAGAATGTAAGGTCTAACAAACTAAGGTCTTTCTGAACTAAAGGACAACGATTGTTCACTTTGGAAAGCAATGAAAGAATTATAAGGAATCAAAATTCGTGTGCCACCTATCAAAAACGATATGAATTCTGAGCTAAAATTGTGGCAAATTGTGAATTCCCTAGAAAGGGGAACCGAAAACAACGATAAAAAAAATCTTATAAACCGATATCACTACTTCCAGACACATCAAAAATATTTTTAAAAAAATTTGACTGAATCATCCTATAGTGAGTAGGTTCACATTTGGCTCCAATTTGGTATGTCTCTTGTTCGACTCGCGCTAGCTGAAGGATTGTGTGAATTGCGAGGTATGGAGCGCTGGAAGTACCGTTCTTGGCGGAGCACAAACAATAGTCGCAAAGAGGCTCATCTGGAGAAGATCCGCTGATAACTTCTGTGTTCGGGTGCCAACAAGATCTACCAATTTGCATCCGATTGATGTTTGAAGCGAAAACAAATTGATGTTTGCAGAAACGGGTTAGTATGTCGAAGACGGTCTGTTGAAGCTTGGGACTAAAGTGTAGCTTCTGGTTAGGTAATATGCCGGTTGTCGTTGTGTGTGATGCGTTGAATACCACGTGCATTTTGCGTTGCATCACAGCGATAACACATCTGGCCGGCCAAGTTAATGTGATCTTCTGACACTTCCTCCATGTGACCCGATTCCAGATAATCCTGCATGAACCTATTATACTCCGACATAACATTTAGCCGATCGTTATTGGTGGTATAGTCGCAGAACTTCATCCTCTCGTGGCCGTCCAAGGCGAGATGAGTTCTCATTGAATGGCAGGGATGTAGTGAATCTTCCATCTTTATTGCGATAGTACGTTGACTCGTAGTGCCGTTCACAGTCTGACTCATCGTGCAGTTATTCTGTACGTGAGCGAACATTTCGATTTACCAAAAGTTTTGTCTTAGTTATGTGATTTGCAGTTCTCTCCGATATGAAGATGACCTGGAATTCCGAATCCAACAAAGCTCGAATGATGAAGTTACGGTTTGGGTGCGATACAATGGCGATTGATGTTGTGAGCAGTACGTCTGTGAATGGTGGTGCGATGTGATTCGTGGTGACAGGAGTTTGTGATGATTAGACAATGGCTACGGATTCGGTATTCGGATTCGAATTGTGTGGTGTCTCTTGTTGTAAACCCAGCCCAAACTGGATTTGCAATTCGAAGTGACGTTGCCTTTGTGCAGTCAGCTGAAGCACAATATATTTTCTCGAACGAGATTTATTCGTTCTACGAATGTGAGAGGTTTGAATTGATAGCACTGAAGATGGGAGAATCCGGAGTAATGATGAGAGAGCGAGTTGAATGCGTGACCAGCTTGCGAGGTCCTTGAGTGCGTGGCGAATGCGATGATGACGGTAACTCTTTGTGCAGCTCTAGTGGATTCCATTGAACTTTATTCATGGAAGTTATCTCCAGTGATTGCCATCGGGTGTTCAGGAAATCGATGAGATATTGGTATAATCTCCCAATGTCGATGGGTTTCTGCATCCATCTTATATGTCATGATATTGATTATATCCCATGTGGTGGCCAGAACTCCTAGATTCTTGAGACTATACGAACAGTGTCGGTCGTAGTGTTAATGGTGATTCGATTTGTAGTGACGGCATGGATCTGATCCTTCAAAAACGACTGTCGGTGATGAACAGGCGGTGGTTGTATCGATCATCTAGAATCATTCCTCGTAATTGATGTTTGTGGTCGCCACAAACTTGAGAAACTATGCGCTGCATCGCCAGTTAAATTCGCCTTCAGATAGTGTTGCTTTTGCCAATTGACCAGCGGTTTATGGTTGAGAATGACTTTGACTAACAAATTCTCTAATTCGGTCCAATGCGTGAGTTGGTTTGGATCCACACGACCTCGATTTGGTCCTCTACGCCGCAGAATTTATACTGGGAACTTACGTGGTCGACCTGCGTCTATATGAATCCGTTGCTGATTTCGGGCTTACCGGTCAAGCGTTCCTTGTTATTCTTAACAACTTATTCATGGACCCACTATAGCGACATTTGTTTGACGCAAGTTGTCATTGCACCACCGAATTATATTCGGTTATCACCTGAATGTCACTGATAACGAACACTTACGGGTTGGTGCGGCACGACACAAACAATTCGGCACAAAGGATCAAATATGCGAAGTCCGAATAAATTGCGACTAATACTAAAATATTTATTAACTTAATTATCCGAGCTGTGTTGCTAATCGAAGGTTGAAAAAAGTATAAAGTTTTCTACATTGATGTAACGATTTGGACAGCTGCGAAAAAGTGTTGCACTATCTTTGGTGGTATGGTGCCCACCGATAGATGTCACCTCCGACTGTCATGTAGACTTTTAGTATCATTTCCAACACCTATGTAGTTTCAAATCTACTTGTTATAAACAGATCACCGGTTGGTTTCCCTTTTTTTGCGGCTAGCTATCATTCTCCCCTTATAGTAGAATATAATATCCTTGTTTTTAATTCTCCTGAATTATATTCAAAAAAGAATATCAATGTTGATGGTGACTTCCAGAAGATTTTTTCAAGAAATCTTCAAGGTTTCTTCAAGAAGATTTTACTTATCTCGAAAGAGGAGGAATGTTGTTTAATACATTGTTAAGTAATGTCATGAAAGTTTACCTAAATAAACACAATTGTTTTTAAAATACGATAATGTAGTCTAAAATGTATGCTTGTATAACATTTTAATTTCCTCTAAATTTTAGTGGCTAAATCGAATTTTGGCTACAACATATTCCCCCCTTCATTTTTGCAATAATACTGTTCAAATCTCAAATATTAAAAAACCACATGAAAAATAACTTTAAAATAGTCAATTCATTCCAAAATGATTGATATTAATTCAAATTTGATAAATAAATTAAATCAAAAACTCTGACATATATTATGAATCACTACAATATATTCGAAATTTATGTATTTATGTTTTTATGTATACAGACAGACATTTTTTGTAAATTGCATTTTACACTATTCATATATCGTACACATTAATAAATATTTATTAACTCATCAATCAAACATTTTTACTTTTATATTGATATTGCCGTCAAATCAAAATCAATTAATTCGTAATAAATTATTTTAAATTAAAAATTGCTTATTTCAAAATCAATTAAAATCGGTAGAAAGTAAAATAGCTCCTCGTATATTTATATCAGGTGCGCAACTAAATTTCCGGGTTTCACACATAGATGGCGTTAGCGATACATCTAGTTGTCATTCATGTCAGAAGTTGTGTTTTGTTCATAGCGTGGACAGTTGTTAACGATAACCACGATTTGTGGAAAGCTTTGCTTTTCGGCTTCAATTTGAAAAGAAAAATGCAGCTGAAGTACGTCATTTGCTTGAGGAGGCCTTCGGCGAACATGCACCATCGAAAACTCCCTGTGAAGATTGGCGGAAACGCTTCAAAAGTGGCAATTTAGATATTGATGACAATACGCAAACTCAAGATCAACTTGCGGAGGCATTAAACACGTCTCGCCAACGTTTATATGCTATGGGAAAAATTCAAAAGGAGGGAAAATTGGTGCCGAATGAGTTGAATGAGAAACAGATGGAAACTCGAAGTGACACTTGCGAAATGTTGCCTTCATGACGTTTTTTGAGCAATCCCATCGATTCATGCCATCGTCCAGGGCACCATCAAAACGCTGAAATGGGATCTGCTTCCACACCCGTCTTATTCTCTGGATCTAATTTCCTCGGATTATCACTTGTTCCGTTCGAAGACGCATGGCTTGGCAAGGCTACGCCTGGCCAATTTCGAAGAAGTGCAAAATTGATTGCAAAGACGCGTCGTTTTATCGTCATGGTATTCATGTATTACCAGAGAGTTGGTAAAAGTGTGTAGATAGCGAAGGATAACACTTTGAACAAACGATTTTTTATATTCCTATTGAAAATTTCCATTTTTAATTTTTCAAAGAAACCCGGAAATTTAGTTGCGCACCTAGTACAATTACACACCGTGATGGAACAGAAGGAGAGAAATTGCACAGAAAAATCTAAATTTTCCTAACCAAAAAAAAAAAAGTTTTAATTTGTTTTGATTTGTTGTACCCAAGCACAGTCTACCATTTTTAATGTGGTTAATGGTACTTTTATGAAGTTGAAAAAATAAAAGCCATAAATCATTTTCATTCATTTTCTTTCGGTTTTATTTTTTTTTTTTTTTGCAGTGGTTGTTGTGAAATATTCAATTCAATTTTCAATTTATGTATTTAAAATTCACATCACAAGAGAAATTCTAAAATGAACCAAACACAAACTAAAAATAAATATTGGAAAGCGGGGGTGAGGGTACAACAAATCTGGAAAAACTATTTTTCTTGGAAAAACTGTACTTGTAGTACTGAAGAAAATAATAAGATTTTTTTTTATATAAATAATAATAAATAATGAATGCAGTGGCTGTTTCTGTACTTATCGTTATTACAGCAGATGTGAAGTAGTTGCAGTATCAAATTTGCATTTGAGATTGTTTTCTTGAGAATATTGAAGCAAAATTAAATAGCGAGGAAGTTTCTTGATAAACTTTTGAACACTGTACTCCACTTTCCGTTTCACTAATTATTTAGCTAATTATATATGGTTTCCGTTATGAGTGTTTATTGTTTCGCTGCAGACAAAGAAATTAATTTGGTACCTAACCTTGCTGTATGATCAAGATATAATTATTATGGTTGTACGATGTCTACTTCGAAAACTTTGTTGTTATTTTATAAAAATGCATCCATCAAACCAACATTCATAAGCCATAATTTATTAATAAGACCATGGCCAAGAATCAAATCACTGTGAAATTAAGGCTGCATAAAAACAACAGAATGTCTCATTTAACTGATTTAAAACAGTCCCACTAATATTTAAATGCAAAAGAATTGTACCTAGGTTGTTCTGAGGGTCTTCGCGCCCGTTTATTCCCAACAAAGTGAAGTTAAATATTTTTTAACTAAATCCCATATTAGATTACAAAATCAAAAAAAACTGTAATTATTTTTACGAACAATATTTATTAAAAATTAAACTACAGGATTTCCTTAAAAGCAACATTTCGAGAAAATTGATGGTTATCGTTGAGGAGCTTGAAGATGAATTCCCACGTTATTAAAAGACTAGCCTTGCGCCTTGTTTATCATCATTGCGCATGCCGGAATTATTGGAAACTCTTATCGTTCGCAAAACAAATGGTAGATTGGCCTCAGAAGGTGCCAAATCAATTCGAGGGATTAGAACCGTACTGCCTTTGTTGAAATCAATAATGATTTTGGCCTTAATAAAGTTTCGCGATAGCTCTTCAACAATTAAACGCGTTCCATTGCACATACCTTTCTTAGGATTTAGATTTCGTTGAAGCATTATGATAACACTATTTTTCAAAAGTAATACGTGAGGGGGAATGCCGGATGGATTCTGTTTTGAGGAATTCAACGGGAAAGTTGAGTACATCGTTAGGATCCTCGCTTACTACCGAATCTGCGCTGTAGTAAATTTCTACATCACCATGAATCAAGTTGATTATTCTTCGATTCATCTCAAGCGTGACGCAACTAAGTACAAAATCGCGCATCATCACCCAACATACTACACACGGCCTATGATCATGCACCACGGTACAACATCATGCAACATGGTGCAATATGCCACAAGGTGCAATATTCAATATGGTGCAACATCATGCAACAAGGTCTAGCATCATGCGATATGGTACAACATGTTACAATATGATGCAAGATGGGGCAAATAATAATTGCAAAATGAGGCAACATTACATGTTGCGGGGAATCCAAAATGAATTATCCAGAAATCAGAACTCCTTTTAATCGCACCCCATAAATGAATTTTTCCGAAACAAAAATTAATGGTTTTTTGATCTGTTTTCGGTACTAGAAAACGCTTCTCCAGATATTTTCAAAAAACTCGTGCAAGCCGAAAACAAATAAAGAAAGGGACCAATAGCTACGTTGTGAAGGTTTGAGCAGATGGAGGGCTCACAGGGTTGCTTATGCCCAAGAGCAGGTCTGCTGAGACATCAGAACAGTCTCAAGCTCGGCGTCAATAACACGCAAATTATTTACGTCCCATCGATCCACTGAAATCTACAGAAACCGCTAATGCAGTGCCGTGATACATTCGCAAAAGCACTTGGAGTATCTTTGAGAAACTGCGTTTGTGTACGAGGCGAGTCTCAATTATACAAGTCAAGTGCTTATGAAAATCTAGTCAACGAACAAGAATTGCAGGTTCTGCGGGTCCCTTAAATGGCAGGAGGAAACGGCAGAAATTTCTTGTTCTGGTGGCAAGGTAGTAATTTACGATGCAGACGAATCACGGCATTTTATGAATGAAATCAGAAGTACAATACCTGTTTTCACATGACATCTTTCGAGGCAAACATAATTGTTTCAATGCCAGAATTTTGCCCAACTTTTACTATTCACTCTTTGCTTTCATATGAAAGTGTGTCGAGATAATTTTAATTTATTGCGCATAACCTCACCTGGCCCAACACTAAGAGATAATACTTGGTCCAAAATGAAGTAATAGGCACCCGATCGAATGGTAGAAATGCGTTATGTCTCATGCAATATGATTCCCGATCCCTGAAGGAAGGCAAGTACACTAAAAAGTACCATAGGGTGTTCTTAAATGAAGCACAAACCAACGAAAATTGGTATCTCTGTACAGGCGAAGACCACCAGAATATGGAGGCTATGTAACGACTATTAGAATCTACGCCGCATGCAGAAAGTCGTGGTGGACAAAAGCCCGTATTTCCATATCCTGTCGAAAATAGTAAACTCTCAGACCATTTTAGAGTTCTGTAATTCGATATGTTCGATTAGTTATCTCTGTAAATATAAATAAAGAGCTTGACCAGGATACCTTCAACGTACAACAGCCATTGGATGCCAATTTTGATTCCAGAGATGAAGGGCCTACATCGATACAGCAGGCCGATAGATTAATAGTATTGAAGTAGCATGGCGGATTTTAGGTTTGCCACTGCACGAGAGACACTCAGTAGTGACACATCTGGCTATGCACCTGCTCAACGGCGAGCAGGTTTACTTCACCGAAATTAATTTTAGAGATAGAATAGCGACACAATCTTGGGCGACTTTTACTGGGTTTGTAAAATCATTACTTCTGAAATCATTTGGAAGACAAGAGCTTCCAACATTATAAGAATCCTGCAAAAAATTGATTTCATGGAGAACGATAATCACTGAAAATAAGAGCTTATGCACTTTTTTATTTTTTTAGAAGGGCAATTTTAGTTGGTTTGCTGCAGAATTTTTTATTTGTGATTTTTGACTCTGAAGCATTTTATTAATCGTCGATTAGCTTCGCCATCACATTGTTCAGCACTATTACGAACTGCAGAGTAGATAAAATCTTTTATTGTATGATTCCTCGTGTATTGTAATATTTTGCACTCTGCTGGTCATTGAATTCTATTTGCATCCTTCCTATAGATAGATGATATATTATTTTGCTGGTAATCAGGAAGATTCACCATATTTGCAAAAAAATTATAACCAAAAAGCACAACAATGACAATCGAACCTTGCCAACAAAACTGTCGCCCCAACATAATAAAAGTTTATCATAAAAAAAGACAAAAGATATAAAAAATGTCGAAACTACATAAGAAACTGTCGAGACCATTTGACATAGCTAACAGTTTTTTGTTTTGTTTGTAAATACATCTTATGGCCACATATGAGGATGATTTATGGGATAAACGTATTTTTTCACATCCTTGTGCATACTTCAATTTACGAGTACATGGTTTCTTGAAGGAATGGAAATATGGAATAAAAAAAATTCTATTTTTAGTATCCAGCAACAAATTTTCTAGATAAAACATTGTCTTCCACTCGTACACTATACGGACGAGACCATATACATAAATTCTGATTTGTAAGCAAGTAAATTATGCAACTGACAAATCTAGTCATAATTTTTTTTCATACATAATATATCGAACTATTTTTCAATTTCCTGTCTGCACGCTAACACAAAAATAATCTTGGTATCATGGATAATTCTATCTTTCAATTCATATGTAACAAATAAAATATCTAGAATGAGTTTGGAACAGTAACTAGAATCCTTTTGAATGTTTAACACTAAAACGAATAACATTGGCATTAATACTTAACGCCAACGGTTTATTATAAAAAAATTAAGGATTGCACCCTGGTATCTCCCATCGTAAAACTAACTTTGTATTACTATGTAATACTTACATAATATCATAATTCTGATTCTGATCATTTGGAGAACTTTTCCCATTTATTTAATGAAAATTGAAAAATTTATAAACTTGGTAGCAAAGAAAAAGAAAAACATGGATGGATGAAAACTATTTTTTATAAGTGGCTTTTCATGTCGTAACTTTTTGCTACTTTCGTTCAAAATTAAATTTATTTTTTTCCACAGCTTTTCCGTTCACAATCACAATAAAAGAAATTCATTATTTTACAATTTTATTTCTTATGTAGTGTCTGTATGGGAAGACGTGTATTTGTGCACAATTCGCCATTTCTGTTTAAGGATTGTCCTTAATTTTGAATGCATTTCTGATCGAAAAACGTTAAAATATTGGCACTGAGGCTTTGCAATATATCATAATGAACGTGGAAAACTCTGTTGTTCGAAACTTTGATAAAAATTGCCAAAATCGAAGTTGTTTTCATAAAAGACACTGACTGTGAGAAAACAGTATTAAAAGTAACGCATTTTAGAGCCATTGTCAATGGTTGCCTTGTTTAGTCTTTGTGAAGTTTCCATATTTTCGTCGATTCTGATTGGCACGAGCCAATTGGGAAGCACTTAACAAAATCAAATAACAACTAACATTGAGGAATTTTATAATTTGGAGAATGATACCATCCGCATTCTGCTTTTCTGCACAAAATTATACCCACATTGAGCAACCACTTGAGTGAGATACTTAAGTATTTGAAAACTTAGTAAAAGTATTCAAAATTCTAGCCCAATTTTATAGATTTGTAATACTCCCATGTTTGAAATTTGGGTTATTTGCGAGGTTACCAAGACGCTGGAAGTTTGGTTTCGAAGTAATGATACTTGAATTTTTAATTCAAAAAATTCGGTCATCCCATCAGACTGCCACTGCAGTGACCAAACTACAAAAATATTGAAAATACTTTGCACTTACATACAAAGTATAATCACAATGCCTTAGCGAATTATTATGTTTCGCTACGCGATTGTCAACCCCTTCATACGTAACCTCGAATTTTATTGTATTTGACGCATACATGCGATTTATATATATCTTTTCATATATAGGGTTTTCCAATAAGAGGTTTCATTTTGAATGGCCTGCTATTTGGGCAGTTGTCAATTTTGAAGCTGTCATCTTGTCAACAACGCTTTGAAATTGTTAAAATTCACTACAAAAATGGTGAAAATTTTGCAGTCACAGTTCGCAAAACTAAAGTCTTTTGGGTCGTCGTGAAGCACCTTCTCGGTGACAAGTTTGTGATGTGAAGAATCAAAACCATGTGCGCCGCTCAAGAACAACTGAGAATATTTCTGCTGTAGCCCGTAGTGTTGACGAAAATCCAGATTTGTCGATACCATCGTCGACCTTTTGAATAAAGACCTAGGTTTTAATGCTTTTAAAGTTCAGTTAACACAAGAGCTCATGCCGGTCGACCACCATAAACGCCGTATCTTCGCTGATTTGGTCCTTCAAATGCATCAAAATTATCCGGATTTTCATCGAAAAATCATCTTCAAAGATCAATAGTAATTTCACCTCGGAGGCTTCGTTAATAAGCAGAATTGTCGCATTTTGGGCTCAGAAAATCCAAGAATGATTGCTGGCGGTGTGATTGGACCTTACTTATTCGAAAATGAGGCTGGTGCAACTGTTACAGTGAATGGATTGCGCTACCGAGCTATGATTAAAGATTTTTATCGCCGTAATTGGAAGATATTGATTGACGACGTTTATTTTTCGCAAGACTATGTGCCACACAAGCAACGAAACAATCGCAATTTTGCAAGAAAAATTTCTTGACCGTGTTATTTCTCGAAGAGGTGATCACAAAAGTTAGTGGCATACCTTCCTCTTCCGTTTTTTCAATATCAAAATGAAACCTCTTTTCGGAAAACCCTTTAGAAATCAAATGTATGTAGGCGTCAAATGCAATAAAAATCGAGGTTACGAAGTGGTTGATAATAATTGCGTGCGAAACATAATAATTCGGTAACGGATTGTGATTATACTTTGTATGTAAGTGCAAAGTATTTTCAATATTCAATATTTTGTAGTTAGGTAACTGCAGTCTGATGAGTTGACCGAATTTTTTAAGTTAAAAAATTCAAGTTTCATTTGTTCGAAAACAAACCAGCGTCTTGGTAACACAGGTAACCTCACCTAGATGTAACTCTCATTTTTATTCACTCATTCCGCACATTGCAAGCATGTTGGACTCCGGGATGATATTGGTAAGAAATCAAAAGTACTAAATTGATGAGGATTAGAGTACTGAATCCAGCTTGAAAGTTGAAAGTACTTTCTGCACATTTATCGGCAATACCAAAATTTCAGCTACTTTACAGGCAAATTTCAAGGTAAATGGAATTGGATGGTACTCACATAAAGATAGCATTCTGTATACCCAAATCACAGTTTTATTTAATGTATTCTAGTACAGCGGAGGTAACAGCAAGTTAAGTCAATTATAATCTCGACCTTACCCACATCAAAAAGTTCTTGCAAATCTATCGTAATTTAGAAACGGGTCTATTTGAATGTAATCCATGAATAACCAACAACCACATTTTAAAAGTAGTAGTTAACGATACACTCGATTTTACTTAAGGAATTAAACTGCGTTTGCTAATCTTGAAGCTTTGGAAGAACGACGACAAGTAAGTCCTATTTTCTGTTTATTTGCGAATTACTGAAAGACTAGACATTTTGTTATCTTTCTATGTAATCCTGCTGTGTGGTAGGTTCTGAAATAATTAACCGCCTGAACATAAAACGTTGCTAGGTCATACCTATTAGAATGCAACCTCCGTGTCCCGACACCAATATTTTTGCAATAATTGTTAAGGCCAAGCTACAGAGCTTTAGCTTTGCGTTCAATTCAACAGACCAAAATTTGAATGTAAATATCGCTTCAAAATGGCTGGTTAATATTGAGGATTTTCTATTACACTATAGGTGCTGCTCCATTTGCGAAATTAAACAATTCGTCATTTTTGTTGTACTATTTTGGCAAACGTTGCCACAACCTCTTAGCAGAATGGGATTAAACTAATCGAGACCACTTAAAGGCCTTTTTAATTATCCTTTTTTACCCTTAACGTGATTTTATCTAAGCACCATGAATATTTAATTACCACACTACTTGAGAAGCATATTTGCCGAGAATTAATAAATTTTAAATTTATTATCTGGATACAGTTCAAAGAGTTTCGTTTCGGAACTGTTCGCAATCAGATTATAAGCATCTGATTTTTCATCCTAATAAATAAGATTAGTTAACCATTAAAAACCTCTAACGCCAAACGTAATCCCTGAATAACACGTCTTAACCCATAACGTATTTTAGAAACTTACTTTGAAACTTATCTGATTTAGTCTAGAAAGATTATGAAGGTAATTTCCTCCTGGAAGTTTCTTTAAAGAAGCCATAAAGATCATAATCTTAGTAGCTAAACGCCTGAAAGTACCTATTTCTTCAAAAAAAATGTCCGGTATATTATTCCAGAATGATACTTGGAAATCATCTGCAACCTTCATTCAGTAACCATAAGCATTGTCAGAAGACACATAAATATGTTTGTATTTGTTTACCATTGGTTGTTGTATTTCTGGTACTGGATTTTCTAGTGCACACTTACACAGCTTGCCTTCTGTTGTGGTGTTTCTTGTACTGGATTATTTAGCGCGAGCGAGTTGTCTTAGTTTACTGCGTCCTCTGACCCATCAGTAGTCTACATATTTTGGTGATGTTCCTTGACATGCACTTATTACTTTGGTTTACTATAACAACTCTTGCAACACCATCTGAAATGGAGCTTAATAATTTTTGCAAGTAGCCATCTTGTTGAAGAAAGTAGTTCATCTTTTAACAGAACTAATTATCCTTCATGTTGAGTTGTACTTTGAACCATTTAGGTAATTTTTGGAGCCGTGAGCTCCACTTCTTCCAAATTAACCCAACTGTAATTTTTTAAGTAAATTTCACCTATTGGCATATTTCAAATTCGGGGTCGGGCTCTACCATTGCTATCATTGCCTATTAAAAAAAGTCCTGGAGTTAACGCTGAATCAACTATGTCAATGCTTAGCGGAACTAAACGTTATTGAGTTGAGCTTCTACTTGGACTTATATAGGTTGAACATTCTTCAAATGTTAATGTATGACAACTAAGAATCTTTATCATATGTTATTTTGATGACTTCACTACGGCCTCCCATTAACCTCCAAAGTGCTCCATAGTACCTATAATTCATTACTTTGTGGTTGAGATTACTTCTTTATTATTTTATAAGCACCCAAAAAAAATTTCAATAATTTTAGGCATAGACCTCTTCTGGATGTGAAACCTTTAAAGGCTGCTAAGAAAGCTTCGGCATATCACTTGCAAACTTTGTTGCAGCGCCTCTTGTATAGCAGTAAACTGATGGGTCCAGCGCAATGTATTTCACTATCAGTGAATGGAGATGATGAAAAAACTCTTTCAATTTATAATATGCTCATTAATTGTTGCGAGGTCGATCCTTTTACTCTGCTACATACCAAACAACTATGGATTATAAAATTTCGTCTTAAGTGGGCTAATGTGACCTGATTTCCTCCATGCCATGCAGTGTTGTGTGGTATGTTTCATTGATGATCAATTTCGAGAATTGATGAGTTCTAGGTAATATTATTAGATGTTTCTCATCAAATGTTAGATTAGTGTGTACTACTCTTTGATAAACTTTGCTTGTTATTTACTAAAGTGAAGTTTCCAACAAACTAAAAATGACAAAAAACTTTACAACAGCGAACAAAGTGTAAACCTCCGCTTTAAAAAAAATTGTTTTGCGAAGCGAAATAAACTGCTAATAAAAACTATTTCACAATGACAAGCTATTTTGAACCACAACAATTAGCCATAACCTTTCAAAATGTTTTCTAGAAACCAACATATTTATGCGGTGGACAGTCTTAGATTTGTTTTAATTTTAAAATTTTGCTACAGTACAAAGTGTTTTGGCGGTTCAATGGCCAATGGCAAGGCTTAACGGTGTATGGCATTACATTATCTGGACTATTCTTTATGTTTTCTAGAACCGAACAAGTTTATGTGGTGGGTCATGATAGGTTTTTTTAATTTTAAAATTTCGCTGCAGCAAAAAGAAAAGCGGCAATTCGATGGCTAATGCCAAGGCATCATGGAGATGTTTACGCTTAACGGTATAGGATATCCAGGCAGAAAACAATGGTTTTCAATGAAGGTATAGTGACTTATTAATGATGTATTCGAACAATTTTAAAATGCAAGATAACCTTGCAATTGGAATATAATACTAATGTCAGATTTGCAGCCTTACTTATGAATAAGGACACAAAAAGATTCGTTCACGTTGAACGGAGAAATTTCTATCGATTTTCGAAAAAGGCAATAAGTGGCTTTACCAGACTACCACAGTATTTTTTTAAATGATAGACTGCAAACCATCAGAGCCGCATGAATAATCTTCCTTTAAGCTAGTAATATTTTCAACCATTATATCGAAATCAATCTGGATGGAAACCGGGAGATTGAACGCCGTTGTATCTATACTTGAAATTGACTAACGTCGGAAACAGAATCGTTATTCGAGAAAACAGAAATACAGGATTTGCGAACTGGTTGGTAATAACTCTTGGATCATTTCAAGAATAATTATTGTACTTTAAGCTCTAAGACAATGTCGGATTGCGTTTGTTTGATGTAATTTTTATAAAGTTTCTGAGATAAATAAACACAACTAGGGCCCTCTGTTTGAGTGCAGAATTCAGGGCTACCCCACCGTCCATGACAGCGTACAGGTTGACTTGGAGCTTGCAATGTGCAGGTGGTATACTGTAATTGTGTGAGTAGGTGAATGGATGAGTGTGTGCGTGCATAAAAAGGGGAGTATTAACTGACCTTCAAAGGACATTAAATTAACTGGATAATTAATACTTTCTTTGCAATTTTGGGTTATTCTGTGTGATAGTTGGTTTCGATTTAAAACTATATCTGGATATCAGGTCAGCAATAAAAGCTCTTGATCGTGCGTGTAATAGGTGGGTCTACACTGACATTAGCTTAATAAATAATCGCTATTTTCAGTTATTTATGCCGTAGGGGTAGAAAACATTAAGAATTGTCTAATTAACATGAGTTCATATACCGTTAAGCATAGACATATCTACGATGCCTTATTATTAACTATTTGTCCTTACTACACATGAATAGTGTAGGTCAAATTAAGTGTTTTGTTAATTTGTCGGAAACTTCACGCTACAACTTTGATGATTGATTTTGTAGTTGTGTACATGTAGTTTTTAATTCCTCTGGTTTCAGTGAGACCCATCTCTAATTTTTGTTTTTAGGTTTGATAAAAAACGATAGAAAATATATCGAATTCAATTTTAGACATATTTACAGTTTAGACAAAAACGTTTTTTCGTTCAGCGGCTCCGGCCGATTCTAGCTGTTGAATCCCTATACTGGTTATGCTGTATGTTGATATTTTTAAACACGGTAGACAAGCACAGTCAGCTGGATTTGCGCTGGAAGCTACTTAATGCCATTGACTTGGGTGCTTATTTCAATCTTCTCTGTTATCATGTTGGCTACGGACATCTTGTGATTTTAAGGTTTCTCGTTCACCTAGCTCGGTACCGCCATAGAGTCGGTTCAACAGTATGTTTTGTTTTCATTGTTGAAATCCAATGCGGTTCTAATTTAAATAAGTCGTTTTGAAAATAATAAGGCTGCATTAAATTCTAGTCTCGGTAGTGAGATTGTCTGAATTAAGGATGCTACTTACATACTTACCGCAAGCGTATGCTTGATTAGGAGCATTGATCCAGCGATCAATTGTAACCTTTTCCAGACCTGGTAATTAATTTTTGTAACCCAAGCATTTTTCTCGGTACTATGGGACAACCTTAACATCCCTATCGATCCCGGGTGCCCATAGATTCTGAAGAAAGATTTTCGTTGTAAACACGACTGGAGGGCTAACCATCCTAATGGATGAACAATTGTTGATGCCTCTGATGATAAATGTTTTAATATTTCTTTGTTGTTGCTCTTCCTGTCAAAATATCATCAGCATAAAAATCCTTAGTTCAAGTTGTGATTCAACAGGATATTTGCAGCGTCATTTACAGCTAATTGTCTTAGTATTTTTGTTGGCAAACATGTTGCGGATGCTGTTCCGTATGTTATGGTATTAAGTCTTTACGTTTGGATTTTCTGGTTCTGGAAATTACCAGCAGTAAAAACGTACCCTAGTCGATGCATTGGTTTTTGGGTTGGTTTTTGGCTTGTATACGATTCTGCGGTGTATTGATAGTCCTTTTGGATATTACATTTGTGTGATTTTTGGAGAACGTTTTTGATTGATATTTGTTGTTGTTTTCCCTATTCTCTTGTTTCGTGTACGCAAGTTTTCGCGTGTTTTATTCTTTATTTTGGCGGCAGAATTTGTCTAGTGTTGAGCGAAATATTTGTTGTTCTTAGGGAGTGAGGGTATGGCGTCGCAGAGCGATAACTTAATTTTCATGTATTCAATCATGCTCGGAGCAACTGTGGGTATAGGACTGATTTTGGCGCGTTGAACTAGTATGTATGTTAACGGGGAAGTTTCATTTTGTTCGTGTATTTTATCTTTTATATTTTTAAGGTGTTTATGTACATTACATCCAGATTAAAGATGAAAATTCTCTATTGCCATTCAACTCCGCTCAATTCCATTAGTTTCGTCGAGGTCAAAGTTTCTTAACGAAAACCCAACTCTGGTGAGTGAATCCGATTATTTAATTAGTAGCTTAACTATAGATTTTTATAGAAATAAAAATTAATAATTTATTATTTAAAAATTCATATTACACTTAATTTAAACGTAATAATAATAATATAACGGACATGATAAATCTGCGTCGCTTGTTTTATTTAAATTGTCCCGCGCAGTACTAAAATAACATTACGCTACTATTAGCATTTTCTACACTACGGTACCTTAGTTCTAGAATGGATAGTGATGCTTAGTAGCGATATTGAAAAAACTTGCGATATTTTAGATAAAAGCATGGTACAAGCAACGTAACTTGTAAATATTTCAGTTATCGACGTCAAAAACAATTAAGTGAGTAGATTTCAACTGAACTTTGAAAACTTTTATGGTTACATTTGATGCTATATTCCGCTTAAATTAAGTGTGATATTGACGTCAATTCCGCGCGGACCCTCTATTTCGCTTCTCTTCTGATCGGCTACTGTTTATCTTGCTATCCGATTTAAAAAATTTCAGATATACCTCAATTGCTTTCTATCACTGTCACATTTTCTTAGAGGTACAGGCCGAGTATAGAAGTGAGTGGTTGGGGATTTTTACGAAATCTGCCTCGAAATCTTCAAACAAAAGCTCTTCCAAGCTCTCCATTTTGGCCAAGTTACAGATTTCATAAAAACATTTTCGTTTTTTGCAAAATTTTCAATAACACGGGTCCAGATCAGTTTTACTAAATTTAATTTAGTGTCTAGTGAAATAATTAAAATAATAATACTCAAAATTTTTTCCCCTGCTATCTGTTCTGGGCCAAGGCTCTCCCAACTCTTTCGCGGTTTGCTTATTTACGTCCTTACCTTTACGCCTGTATTGGCCAATTCGAGAACGTACGGATATAGGTGCGATTTTTATTACCATCTGCACATTGTATAGCTCCATGCCAGCCTGTACTGGCATGGAAGATTGGTCGGCCCATGAGTTTTGCACTCCGACAGGGGGTCATAGACGTGTTCCTTTTCATCACAAATCGTAATTTGTTAATGAAAATTCCCTTTGCATCCTACCCCTATCGGGATTCGAACCCGGTATCTCTCGATCCAAACACCAAAGCTTTAACCACTATGTCATTTGGTCGGTACTCAAAAATTTAATGAATGACATAAACAATTTTTCATTTGACGTATTTTTCAACATATACTCGCTCATACCTTATAATGATTGAAAAAATTTTTGCAATATTGAATTAAATTAAATCATTGAACTTAGGCAATCCATCTTCTCGATGTCAAGCACTTTTATAATTTGAGTATTTTCTACTGTATTACAATAAGAAAACTTTATGATAATTTTAAATTTAGTTTATAATTCAATTGGTATCAAAATTAATCAAAAAATATAATTGAATTTCGAAAATTAAATTTCCAGCAGCTTTCGCTTTATACGAGTATCGTGTGCGCTCATCTAATTTTTAATAGATTTCGATGACATTAAAATTCTTTAACATTTCTTCTTATATTATTCTGCTGACGCTCATGGTGTATATGTATACTATTTACCGTCTTACGATTATCGACGTATAAAAATAAACCTAATGAAAATTCAACTTCATGAAAATCAAATTTTCTAAGTCATTTAATTCAGTCGTTTATTTCTTTGGACTGGAAAACATATCGAAATGTTCACACCTTTCTTAATATACCATTTTATTGTATTGGGTACAATACCGTTGCCGACCCAAAAAATTTAAATTTGATATTCCGTATTAAACTGCGAAACATTTTTTTGTAAGTCACAATGTATGCGGGGGTGATTGCGCGAGCCTCGTATTCGTATAAGGAAAAGTTTTTCGGAACAAAATCCATATTTAATTTTATTTCTTTACATGATATTTGCACAATATTGCAAATTTATATACAACTAAGGGAAAACAGGTGATGTTAGGTGGTTGGCGAATTTTCAAAAAACATCGAAATGGAAAAGTTTGTTTTCTGTGTTTTGCTTATAATAAAAGTCAACAAATTGGTTACGCTCCGACAGATTTTGAAGTAATAAATTATTTTTGAGGTATATTGCACGTGTGGATTATATGAGCGGCAAAATAGTTACTCAACCGGGCCAGACAGTTACCTGTACACCAACAGCAATTACGTGGTCGATCGGCAGGGTTATACGACTACATTAGAACAATTTGAACTCCAAAATTGTCGAACTAGTCAAAAACTAACGATAACGGCCAAATTACACGCTTAAGAAATTCCCAAATTAAGATCGACATACTCTCATTTTCTACAAAAAAGAATCTGCAAACAGACCTCACAAAACATATATGCCGTGAGAATTAGATTAGTATTAGAATATCTAATAATACGGCGGGCAATATACAGATGAGAAAATTGTATTGAAAAATCGGCGAAGTCGGAGCTTGTTGTTGTTCAAAACTCTTGAATATAATATCTGAGCTATAAGAATAAATCAGCGTGCTACTTAGTCAGGAAGAATATTTAAATCAAGCTCTAGAAACAACAAATGAGTAATATCCTCAAAATAAACCACTTCAATTGAAGGAAGCTGCTTCAAACCCGAACCATCTCCTCCAATCAATAGAATATAATTATAAGGCTTGATCGGAAATTCTCAACCAACACGATCTAACAACCGGAAAGTGCTAACCTCAAAATAATTAAGCTCGTTCCATTGCCTACCAAACATAAATTTGGAGTTTGTCTCAGTGGTAAGAAGTATTCACAACCCTGTACCCTCGAATAGTTATACGGAATTCGAAATGGGAGAAACATAGTTTCTTGGAACCTCATATCAATTTTACATTAAAGAGAAAACAAGACGAGGCTCGAGCGTCGAACGAGCCATTTAACCGATACGCACGTAATGTATAATGATCAAGTCTAGTGCCACAATGTGGGGAAATAATGGGTTGGTGAAAAACAGATCCATTATTATTTCGCTAGATGGCTTTAGTGACGTATATCTTGTGGGAAACTGTTTTAATTGACCGATTCAGTTGTGAGTTACAGCGTGTCATGGATGGAGGTAAACAAAGAGAAAATTCACTATATTTTACAACGGAACGAAATTCGATACATTTCTGAAGCGAATGGTGACTGGCGATGAAAAGTGTGTTACATACGACAATGTCAGACGGAAACGATCATAGTCAAAGGCCGGCGAAGGGGCCGAAACGGTGGCCAAACAAGGATTGAAGTCCAGGATGGCTTGGCTTTGTATTAGGTGGGATTAGAAGGGAATTATCTACTATGAGCTGCTGCCCAATGGCCAAATGCTTAATTGAAACTTCTACTACGGCTTCTACGGCTACTTCTGATTGTCAATAGGAGAGACGTCGTGTTCCACCAAGCCTCGCACGTTCAAGATGACGCGCCAGAAGTTGCGGGAGCATGGTTGGGAGGTTATTATGCATCCAGATTATCACCTGTTTTTTTTCATGGCAAATGCTCTGGCTGGTGTAAAAATGGCCTCAAGGGAAGCTTTTGAAACTGGAAACTAAGTTTTTTGCTAATAGGCACAAGGCGTTTTAGACAAGGCTTTCAGGTTCAACATTTATCTCTACGAAGGCAGCAAGTCAAATCTATTCGAAGAAGGTAAAAAGGAAAATTATGATGGATATGCAATATCTCGGTAAAATTAACCACCGTATCATTAAGATTCAAACTTATTTCAAAAGGAAACTTTTTGCGATGGTAGGGCTTTGACACCAGTAAATGGGCTAATTTAAGATATCTTGCTAATCAAAATTACAATAGGTGAAATGAAATTGGCGTTATAGCTGTAGTTAGTCAACTACTACGATACTCAACAGTAACAGTTCTTGAAGTTCCAATGGTCCAAAACATCAACACAATCAATCGTCATTACTAATCTACTACATTTATAAGCGAAAATATTCCAATCTAATAAAATAGAATACCAAGCGAAGAAGAGGTAGCATTTGGAAATTGATGATAAAGCAACCTGGCTGCCGGATGGAAGTAGAAGGTTCAGCTACCATTGTAAAAACCACCTATGTTAAAAATTCCAGAAAATAACGGTAGTTCTTAGACAACATTCACCAAATTATATCAGAAATTCACGGTAAATTATGAAAAACAGATCAGGACTATATGCACGGGATCTGCCATGAACAAAATGATGACCAAAATTCCAAAATGATCTAACTGAAACCAGTTTAGATGGAGAAACCACAAATTTTAATTGCCGGCAGATCTTGAAAAATACTTCGGTAATTATGATACAAATTACCAAAACTTGCAACTTATATTGTTGAAGAGTTAAGGCTCCCATCTATCCAGCTGTAAGGACGCTAATCCAACTGGTAACTGATGCAAGAAAAAACTCTCCACTAGTAGTAGAGATGGCCACGACATATTTTTATATTGACGATCTAATGGCTAGGAATCAAACCACATGAACATTTCCATTTCAACCAACTTTGGGCGAGCAAAAATCGGTTCTCCAGGCCATTACTAATTTAACATTATAAATAATGTTTAATCGGATTATAATCAAATATTAGGTTTGTAATAACATAAAAACTAGTCATTGATAATTTAGACACCATTGGTTCAAGTTTCAAAATATTCCACCAGATGTCAGATCTTTTGCGTTAAAAGACGAATATATTATAAATAATTTATTTTCGTTTTGAAGAGTTTTGAATTTATTCTACACAAGTTGCTCAGTGATTAATCAGTTTCGCTCACCGTAAAAACCACAAAATGCCAATTTCATTAAATCAATAAATTTCTGGCGTAGAAATATTTACCACCAGATGATCAGTTTTATCGGATTATTTGTGTCCGTCACGTCAGCCGGAACCATATCAGCCGGAACCAAACAAGTGTGGCACAAGAAGCACGATGCATTGAGCATCATTGTGTAATATATTATTTTTCAGACGAAACCTTATAATTCCAGCCGGAACCTGATAAAGCCAGCTAGAACCATATAACAGCCAAAACAACTATGACACAAGTAGCACGATGCATTGTACTCCGCGCTATATAATTTTTCAGCCGGAACCTTATATATCCAGAAACAGGCGATTTTTCGGAAAAACCTTACAAATCCAGCCGGAACCATACCCTCTACAGCCAAACTAAAGAAGCACGATGCATTATGCATCATTGTACACTATGCGCTTTTCAGCTGCAACCTTATAACTTCAGCCAGAACCTGATAAAGCCAGCCAGAACCAATTATTTGTGTCCGTCAAGCCAGCCGGAAGCAAAACCATATCAGCCGGAACCAAATAAGCACTATATAGTATATAGTGCACATATGTTTTTTCAGTTAAAACCTTATAATTTTACCCAGAACCTGATAAAGCCAGCTAGAACCATATAACAGCCTATGGCACAAGTAGCACGATGCATTGTGCATCATTGTGCACTATATTATTTTGCAGCCGAACCATATAATGCCATCCAGAACTATACAAAATCCAGTCGAAACAAAATATTTACAAAAATAATTTTGGCGCTCGCACAATGGTCCCTGTGCAATTTGTGGATCTGATTTCTAATAATTTATTGACTATGTTCTATATTTCATCGTTTAGAGAAGAACTTTGTTTGGTTTGGGTTCTTGTAAATAGAACAACATGTAGGCAAGCATTTCTCGTGTGATGCTTTTTTCAAATCGTCGCGGATCAGTAATTATTATGTGTCCAAATAATTAATTAGTTAGAATTTTAGCTAGTTCACAATGACCATTAACCATGCTTATAGTTCATTGCTCCGAATGGATCACACCGACTTCATATGGTTCAGGTTGGGTTTGTGGGTTCTGGTTGGATTGGCATTGTAGTGCATAACGTTTTCCTCGTTCCGGAAACCTCATATGTTGGACTATCATCAAAATTTCACTGCGTCCATTGTGCAAGCGCCAACATTATTTTTGCAAACATTTTGTTTCGACTGGATTTATATTGTGCTGGATGGCATTATATGGTTCGGCTGCAAAATCATATAGTGCACAATGATGCACAATGCATCGTGCTACTTGTGCCTTAGTTGGTTTGGCCGTTATATGGTTCTAGCTGACTTTATCAGGTTTTGGCTGGAACTATAAAATTCCGGCTGAAAAACGCATTGTGCACAATGCATCGTGCTACTTGTCCTCTAGTTAGTTTGGCTGCAGAGGATATGGTTCCGACTGAATTTGTAAGGTTTTTTCCAAAAAATTGTATGTTTTTGGATTTATAAGGTTCCGGCTGAAAAATTAAATAGTGCACAATGCATCGTGCTACTTGTGTCATAGTTGGTTTGGCTGTAGTATGGTTCTGGTTGGCTTTATCAGGTTCTGGCTGAAATTATAAGGTTCCGGCTGAAAAAGCGCATAGTACTCAATGATGCACAATATATCATGCTACGTGAGCCATAGTTATTTTGGCTGTAGAGGGTATAGTTCCGACTGAATTTGTAAGGTTATTTCCTAAAAATCATAAGTTTCTGGATTTATAAGGTTCCAGATGAAAAATTACATAGTGCGCAATGATGCACAATGCATCGTGCTACTTGTGCCATAGTTTATTTGGTTATTATATGGTTCTAGCTGGCTTTATCAGGTTGCGTTCCAATGCATCGTACTACTTGTGCCATACTTATTTGGTTCCGGCTAATATGGTTCCGGCTGGCGTGACGGACACGAATATTTTACATATGGTTAAGGCAAGCAAAACTAATAGTTAGGTGGAAAAAATCTAAACAATCATATGGCAACACGACAGAGGAGACTTTTGACGCCTCTTAAGCTAGCTAATAAAAAAGTTTGGGCTCCATCCCTTCAAACTAAAACGATGGGTTCTGCTAGCTTTAGAAAAAGTTAGCAGAACCCATATCAACAAATGATTTAAAAATAATTTGAAAATAAAAGGTTAATTTTAGGCTAATTAAACGACCTATTTAAATTTTTGTATACTGCTCATTCTAGAAAAAGTATAAAACTTTATCACTTCATAGCTAGCAGAACCCAAATCGAAAGACGGAACAAAACCGAAATTAGAACGCAAAACAAGATCAATTGACACACAAATAATTTTAGGCTCATTATGGCCTAATCAAATACCTCATTAAAAAAAATTGGGCTCCACTTGTTCTTGAGCAAACTTCAGGTCATCTAATCTAAAGCTAGCAGAACCCAAATCGAAAGTCGGACCAAAAATTAAATTAGAACGAAAACTTGATCTACTGATAAACAAATAACTTTAGGCTCGAGTGGAGCCCACAATTTTTTAATGGGGCTTTTCATTAGACCATAATGAGCCTAATCAACTGCTCTTGTTTTGCGTTCTGTTAGCTTTGAAGTGATAAAGCCTTATGATTTTTCTAGAATGAGTGGAATAAAAAAATTAAATAGGGCATTTAATTAGCCTGTTATTAGCCGATCATTATTCATACTATCTTGTAATGCTCTGCTTAATGGGTTCTGCTAGCTTAAGCGACGTGATTTTCGTATATTCTCATAATTTATCATAAACATGCCAAAGAAAATTTATCATAAAAGGTGGGCAAAGTAATTAAGTGATGGACAAAATCGGCCATATTTTGAATTAATTAGCCCACAACGTTTCAATGAATAATGGCAGTTTGAATTACTTTTTGTTTGGTGGCCATTTCTGCATCTTAATTATCGGTCTATACATGCGTAAATGACTTTAATTTTCAACCTGTTTCTGCGTAGGTTAGACGCCTGAACGGGTACATTTGGTAGTCATACATCTTGATTTAGCCGAAAAGTCACGAATCATTTTAAGGTCACTTTAAGCCCGACTATTCGTAATGTAAAGCGAAGTCCTTTTCCCTTTCTAACACAATCCTCAGGTTGGTCGGTTGTTGACGTGCTTAAAAACCGCACATATCAGATAAAATGATGTTAGTTGCTCGCAAAAATATAACGTCTGTCGAAATAAAAAAGAACTGAGCCTTTGAGACAAAATTTCGCAAAAATTTCACGTTATTGGACATTAATCCACCAAATCGTATACGTAGAGTGCGTACAGAGGAAAATATTGCTGCTCTAGCAGCTAGTGTTGAGAAAGATGACCGCTATCACGTCACTGTCAATGGCGCTAGCTATCGTTCGATGATTTTGAACTTTGATTTATTAAGAGTTAAAAAGACTAATGCCAAGAAGACGTTGGTGGTTAGGCCAATGAATTTAATTAGGAACTAATTCGATTTTTTCCGACCTAGTTTTCTACTAATAAAGGAAAATAACCCGGAACATTTTTATAAAGCTATGCGAATGAATGTTGATCAATTTTTGCTTTTACTAAACCTATTAATCGATACTCTGGAAAAACCCTCCCAACGAACTTGCTGAATGGATACAAATATCACATGAATCTGAAATTAAAACGCGTATGCCAAATTGTTACATCGACGGAAAGCTTTTCAATAGAAGGTGCCACCGAGAAACGGTTCACTATTTTTTAATTGCAAAGGACATCATACCGTCGTCTTTTTAGGTGTATGTGATTCAAATTATTCATTTACAGCGGTTGATATCGGCGCTTATGGCAGCCAAAGCGACTCTGGAATTTTAAAAAAACAGCGGGTTTCGGTAACAATTGGCCGAAGGCACTCTTGGCATTCCAAAAACTCAAAAGGTAAATAGGTTTCTGAACTTTCTTGCGCCATGGAAGGTGTCTTTCTCAAGACAAGGAAATGTATAACAAACAACTGTCTCGCGCCATAATATGCGAATCGAAAATACGGTACCAGTATTCAAATAATAAAATAATTAAAAAATTAATCATTTGCTTACGTGTAAACAATTAATTTTTTAACACACGACCGAAAAATAAAAATTGTAACCCCAAATTGGCCAATAATCTGCGATCAAACGTCACCCACATTACCAGAAACTCAACAAATTAAAAATAAAATAAAAAATTTAAAATTGTTGGGTTCTGGGTTTTATTGATATTTAAAGTTAACAACAAATACACATGCCCTGGTATATTTTTCCAGTTTTCCCGATTAATTATTAAATTAAATAAAATTTCTCCACAACAACAATGTGTAAGCAAAATAAATAAAAACTACATAAAATAAATAATTTAATTGGAAATTAAATCGAATCGAAAAGGTCAAACATTTTTTTTAATAATCAAAGTTTAAATAAATTGGTTTCGTTAAATAAAACAATTAAAAGGGGATGAGCGCATATTTTTGTTGCATTTATAAATTATAAGCAATATTTTAAGAATAATTAATTAATATTTTTAATTTAATTGAAATCTCTGGATCTAGGTGAAATATCTGAGTATCTGGCTTTACACGCAAGGCAACCATATATGTAGTGTCTGAAAATTGCCGTTCTCCCAATTTTTGAGGTTCTGGGACGCATATATGTGAGCAGAATTCAATAGTCTGAATTTACTTCAAACTTCTATCTCATAAAAATGATGTGAAAAGCGAACCGCGAAAGAGCTCGTTATTTAGGTGTGTTTCGGTCACAGAACAGATTGCAAAAACTAAAACAAGTAACAAACTATTTATATTCTTTTCCCAATTTAAAATGAAATTGTCCAAGAGAACTTCGTGTCTGTGTATGCATGATAAAAAATTTAAAAAAAAAACGTTTGACCTTGTACGTGCAGTTATGGATAGCGATAGTTTACGCGTCGTATTCAAATATAACGGCAAGCGGTCACCTACATTCAACAGAAAAGCACAATAGACTGTTTGATGTGATGTCGATGCTTTAAAAGATCATGCATCATTGCAGAGTTACAAATCAGTCACTTTGTAACGGTTATAGAAGATCTGAGTTGATTGCGAAAATTAATTGTTTTCAGGAGTGGTCGCAGTTAACCGGCTAAAGCTCAGGAATGGGATGGGTGTTGCTGGAGTTGAATGAAAGCTCGCTTGGACCACTTAGAGAAAGGGGAAGTAAGGAAAGGGACATTAAGGCATGGATCAACATAGGCAGTTGCTAGTGATCATATTTACCACTTCATCGTGGTAGTGTGTGTGTATCCAAGTGCTGCTATGTCAAGGGAGTTAAACATTTTTACCTTGGAACGACAAGCAAGCGTCGCGTCACGTTGGGTCATTTCAAATCGTGGGGACGACCTACACCTTGAGGACGCCTCTAGAAAAATGAATAACACGGATGTAGATCATTCGCATGATAAATGCCTAATGGTTTATTCTAAGTGTCACGTAGTTCAAAGGCAACCTTTCCGATGCATTTATGTATGATGGATTTTTTGAATTGTGCACATAGTTTAACTGATACCTTATTAACCTTATTGTTCAACTTTATAAGTGGGGTGAGATCTTAAGTTGTATTTTCTACTAGTTTGTTGGAAGGCGTTTCGTAAATTCCTTATAACATCTTGTTGTACCAAAGACAACCTTTCCACATTCGATAAGTCAATGTCTCGGTCATCTAGAGAATGTTGTTTTCGAAGAAAGCTATATTGAGAACCGTGACTTATGTAATGTTGGCCGAATGTTAGGAAGTATGGTGGAAACTTGATGCTCTCGTGCACAACATTGCGGAGTGCCGAACCAATAGCATGAAGATGTTTATCCCAGTTACTATGGTTATCGCGAGCATAAGTTCTAATAGCGGATAAAACTGAACGATTAACCCGTTCACTGATATTTGCTTGAGGGTGATACTTTGGTGTCAAAACATGCTTAACGCCATATTTATTTGTTTGGCATTTTCACTCATGATGGTCTCAGGAACCGTATCAACTCTCGATTTTCCAGGAATTTATAGATCTTTTTAGAGGTAGCACCGCGCATAGTCTCTAACAACACAAATTTAGAAAACTGGTCTAAAACTATGAAAATGTAACAACTTCCGTCTCTAGAACGAGTATAGGGACCCGATTAGTTGCGACAAAGTTGCTCATTGGTGCTCGCGATAATAAATTGGTAGGTTTACATTCCCTGCATATGTCACAGTTCATGATGAAATCATGAATGACTCGCAACATGTGTGGCCAATAATAACTTCGTTGCAATATCTCAAAAGTTTTCTTGTAGCCAAAGTGCGCTGCATTTGGATTCCAAATCGGTGAATCGGTGAAAGAATTGTTTCTTGCAGAATGAGAAGGCTTGTACTACACCCGATTATCGACTAGTTTCATATTCTTACAGCATAAAGAGTTATCAATCAGATTATTAACTAGGGCAAGATATTCCAGATCATCTTCGAATTTCTCAATAGCTATCCCACCGACTATTGTACAAAGAGAATCCATATTATTAGCGAGATCGAACGAGTTTCTCGACAGACGTAATATTAACGTTAAAGCCTTAGAGCTTTAAACTCCATCGAGCAAGACAGCCAGAGAGGTCCCGCTGCTCCATCAACCACTTCAGGCTGGCATTGTCTGTGACGATGGTGAAAGGCAACTCCTCCACGTACTGCCGAAACTTCATTACGCTCAGTACGGCGGCTAGGCATTCTAGCTCGGTAACGCTATAATTTTTCTGAGCTCCGTTGAGTTTCTTCGAATAAAATGCGATTGAGCAGTCGTCACCATTAGTCGAGTTCTGATATAGAACGCTCTCTACTCCGATTTTCGAGGCATCACATTCGACATAAAAATGTTTACTGAAACCAGGATTGCAAAGTACCGGAGACGCAGAACACTCCATTTAAACTTTTGATTCTTCTTGAGCAAGTGGCTCCGCTAATTCGGCGTACTGAGCTACGAATCGACGGTACCAACAAGTGACACCAAGGAATTGCCGTACTTGTTTTGTGGACTTAGAGCGATTGTAATTGGTGATTGCGGAAACTTTATCTGGGTCAACTTTGAGAATGCCATCAGCTATAATATAGTCTAAGTATTTTATTTCTTTTAAGAGAAATTTACTTTTCTCAATGGTCAGATTCGCACCTTTTAGTAAACCCGCTACTAAATTCAACAAATCGATATGTTCGTCAAAGGTCTCACTTGTGACCAGCAAATCGTCTAAGTAAACAAATATTCGGTGCTGCAACTCGTGTGGTATTATCCGATGTATTAATCTGCACATGGTCTGAGGTGAGTTGCACAAGCCAAATGGCGTAGCGATGAATTGATACAGTGGTCGACTAGGTACTGCAAAAGCCGTATTATCCCGTGACCTCTCATCGAGGGGGATTTGCCAAAAGGTGTCTTTCGAGCCCAGCTCGATATGAATTTGGTATTGTTAAGACGCCCCAGCAACCCATCTATTAGAGGTAAGGGATAAGCGTCCTTGACAGTAACCTGGTTAACTTTACGTGCATCAAGACACAGCCGTACTTTGCCATTTGGCTTGCGAACCAGAGTAACAGGAGAACTTCACGTACTTGATACAAATATACTATAAATGTTCGAACCAAATTTCACCATTATTTGGTAAAAAAATCACCGATTACTATCCAGCATAGCCATTTATCGAACTTTCGTTAAAATAGATAATAGATCTTCACATAAATGGTTGTTTGAATAAGAATTCAGCATAGCCAGGTTCCGGAATATTATTCAAAATTAACTTCGGAATCACTATCCAATACTACAAACAAGCTTCTGCTCATAAATTTTCACTATATTGTTAAAAGCTGCCTCAGGTAAAGTAAAGCCAAGTTCAACTAGCAACAAAATAAAAATTTCAGCAGGCTTTACAACCTGTCAAATTGATAAAACTTAAAATAATTTATGGAATTGCTTAAAATGGCAGCCACAACACTACTAACCGACGGATACAAAACAGCCAGGTTAAAATGTCCAAGAATAACTTGTGAATTTTCCAAAACTGGATAGTATACGAATATCCAGGTTATGAATATTTAAGCACATTACAATGTTAAGAAACATGTTTTTGGATTATAGACGTTCGGAAATGATCGCTTTAGAAATCAATTGTGGCGAATTCAACATCTGTTACCGTTAAAGTCCGAAATCGGTAAATGACCAAATTTAGTAGAGTCCCTACTATTCCAAAGTCCAATTTGCACTATCACCACAAAAAATACTCCGTGAGAAAAAAATTCGTGGTAAAAGATAGTCGGGTGTTGTTGACCATAACATATCCACCATACAGGTTTTATTTGAAAATAACGGGGGTTTCGGCAGTTGGCCAGTTGTTTAAATTTGAATTACTACTGATGCTGATCACTTAGTTAGAATTTATTAAAACCATTTAACAAATAAATTATAAAATTTATTAGTAAATTTATAATTAAAACGATTTGGGTGAATTGGAACTCGGTGTGAATGCTTAAAAAATGGCTAGCATCATCCGTGTGGTCAAATTTCAGCAAATCGTCAACTGCCAAAATACTAATTGATGTTAAAAAAAAATGGAGGGGTGAATATATTGTGACCAACACTCGATTTTTTTTTACCACGAATGTATATACGAACGTTAAATACGCCACACTTGATTTCTAAAGTGAAAATTTATTGGGTGTATAATTTAGCTTTTTGGATTTTCTAAGAGATGGCATAACTTTAGTACTAAACATTATTTTACGACGACACCTACGGCGTTTTAAAGTTTTGACATTCTACATAAAAATTGTCATTATTTAGTGAAAGCGTAAACAACATATTTCTTAATCCCGTTTAAACATGTCGAATTTCGTACCAACAAAACAGCATTTGCGGGAAGAATACCTTTTTTGCTTTAATCAAAAGAAAAAAGCTGCTGAAAGTTTTCGTTTGATTCAAGAAACTTATAGTAAACATGGACCAACTCAACAGACTTGCGAAAACTGGTTTAAACGATTCAAAAGTGGTAATTTTGATGTCAATGACAAAGAACGTTCTGGCCCACCAAAAAAGAAGGAAAATAGGTACCACAAGAACTGACTGAAGCCAACATTGAAAATCGTTTAATGGTTTGCAATTCTTTGCTTACAAGACACCGAAGACGGGATTTTTGTCTTAAATTGTAGCTGACGATAAAAAATGAATTTACTACAATAACCCTAAGCGCAAAAAATCATAGGATCTCCAGGCGAACCACATCAACAGCAAAACAAAACATTCATGGAAGTAAAGTTATATAGTGCATTTGGTGGGATCAGGAAGGAGTGGTGTACTGTGCTGTTAAACCCGAGAACTATTACTGGTGAACGTTACCACCAACAATTGATAGATTTGAACCATGCACTGAATGAAAACCGTCCGCAACAAAATCACTGCTCGACCACATGTTGCGGTAACATATCCAACGTGAGGTCTAGCTTTGTCGTGCAGAAGAATAACTTTATCATGCCTTGTCTCATATCCCGGTCGTTTTTGTCGTAATACACCCCTCAAATAAATTAAGTGTAGTCTGTACCGCTCGCCCGTAATGGTATCGCCAAATTGTAGCAGCTCATAGTACACATCGCCTCTCTGGTTCCACCAAATACACGCACCATAACCTTCGAACCATGAATGTTCGTCTTTGGTGATTATGTTGAGGTTGATGGCAACGATTGACCGGGCAAAGCGAATTTTTTCCTCTTGGGGTTATCGTAATAGATCTACCGTCAATAGCATGTAATATCCGATGTAAAAAAATTGTTGTCCTTTGGAGCAGCTGCTCGCAAGAGAGAAATCGCCTTTCCGCGTCTCTTGGTTTGAATTGATAAGGGATGCAATTACCTTGCTTTTGAATCATGCGCATAGATTTCCAGCAAATGCTCTTTAGTTATCACAAAATCCGACATATTCAACATCGTAAAAAACACGTTTTGTATGAAACTCGAAGCAATACAAAATAAATGTTAACGGCAGATGTCTTATCTATAGCTTTCAATATGAGGATCGCGAAACCCCGGTCTTCGGCAATGCCGGACATTTTCCGGAGTTGAAATACGGGATTGAATTTAGCAAAATTATCGGTTTTCGGTGCTGTAACATTTGACATTTAAAAGTTTTCACATAGTAACTGTACGGATTTCCCAACTACTTCTCCGGCACTTTACAAAGTGTTGTCTGCAGAGTCCAGCTATAAAAGTTCGATCATGGAAATAATGTTTTACATTAAAGAGACAGCCTAATTAAAAGTCACTTAAATGACTGCCTTGAGGCTTACGATGACTAAGAGGGAAGTACCAGCCGCATGGTAGTATTAGCGGAAATAGCAAAGTTCCATATGAGCCCATATAAGAATATGAGAAAAACATGATCGTGGCCAGTTTAAATCTTTCAGGAACCCTTGAATGAACGAAAGGTTAAAAATGTGACTCAGAATAAGAGCTACATGTTTTGAAATGGATTTCAAAATAAAATTGCTGAAGCCACCACTGACTAGGGAACGATTTTGTTCAAATTGAATCAATAATAGATGTAATTTGTATGAGTATCGACAGAAATCCCAAGGTTTTCTTATTTTGTCGAGTAGTGTTTGATTGTGCAATTTTGTGCGTCTAACGGTAAAATTTGTGCATAATGTATTTTGGGAGATAATGTGGGATTTCTGGCGTGATTATCACACCAGAAATCCCATAGATCCGTTTAGTCATTAAAGCATACGTTTTGCTTTAGTTTAATTGTGCAAAACTGTGCATGCCAAAATCAATTTAGTTCTCCTCCAAAATTGGTCAGCATTTCTCCTAGAACGGCTTTATCTGCCCATTTTCATGTGTTATGTAATAAATCTGTTAAAGTAGATCAACTATGTAAGAAAAAGTCGTAGTTTTCTAGCCACAATGTTTAGACTAGCAGTATAGTATATAACCTAATAAGACCAGGATTCACTAGTGGCATACACCATATCAACGAGAATTGAGAATAGAAAACCCTTAATTCAACCCTAATTAAAAATTGAAATTTTTTAAATACGCTTAAAGAATGACTTTTGAAAATCGCACATTTTATAAATGTAATCACGTATACTGCTTGTACTGGACATACTGATCAAGTTTCGTGATTGTGCATACTCCTCATCAGCCAGAATTTCACATACAAGATCCTTCCTTCAACCCTAAATTCAAAATATCATTCTTGAAAAAATTTATATGGGTGATTTCTGGAAATCCAACCTTTTATTATAGTTGAAGGAAGGTCTTGTATGTGGGATTTTGGCTGATTGGGAGTATGCACAATCATGGAATTTGATCTGAATGTTCATTTCAACTATTTTAAGTGAATTGATTAATAAAAGGTGGGATTTCCAGAAATCACCCATATAAAATTTTTCGGAATGGATCTTTTTAAATTAGGGTTGAAATTGGATTTACTACGAGTGATTCTGGCTGATGGGGAGCAGTACAGTACAAAACGTACGAGCAGCTTAACCTTTATGTGACTGAATGGGTACAATTGTACCCAAATGCATATTTGACTCTAAATTTGTGTATGATACAGTTTACGTAGGTGGATGAAACTGTCTGACATCTTTAAACTGTTCGAGCTGTAAAATTGATAAAAATTTTCACGTTTTCCTCGTTTAAATAAGCGTTAAAAGTTGTATACCCTCAGCATACTGGGATGGGTACATTTATACCCATATTGTGATGCAAGAAAACGTTAACTTCATAATGAAAAATTAAAACAAAGCATGTAACAAAGCATAAATTTATTCAAATACATTTACTACACGTCGGTTTATTCACCGAATGTTCAGCGCAAACAGGTTTTCTACAGTTAAAACAGCTTTTTCGACTCCTTCAATCTTTTCGATTTCCCTCAGAGCAAATGAAACATCACCCTACAACTGCAGCCGGTTTAGAATTCGATTGAGTACCAATATCTCCTCTTGGTGCAACTGGTTGGGGAGAAACAGCGCGTCCCATGACGAATTCTATTGAATTCCGTGTGAAATGATTTCCAATTACATGGGATTTAGTAGACCATGTTTCAACTGAATGTATGCACAATTGTCGCAAAAGATCCTTCAAAAGTTGTCTACGATGATCTGTTTTCTGAAAATTTTGACTATGTTCAGAGTATACAACATACGATGCTAAGGCCGCAACGTCGATCATGTTATAAAACATTGCAAGTGGCCAGCGATTAGTTCTCCGCTTTACTGTGTATATGCCATCAACATTTTATCAGCTGTGTCTACTCCACCTTTCGTTTTATTGTAGTAGTTAATAATTTCAGGTTTCGCAGTTACTGTATCCTACAGATCGTTATTCATGTGCATTGTTGATAAAAGTATGACGGATTTATTTCTTTTCGGGACATAAGAACAAATAGTTACATCACGGTTGAATTCAAAATTAGTAGAATATATTTTTCTGTCTTTCGATGGTTTCATGTTTGGAGATCTTGCTTTGTTTTTTCTGACAGTTCCTACTAAGGTCATGACTTTAGTGTACGAGCCAATTTCAATGAGGTAAAGAAATCAGTGGTTATAATTCTACCTGATCCTTTGTACCCAGCTACGAGATCTAAAACAATACGTCCGCCGACGTTTGTTTGGCATATACCATCTGGAGGCTTTCCAGTATAAATTTCGCCCTTTAGAGGATATGCATTTGAAGCATATTTTGATGCCTTACTTGGCTGGCTTTGACGGTATATATTGGGTGAATTATTCTGCTCATCCACAGTAATGCATTCATAAGGTTTGTAAACTTTTTGGAAATTATTATTCAGCATAAGCCATAGGTCACGTATTGGAGCAGCCTTATCACTTTTTACACGGTCAGCACGAGTTTTTTCATTGTCGAAACGGATAAACCTTTGCAATATCTTAAAGCGATCACGGAGTATTGATGCTCGAATGACAGGCGGGGAATCTAACCGCCATAATTCTGATATATGCTCATTATTCGATTTGTGGACTCCCGCCTGCCTCAATTAAGATTCCCAAAAATGAATCAAATTCTTCTGGTGTGAAAGGCTTGAATATTTTTTTATTTGGTGTTTTAGTCGTATCAGGAAACTTTGCCAATAACTCATTGCTGAAACTATCAGTAATAATTATGTCAATCATTTCACTAGACATAAACGATCGAAATGTTTCTTTCGCTGTAAAGATGCTGCTGAAGTTCGCCGCTCCTCCTCTTTCGCGCATGATATTACGACACAATGTTTGTGTTTGTGGAAGTTGGGAGTTAACCCATTTTAATTAACCCATCTGACAACTGCTCTTCTTCATCATCGCTCTCACTAGAGACAACTTCTTCTTGCCCAATAATGGGGTCGTCCTTCCGATTTTTCCCATTCCCAGGTCATCATCAGGAGTATCTAATCTACTGATTTGTAAAAATAAAAATTTAGTTATACATAGTAGAAATTAGCAAAAGAAAATAAAAGAAGGAGGGCCAAAAAATAGGCAATAAAAATTAATCTATTGATCGTTCCAACCATCTATTGTTTACACGGAAAAATTACTAATAAAAAAGGGGGTGGAATCACAGGAAAGCGATTAGTCATCGGTGGAGTAACAAAATTCAAGGTATAGTAAAGTACATTTAATTACCCGACGTATTAGTCATACTATTACGAGCGTGAGAATAGAACAGGACGGGATCCGTAATTGGTGAGAAACGGATTTTTCTCTGTTCGTTAAGGATATTTTGGTTAAGGAATGTGGATTTTCGAATTTCGTAAGATTCTAAGGTATCTAAATGTCTGCTTTTGGGTTGCATATGTAATATATGTCTAAATTGTTTAAGCTAGCTGTATGATTTTCTAAAGTTAAATGATTATGGAACGTTGATCGATTGCAACCAGATAAATGTTCTTTAGCTCTAACTCCAAAATTGCGCCCAGTCTGTCCAATATATGAGAAACTACAATCATTGCAATTAATCCTATAAACACCAGACTTGGAAAGGCGATCAACTCTAGGTTTATTGTTAAAAACCATTTTCTTTATTGTGTTATTACTATAAAAAGCAACACTAATATTGGTGTAATCGGACACGATGTTGCTAATCCGTTGGCTAGTTTTCCTATATACTCTAAGCGACGCCAATTTTCCTGCGTGGGATTATCCGGTGGATAAATACCCGTTAGAGCTTTGCGCTTTAGCTTTTTATTTAATAACTTTAATATAGTCTTAGTTGCATATCCGTTATTCGTTGCTATTTGTAGAATTATATTAAGCTCTATGTCGTAATTTGAATTTGTCAAAGGGATGTTTATTAGTCTATCTATAAGTGAGTGGAAAGCTGATATTTTAATATTATGGGGATGATTTGAAGAACTTGGGATAATAATCAAATATGGTTTAATAGTAGTTGTAAAAAATTGAATTTGCTTCCTAACAGACTAATATTAAATGAAATAGTAAATTTTAAGAGAGAAGAAGAGCTATCAATCTAGCCCGTTGTAGTTGAACGAATTACGAGCTACGTAAAGAGTATGCTACCAGGAACAACTTATATCTCCATCTTAAAGTTGTTCACACTAAGTTAGTGATTCGTTTGCACTCTATTGAGTTCGATTGGCTGGACAAAAAATTTCGTACAGAGGTATCCGAAATTTCACATATTCAATATGTGAAACAAAAAGCTAAGCTGGATGTGTTGCGAGATAAGGCTTATCCATTTACCCGTAGAGATAATAGTGGTTCGCCTGGTTTCCAATTTCATCCACGTTTTAAAAACTTGTCCTCAGTCGGTTTCAGTAGCGCAGAGATTCAGATGCTAAGTAATGGAGTTAATTTTGCTCCTACGCCAAATAAAATCAGCCTTCAGTCATTCGAGAATCGTGCTGTAGATGCTGAAACTGCCTTATTTGACCAGCCGACCCAACTAAAATCAGTATGTGCAGTACAAATAAAGAAAGGTATTGATAACTCTTCTTCTGCTGCTTCTCTCGCTCTTGCTTCTCATAATACTAACCTCAAAATGATTAGTGCGATAAAGCGGATAAAGGCAGTATAATTACTGTGCTCGAAAAAGTCGATTACTGTAATAAAATTTCTGATTTTATTACAGAAAGCAAAGCAATAGTACTTGGTAGGGATCCAACTAGGTCTTTTAAGACTTCTGTCAGTAAGTGTATCAACCAATGCCAAAAGTTGTTTAATGGGACTGGCTGGAAGTACTCTGTCATTAATCCATCTGCTCCGATTCTTATGGTTTACCAAAAATCCATAAGGAGGGCATCCCGATAAGACCAATAGTTGCGAATTGCAATGCTCCTGCCTACAAGCTATGTAAGGGTTTCATAAACTTTTTCAATGATCATACTAATTTCTTTTCGGCTTACTCGGTTAAGAACTCGGTAGAATTGATTAGCAAAATTTAAGACGTCGACATTCCACTACATTAAAAACTAGTTTCGTTTGACATTGTCAATCTTTTCACTTCTATTCCAATTAAAACTTTATCTCAAATAGTTTGTAATTACTTAGATAGGGATGTTGTAGATGAGGGCTTACGTCGTGAACTGAAGTTGGTCTTTGAGACTTGCATTAAACAAAACTATTTCTGCTTTGATAATGCATATTTCAAATTCGCTGATGGTCAACCCATGGGCTCCCCTATGTCATCTTTGTTAGCTGAAATTTTCATGAATTTCTTCGAACAAATGATTTTATCAAACAACAATCCCTATTTTCGTCATATAATCTTTTGGTATAGATATGTTGATGACATATTATGTGTATGGAATGGAACTGATAGACTGTTAAACTCATTCCTTACTTGGTTAAATTCTCAGTAACCCACCATTGATTTTACGTTGGAAAGGGAAGAAAATAAATGTATTAATTTTCTAGATATAACAATAACCATGATTAATTCTTCCTTAGACTTCAAAATTTATAGGAAACCCACGTATACAGACGCTATTATCCCTAGTTCTTCAAACTATCCCCATAATATTAAAATGTCAGCTTTCCACTCACTTATAGATAGACTAATAAACATCCCTTTGACAAATTCAAATTACGACACAGAGCTTAATATAATTCTACAAATAGCAACGAATAACGGATATGCAACTAAGACTATATTAAAGTTATTAAATAAAAAGCTAAAGCGCAAAGCTCTAACGGGTATTTATCCACCGGATAATCCCACGCAGGAAAATTGGCGTCGCTTAGAGTATATAGGAAAGACTAGCCAACGGATTAGCAACATCGTGTCCGATTACACCAATATTAGTTTTGCTTTTTATAGTAATAACACAATAAAGAAAATGGTTTTTAACAATAAACCTAGAGTTGATCGCCTTTCCAAGTCTGGTGTTTATAGGATTAATTGCAATGATTGTAGTTTCTCATATATTGGACAGACTGGGCGCAATTTTGGAGTTAGAGCTACAGAACATTTATCTGGTTGCAATCGATCAACGTTCCATAATCATTTAACTTTAGAAAATCATACAGCTAGCTTAAACAATTTAGACATATTACATATGCAACCCAAAAGCAGACATTTAGATACCTTAGAATCTTACGAAATTCGAAAATCCAACCACTAATACGTCGGGTAATTAAATGCACTTCAATATCAGGGTTATCCAATTCGAGGTTGATAAAGTAGAAATCTGTATACCGACATCTGCCATTTAAGAATATGGAGCATTTAACATACGCAAATTGGGTGTTGGAAAAACAGGCCGTCGATGCTGATTTTTCGAACAAAATTTTCTTCAGTGATGAAGCTCATTTTTCGCTTGGTGGATACGTTAATAAGCAAAACTGTAGAATTTGGGGCTCAGAAAATCCACAATTAATTGTAGAGAAGCCATTACATCCGGAAAAAGTCACTGCATTGTGGTCTGGTGGTGTGATTGGGCCGTATTTTTTTGAGAACAACCATGGACGAACCGTTACCGTCAATTCTGAGCGCTATGGCCGCATGTTAACCGATTATTTTTTTACGAAAATCGAAGATTATGATATTGACGATATGTGGTTCCAGCAGGATGGAGCAACCAGTCACGTAACACGAGCAAATCGAGATCTTTTGCAAGAGAAATTTCCTGGACGTTTGATTTCGCGATTGGCTGATATCAATTGGCCTCCAAGATCCTGTGATTTAACGCCTTTGGATTTCTTTTTGTGGGGCTACGCGAAAGATCGTGTTTACGCAAACAATCCTCAAACTCTTGACGAATTGAAAACTAATATTCGTAAGGTAATGGCCGAGATACCGCCCGAAATGTGCCGAAAAGTCATTGAAAATTACCGCAAAAGAATCAAGGCCTGTAAGAAGTCCCGTGGAGGACATTTGAATGATATCTTGTTTAACTAAAAATGGCAAGGATCAATCTGTAAAATGAAATAAAAATTACAATACATTCCGAATATTTTGTGTGTTTTTTTTAAGTTTACTTTATCAAGCTTGAATTTTACCTTGAATTTTGTTACTAATAACAAAAACTAATCACTTACCTGCCACTCGAACGTCAAGTGTTTTTCTGCATTTAATTTGACATTTTTCAATTTGAGACTAACTCAATTTGAACCATGGAAAGATACATAATCGAGCAACGCGTTAAAGTTATTCAGGCATATTATGAAAATGGGCGTTCAAATCAAACTGCATATCGTGCACATCGTGATTTTTTCGCTCAATTTAATCGTCCAAATGTGCATACAATCGGAAAAATCGTGCAAAAATTTGAGCAAACCGGGTCTGTAGGAGATTTTAAAACACCAGTGCATGCTCGTACAGCTCGTACAGCAGAAAATATTGCTGCTGTTCGCGATAGTGTGGCTGAAGAGCCGTCCACCTCAACTCGTCGTCGTGCTGAACAATTGCACCTCTCACGCTCGTCGTTGATGAACATTATGCATAAAGACTTGCATTTACACGCTTATACGGTGCAATTGACTCAAGAACTCAAGCCTCTTGACCATTCCAAACGACGTCAATGGTCAGAATGGTGGCAAGAAATGGCAACAGTGGATGATCAATTTTCGAAGAAAATCATCTTCAGTGATGAGGCACATTTTCACCTCAGTGGGTTCGTCAATAAGCAGAATTGCCGCATTTGGGCGAATCATAATCCAAGAGTGATTGTCGAAAAACCAATTGAATAAAAACGGATGCCGAATTTGTTATAATTTTTAAATAAACATTTATTTTAATTTAATTTAATTGTAATTTTTATTTGCCTTAAACTTGGCTGTATACAAATGACAATCGAAAATCGAACTAACTAAACTTATAATTTTTTTATGTTGGTATTAGTAATGATGGTAATGCAGATCTCAGGGTGGCGTACATATTTTGTTCCAGGAAATTCAGGGTGGCGTACATATTTTAGTTTTTATGTTGTTGAATGAATTACAGGATGAGAAACATCAGGATATAGGTAAGCAATCAGGATGCTGGTAAGTATTTGACTGCGATTGTATTCGAGGCCTGGGTTCTCAACATACTCCCGGACTATTAAAACCGCCAGGTTTTAATACGCTTAAATGTGAGATCAGGGATCCAGTGTTCTCATCGGGAAACAATAAACAGATCTTCACGGTCGGTCTTTTGAAAATGCCGGATGATGTCTTTACTGATACTACCCGCACTAAGCCATCTTGACCCGGATGACATGCTACAATACGTCCCATTTGCCAAGTAGCAGGTGGTAAGTTGTCCTCCTTTACGATTACAAGATCGCCAATCTTCAGATTTTCTTGTTGGTGAGTCCACTTTCGACGATGCTGTAACGTGTGGAGATACTGTGTTTGCCACTGTTTCCAGAATCCCTGCATCCTGGCTTGTACATTCTGCCACCTAGATAGTCGGTTGATACTAATATGGTCCAACGATGGTTCCGGTATTGTGGTGATGGGTTCGCCAATCAGGAAGTGCGCTGGGGTTAATGCAAATAGATCATCGACATCATTGCTCATTGGACACAATGGCTTAGAATTCAGAATGCCCTCAATCTGAACTAATAATGTTTGCATCTCGTCGGAGGTCATTGTGGTGGTGCGTGTAACCCGGTTCAGATGATGTTTGATTGATTTAATCCCGGCTTCCCACAACCCTCCGAAATGTGGACCGCTAGCTGGATTGACTGTAAAACGGATTTCGTTCTGTAAGAGAAAATGATGTACTGATTTACATTTGGTATTTAGTTTGTATAAATCGTATAATTCTCCCAATAGTCTTTTAGCTCCAACAAAATTGGTGCCGTTATCGGATGTGATCTCATTGGGTATCCCTCTTCGACCAATGAACCGACGAAGTGCTGATATAAAGGCTTCCGAAGTCATATCGTGACTAAGCTCAATATGAATAGCCTTCGTGGCGAAACATATAAATATACAGATGTAGCCCTTTGTAATCGGGATGCGACCTCTTCCGGTCCGGGATTTGAGGTGTAACGGATCCGCATAGTCTGCACCAGTATGTAGAAATGGACGACTCGGCGTAATTCTGGTAGCAGGTAAATTGCCCATTAGTTGTTGTGACGTAGACGCTCTTAGCCTGCGACAAACCACACAATTATTGATTTGACGTCGCACTGCGTGTCGAACATTGAGGATCCAGTACCTTTGCCGCAGGATGCTAACTTGTTACGTGGGCCCTGGGTGCAAATACCGAATGTGTGTCTCTCTTATAAGTTTGTCGGTTAACAAGTGCGACCTTGGTAGTATAATCGGATGTTTTTTGTCGAATGATCCCTGTAAGTTTTCCAATCTTCCCCCGACTCGTAAGATGCCGTCTTGGTCGATGAACGGACATAATGATATTAATTTACTTCTCGTGTGAACCTTGTCTCGTTTGAGGTCATGTATTTCGTCATCGAATTCCTCCGACTGAACCCATCTTATGCACAATTTTTCTGCCTTTTTTACTAGCTCCACCGTATCTAACGATTTATTGATTTTTATAACTCGCAAAACTTTAGCTAGTATTCGTTTTATTTTCCAGAAAGATAGTAGCTAACCACTGTGGCCCACACCACCATTGACGACAATTCACTAGTTGCTTCGGAGTGATACCCCTTGACGCAACATCTGCTGGGTTTTCTTTCGATCCAACGTGACCCCATCTCATTCGGGGAATGACATCTAAAATTTCAGCCGTTCGATTACCTATGAAACACTTCCAGCGCCTTGGGACGTCGGACAGCCAAGCCAAGACTATTTCGGAATCTGTCCACGCCCAACATGGTACGTCTTCGATTTCCAATGCATGTCTTGCGTACTTCATCAATCTGCTCAACAGAACCGCACCGCACAATTCTAACCTTGGCAACGATATTTGTTTTATCGGTGCAACCTTGGTTTTGGAGATGACTAGCCTTGTATCTATCATTCCCTTGCTGTTGGTGACGCGAATATAAATAACTGCTCCATATACACTTTCAGAGGCGTCGCAGAAGCCATGTAGTTGTATATCGGTGGTTTCACGGTGTATCTTCAAAAATCGTGGCACTTCTATTTGCTGTAAATCACGTAACGAGGTTTGGTTCGTTTGCCATTATTGCGCTAAATCCTCTGGAAGTGGATCATCCCAATTTAATTTACGAAGCCATAATCTCTGAAGGCTAACTTTAAACACAATCACAACAGGAGAGATCCAGCCTAACGGATCAAAAACTTGGGCGATTTGCGATAGCATCTCGCGTTTGGACACAACTGGTTTCGACTCTACATATATCTTATACGAGAACGTGTCCTTTGATGGATTCCATTGCAGTCCCAGCGTTTTGACGGTTCCGGAACAATCATCTAAATTTAAGTTGTTTTCATCTCGGTTTACCGTTGGAATATTTTTTATTAAAATAGGCGAATTGGATCTCCATTTGCGTAGCGTAAGACCATTTTTGCTCAACACCTCACATATCTCTCGAACGGCACACTCTGCTTCCTCTAGTGAATCAGCTCTCGACAGGCAATCATCGACGTAAAAGTCTCGCTTCAAAATCAAGGACCCGATTGGATATGTGGCTTTGTTAATTTCTGCTATCTGGTGCAACGTCCTAATGGCCAAGAATGGCGCACACGACGTGCCGTATGTCACGGTAGTTAATCTGAAGGATCTCATAGGTTCAGACGCAGTGCTTCTCCACACTATGCGTTGAAAATCCTGATCTAAATGATTGATCTTCACCTGTCTAAACATTTTCTCGACATCGGAGGAAAATGCAATAGCATGCTTTCTAAACATCATTAGTACGGATATTAAATCCTTCTGTATGATAGGCCCAACTAACAATTTGTCGTTAAGCGAAATTCCGGACCCGGACTTACACGACCCGTTAAACACCACCCGCAACTTCGTACTCGTGCTATCGTTCTTAATCACGGCATGGTGTGGCAAGTAAAAACACCTCACGTCATCGCATAAAACATTACCGGATGGTATCTCTTCCATGTGAGCCAACTGAAGATATTCGTTCATAAAGGTTACGTATTGTTCCTTCAGGATGGGATCTTTACAAAACCTGCGTTCCATCGACAATAATCGGTTAATGGCGGCTGAGCTTGAGTGACCTAACTCTCCAGAATTCGTATCAAATGGTAGCCTAACGACGTACCTGCCTTCCGGGTTCCGTTGATAGTTGTCCACGTAGTGCTTCTCGCACCTTAATTGATTTTCGGACATGCTTGATGCGATTGGGATCTCCTCCAACTTCCAAAATTGTTTCAGTACTCGATAGGTATCGTTGTCTTGTATGACTGTCGAGTATGCTGTCGAGTGCCTCGAATGGTTAGGCCAATTTCCAGCAATAACCCATCCGAATGATGTTGATTGCGCTATCAGCTGATCGTTTATTCTAACCTTATCGGCGTTTAGTAATTCGAAAAATATATCTGCGCCGAGCAGGATGTCAATTTTACCTGGCTTATAATAGGTAGGATCAGCTAATTGCAGACGGTGTTTTTTCACGTCATCTAAGCCTCGTGCATCTATCCTTGGAAATGCGGAATGGAAGCTGTCAATTTGGTTAGTATAAACGCCTCCGTGTGGAAGCAGTCGGTTGTAGTGAATCTCGATTGAAGTGTTAGTTTGACTAATCCCTTAGTTACTTCACCCTTGAGACCAGAAATACCGCTTACTCGAACGTTTGACGCTGATCGTTGGATGTTCAATTTTTCCACTAGACCTTCTGTTATAAACGTTGACTGCGATCCCGAGTCTAACAATGCCTGGGCTAAATGATTTTTCCCAGACGAATCGCGGACGTACACCAATGCTGTTGGTAATAAGGCCGAACGAGATGTGGTGACATTGAGCGCGGTGTTCGTTGCGGTTGCTGTAATGGGTGAGCTGACCTTGGCGTTTTTCGTTGTATTGGAGCCATTCGGTTTGTTAGGCGATGGACCTTCAATCGGAGTTGCTAAAGGTAGCGTGGCACGAGCAGTAGGAGTTTCCTCGGTGCCTACTGACCGGTCAGTTTGGATGACGGTACTGATTCGTGATTGCGAATTGGATGGTAAGGATTCCGACTCCAAATGCAGGAATGTATGGTGCTTTACCTTGCATATGCGACACGAGTAATCCGTAGGGCATGTACTGACGCTGTGACCCTCTCGAAGACAATTATAACATACTCCCAGTTGGTTGACCAAAGTGCGACTTTATTGAGTTGACATTTCCTTGAATTTAAGACATCGGTAGAGATAATGCGGACGTTGGCAACAAGGACATTTTACACTTTCTCTAGCGGCATACATTGATTTAACTTCCCTTACACCTTTATTTCCCGGTTTCTTGTCACATACCGCACTTTCCTTAGAGTAGCATTGATTGTTTAAAAACTCCAAAAATTTATGGATCGTTGGGAAATCATCACCTAAGGTATCCTTCGCCCATAGGAGACGTGACTCTTCATCCACCTTCATTAATAATAATTGGATCAGCCAAGGATCTCTGTATTCTGCGGCTTCACCTAATGCCTTAATACCCCGTAGTATTTCATCCGATACGTCGGTGATCTGGCGAAGCGATTTTAAAGACCCATTAACAGCTGAGGGCTGATTTATAAACCGATCAATGTATGAGTTGAGTCGTTTTGGTCGTTTTTTATTATAACGCATAACCAATTTCTCCCATGCCTCACTGTAGTTCGTGTCTGTTATTAAGAAATTTTTAATAATGTCGAGTGGCGGCCCCGTAAGTGAACCCCTTAAGATTTGGAATTTGTGCACCTTTGAGATACCTTCGACATTATGCACCGATGACGTATACAAATCGTAGAATGCCGGCCAAGATTCATATTCTCCCGTGTATTTGTCAATTCGGACTCGAGGTAATTTGAAAGAATCTGAGGATTGATTTATTGTGCGATCATTGATAGCCTGGGTCCGATCAGCTAGACCTTCTAAAAATACGCGGTGTTGGTCTAGTAAGGTATCTAATGACGTATTAGCCGTAGCGGGCGGTGGGTGGTTTCCTCTCTTGAAGTTTTTTTAGTAGTGCGGCCTTAGCTTCAAAAAACTTCAATTCAAATTCTTCTTGCTTTAATTTTAACGTTAGATTGACGTTCGTTGCTAGTGCTAACGCAATTTGGTCTTGGAACTTGCAACCTAACCTCAATCTCATAGTACGCGGTATCGTTGGTTATGGCGGATATGAACTTTCTTATCGTCGTTAATGACCCAAGAATTCGACCACGAGACTGTACGGCAAGAGTCGTCATAATTTAAATCTTATACACTTGAACCAACTATTCGGATTTATACACACATGCACCCAGTTTAAGCCCAGTTAATTAATTTAAATCTGATAAAATTATAATATAAATGTCTACTTAAGGTTTTTTTTTGTTCGGCAATCGTTCGAAATACGTCTCACTGTAGCTCTCATCCAAATATATGATCTTCGAATTGCGATAATACCGGCGTTGAATTATGCAGCAATCGATGTTTCCGAAAATTAGTTAGCAGCGGCTTGATATGCACAAAAAATGGCTCCGATCATTCGCAAACTTGATTCCTTTATATCGTAATGTACTTCCACACGGTCACATAAATGGCGTCTGATTAGCAAATTTTGGTAATGGCGTAGATACACACGCGAATTTATACTAACTATAACTAAACTTTTACGAACAATTACACAAATTCGCATCCGGCTCGAAGGACCATGAATAAAAACGGATTCCGAATTTGTTATAATTTTTAAATAAACATTTATTTTAATTTAATTTAATTGTAATTTTTATTTGCCTTAAACTTGGCTGTATACAAATGCCAATCAAAAATCGAACTAACTAAACTTATAATTTTTTTTATGTTGGTATTAGTAATGATGGTAATGCAGATCTCAGGGTGGCGTACATATTTTGTTCCAGGAAATTCAGGGTGGCGTACAAATTTTAGTTTTTATGTTGTTGAATGAATTACAGGATGAGAAACATCAGGATATAGGTAAGCAATCAGGATGCTGGTAAGTATTTGACTGCGATTAGCAGCGTTTTTCTGAAAAACAATCGGGTTGAGTTCGCGATAGCTTTTTTCAAATTTGTCCAAGTTAAAATTTAAAATTTATTTATTTTTTAATTAAATAATTTAGATTTAATAGTAATCTACGTTTAACCGAAAAAGTCCATCATAAAAGTTGTATAGTTTTCTTGTAATATCGTTGTTCTGTATAGTTCTGTATAATATCGGAGTAGTTCAGAACTATACAGAGCAACGATATTACAAGAAAACTATACAACTTTAATGATGGGTTTTTTTCAGTTATACGTAGATTACTATTAACACTAAATTATTTAATTAAAAAATAAATAAATTTTAAATTTTAACTTGGACAAATTTGAAAAAAGCTATCGCGAACTCAACCCGATTGTTATTCAGAAAAACGCAGCTATTGTATTCGAGGCCTGGGTTCTCAACACCAATGCACCCACAAAGAGTGACTGGTTGGTGTGGTTTATGGGCTGGCGGCATCATCGGGCCGTATTTTTTCAAAATGAGGCCGGTCAGGCAGTTACTGTGAATGGTGTTCGCTATCGTGAGATGATAACGAACTTTTTATGGCCCGAATTGGAAGATATGGTTGTGGATGATATGTAATTTCAACAGGACGGTGCCACTTGCCACACAGCTAACGAAACAATGGCTCTTTTGCGCGACAAATTCAAAGGCCGTGTTATCTCACGTGGTGGCGATGTCAATTGGCCGCCAACATTATGTGATTTGACACCGTTGGACTTCTTTCTTTGGGGTTATTTGAAAGAAAAGGTATACGTCGATAAGCCAGCAACAATTCAAGAGCTAAAGGATGAGATAATTCGGCACATTAACGGCATAGAACCTCAATTATGCCTAAGCGTCATCGAAAATTTGAACCATCGGGTGGAGGTGTGCCGCCGAGGTCGCGGCGGCCGTTTGGTCGATATTTTCTTCCATACATAATTGAACCATACCATATTATCATAATAAAAAAGAATTGACAATAATTTCCTAAATAGTTTGTGTTTTATTCAAAATCAACATCGGCCCTTAAAATTTAACCATCCTTTAGAAACAGAACTAATAGTGCATAAACAGTTAAAACTTTCAACGGTTGGCTAACTGAAAAGGAATTCATTAAAAATTCAGCAAAAAGTTTATGTGTAACTTGGATTTAGCGTTTTTTAATCAATTTTAGCTGATTATGATAATTTGTATATACCTAGAGTTACAAATTGTAATTATAGCGTAATTTTATTTTTCGTACTTTTCAAGATTATGGCTTAAACCGTAATTTATCGATATTTTGTTTTTCAACCAATGGAGTTAGCTTAGCATTTCTTTTTTATTTGGTTAAATTTTATTGTAAGCGCAAAAAGAATCTGCACTTAGCGCTAATATTAGACAAAACGTAGGTGGAGTAAGCGTCAAACTGGATTTAGTGTAACTTAGTCGGTAAAAAGTGTTGGAAATGGTGGATAGCGGAAAACAGGCAGTCTGATTAAAATGTAAATACGCGCAAACGAAAGAGGATGGTTTAAAACCTAAGGAATCATCAAAACCCGGAAAATATCAATTTGGTGATTAGCGTATTCTAGTCCTGAGATGACGATATCCAAAAGAATTATTTTTTAAATTTTTAATTGTTAAATCAAGATTTGATTTATATTTTAAATCACAGAATGGAATTTCTTTAAATAAATAAACAAAATACAAACCTTTCTTTTCCCGTTGTGTCTACTCCTTTTAGCAAACTGGGCTGCTACAGTGACCCACGCCACCCAAAATAACCAAAAATTGCAGGATTTAAAGTTTTTTTTTCATAACTCAAAACTAGTTGAGTACTTTCTTCCTATAACAGTTCATAATATTATTTAAATTGTAAAATGTTCATATTTCATTTTAACAAAAGTGAAGAAAAAACACTTTTAATAAAATTTGAGTAATTGAATATTTTCTTATTTGGAGATGAAATCAATAATACAGGTACCAGTAATACAGATGAATTATTTTGATTAAAATTATGTACGAAATACTGAATATAAGTAAAAAATCGTTCAGCACAATATTAATTTATTTTAAAATGTAAGACGTAAAATTATGATGTTGTTGCTCTAAGTCAATTTAATTTACCTGGATAAATATGGTAAGATGAGATTTTGTATTTAAATGTACGTAAATAAATTTTGGTTGCCTGTCTCTTGGCTTGTTATATAATATACTCTGGTACAAGACAAATGGATACTCGCTAGGAATCTAGATTACATGAGCACGCCAGTGTAAAAGAAAAGATCGAATTTATTTTATTTTGCATTTACCAATATACTCGTATAAACAGAAGCACAAAAAAGCTCATTTATTATAATCAATCACTGTTACTGTATACTGTACTACTGTTTATACAAATTTATGGTTAAATATGAAAATGTAGATTTGGTTATGCAAAAAATATTTAATAGAATTTTTATATGTTTGCCATAGTTTGGATGAGTATATGAATATACACTATATGCATATAGAGTAGTGCGGTGGTCGGAAAAATCGATTTCCATATCCACAAAATTTATTTACCATAAAGAGACTATTTTATCGTGCCGAATCAATATATGAATAAATACCATCAAATGTTATAGCAATAAAAATACTAACTTTGTGGTTAGGGCGAATTGCTAAAAAAATAAAAACACTAAAATTAAAAGCTAAAGTTTATAGTTTTTGATCACAAAACCGCCACCGCACGATTTAAGCGCACACTAAAACTAGAAAACTCTAGTATAAAGCTTCGTCAATATGTAATATATAATTTGATTAATCAACCACGTCGAAAACAAAGTTGAAACGATAAAAGCTCGGTCTATAGTTGTTTCTGTTTTAAAAAGTTTTTCTGTAGAATTTAGAAAAAAATTTGGTATGCTTGAGCAGCACTAACAGATTTTTTTTTGGCAAATTTTCCGGTACATCACAAAATGTAAAATAAAATCCACAAAACCTCAAAAAAGCTCTAAACCTGAAAAATTGATTTTTATTGTTGTATTTGTCCTCTTTATACACACATAAAACTATTTTTTATAGGTTTGTGTGTGTTTGTGTTTTAAAACTAGTTTTTGGTTAGTAAATTTTATTGTTTTTACATTTTTTATCCGAAAGCGCCTCCGTATGTATAAAACACGAGAGTAGACTCCCAGAAAAGGGATGTAAAATTCCTAAAAATTAGGAAATTTTATTTGGGTGTACACCATGTAGAAATAACAACAACAAGGGATTTTGGTATGATGTACATTTTATTGTTGTAAGGTTTTAATTAGATGTTGCTACGGGCATTCGAAAATATGTTAATCTGATTTGGAAACGTGTAGTTTGCTTGTTAGGGAATTTTGTTGAATTTCCACGCTTAAAAGATAATCGTATGTTTATTAAAATACAGGGGTGGAAGCATGACACCCGAATGGAAAAACTATTTTAGAATATTTTATAAGAAACCACAAAATACATAAACTTCACGTCAAAACTTGTCCCACTCACAATTCATTAACGATCATTTTCGTACGGAAATCTACCACTGGTGGAAATTGAATTCGATAACTATCATCACAATCATCCACGCTGGAAAATTGTAACAGTTGCAATCGGGTACGTTGGAAAATAATTGTTAATCCGTTAAAGATTCCCGATCGTTGTTCATTTTTTTTTTCTTTATTACTTACAACTGAGCACTGGGTGCTCATCTCGAAATTTATCTTTCAAATTTACAAATTTTACATTTCTTAAACAATTCTGATTTGTTGGGGTGAAACCCAATGGTTAGTCGCAAAATTAATTAAACCTATTTAAAATACTAATTTTAGTTTGGTATGTTTACCAGGTCAAGTGGCCTCGTTCTTTGAAGTCTTTTTCAACGACAGGGTTATCTATCATATGGTGAATATAGGGGTTTCCATATTCCTTGAGCCTTATTTCGTGTTTGACGGCATTCTTCCTTATTTCATCTTTGATGTATTCCATCTGTAGGTTCCTGTGAAGGTCTTCATTTATTGTGTGCCACGGAGCATTTACGATGCTACGAAGAACCTTATTTTGAAACGTCTATATCGTTTTGGCGTTTGTTTGCTTAGTACATCCCCAGAGTTGAATACCGTAGGTCCATATCGGCTTCAGTATTTGCCAATATAGCAGCAGCTTGTAGTGTATTGTAAGCTCAGACTCTCTTGATATGTAATACGGAACCTCGCGATGGCCAATCGCACGACCATGGTTCATAGCAGTTTTCAAACAGTGAAAAACATATATAAAATAAAAATAACTAAATACATACATAAAAATCCACAAAGGACGAAACTAAAAGGACAATTACCGAGAAGTAAAACTAGACAATGGTTTGTTGCCCATACATCTACATACATACTAATTATTAGGTAAGTGATTTTTAAATATACAGATTCCTCTTCTCGTAAATAATTCTGATTAAGTAGTCCAAACACATTTTTGTACATCCAAGTTAATTATTCCACGTATTTCATAGTAAATAAAAATTAAAGTGAACTTTTATTTAAAAAAAAAAATCGAAAAGAAAACACGGTTTTAAGGTGGCACAAGAGCGCCTAGAAAAAACCGGTCAAGTCACAAAAATTGTTAAAGATATCCCTACCTTTAATGGTAGCTCAGCGGGACTTCATAGTTGTTTGCAACATGTCGATGATATTCTTGCAATTGCTGAGCCAGCCGAATCCATGTATGCTAATATAGTAATACTTAGCATCAGGGATCGGATTAAAGATAAAGCAAATGACGCATTAGATCTATATACTACCCTTAACTGCTGGGATTCCATAAAGAAGAATTTAATCGCACACTTTGCGGGCAAAAGGGATGAAAGTGTTTTAATTCAAGAGTTACACAACATCCACCAGGGCAACGATAGCGTAGAAATATTTTTCGCAAAAATTAGTGACATAATAAATAGTTTGAAAAATTGGGCCAAACTAAATGAACCCTTATCCACTACACAAAAAACTGGGTAGTACGATAAAACGGCTCTCAACATTTTCACATGTAAACTGAGAGGACCAATGTGATCGCATGTTCGATCAATGCGACCAGAAACTCTCACCGAAGCTAGGACAATATGTATGCGTGAACAATCACTCGCAGGATTACGATACAAACCTCCCATTCAGAATGCTCAGAAACCATTACTACCAATGCGTAGTAAGAACACAATACCTCAACGGTTTTATAATAATACACCTCCTGTCTTGTATCCAAAACCAAATTTCAAACAAATTAGAGTACCAATCAACAAAAGTCCTAACCCTTACTATAATCATAGACCATTCACTTTCCAACCACCAAAAGCCATTATGAATAAGTCTGAACCCATGAACCTCATAACCAGCTCCAAACAAGATAACAACAAAAACAACCTTATGGTTTCCAACAATATAGTCAATCGAGAGAGAAAAACCGAAATAATAATTTAATGTCGAACAATATGACAGAAACCAATTGGATGAGGAACCTTATAACGAAGAACTATATGCAGTTGAAGATTCGATCCACACCCAACCGATAGTTGAAGTAGCTGTTGAAGAAGAGGATTTTCATACAGCATCATTCGAGATGCAGGATAAGGTATTCATAACAACAATTCGGACACTAAGGGTACCAAACTACCATACTTAAATTTAACAATTAATAATAAAAACCTAAAATTTCTAATAGATACAGGAGACCACAGATCGTTCATAGATCCTGGGCTAATCCCTGATCAAAAAATTATTAAAATAGACCCCATTAGAATATCAACCCTATTCAATAGTACCAATCTAGATGGAGAAGTAGAAATAGTAATTCGGAAATGAAGAACCTCTAAAATTCTTGCTTTTCAAATTTCATAATTACGTTAATGGCTTAATCGGAAAAGATCTAATGAATAAAATAAACGCCAATATCTGCTTGACTAAATCTTTGTTCATAACTCCTGCAACAAAGATTCCCATTAATTATAAATTCAATCTTGACTCTAAACAACACCTCGTTACACCGAGAAGTAAAAAATTCGTAACGAAATAGGGAGACATTTATTTAAAACCTTTCGTTTTACCTAACGGTTTATTAATTCCTGAAGGAATCTACAATAGTAAAAATTATTTCATTTCAACCGAAATAATCTATTATTCTCCCAAATTTACAACCTTCCTTGTCGAACATCCTCTAGAGGGAAAACCTTCATAACAGCATATGGACACATATAGGACGTAAATATTTGCCATTCCACTTCCAGTAAACAAATGATAGATGAACTAATTATAGGACAACACACTTAAATCCGGAAGAAATAAAAGCCATTCAAGCCCTATGCAGCAAATATGATCACATCTTCCAAAAAGAAAATCAAGATTTAACATTCACTAACGAAATAAAACATAACATAGATCTAACTGATGAGAAAGCCATATTTACCAAAACCTACAGATATCCATTTGTCCATAGAAAGGAAGTTGAAGATCAGGTGAATAAAATGCTAATTCAAGGCGTAATAAAACCATCCTGTTCACCCTGGAGCTCTCCTATACGGATTGTGCCAAAGAAAGCAGATGCTTCTGGCAAAATAAAATGGAGAATGGTAATCGAGTACAGTACACCTTAGATAAGCTTCGTAAAAGCCAATATTTCACAACACTAGATTTGGCTTCTGAATTTCACCAGATAGAGGTGTACCCGAAAGACAGAATTAAGACCGAGTTTAGTGTTCAATTTATCAGTATGCCTTTGGGCTGAAAAACGCTACCTCAACCTTTCAACGTGTAGTGGACAACGTATGAGATCCATTACACGGAACGAGATGCCTATGTTACATGGATGATTTCATTATATTTGCAACATCACTCCAAGAACATATGGTCAGCTTAGAAAAGGTATTCAAATGATTGGAATAAGCAAACCTAAAAGTGCAGCTGGATAAATCTGAATTCCTGCATAGAGAAGTTGCTTTTCTAGGCCATATCGTCACACGTTAGGGAGTAAAAGCGAACCCTGACAAGATCCAAGCTATAAAGAAATATCCTATACCCAAAACCGAGAAACAAATCAAAAGTTTCTTAGGGCTATTGGGATATTATAGGAAGTTTATAAAAAATTTTGCATCCTTAAAACCGAAACAATAAATATCAATGACCCTGAATATATTCAATCTTTCGAAAAGACAAAAGAAATATTGTCTAATAAACCGCTTCTGCAATACCCAGATTTCTCACAAAAATTTATTTTATAATCGGAGAAGATTTACCATTATGTTATGCCAGTAGGACCTTAACGCGAACTGAGCAGAATTACTCAACGATCCAGAAACAGTTATTGGCCATCGTTTGGGCCACCAAATACTTCAGATCCTACCTATTCGGACGAAAATTTACGATCGTTACTGATCCTAAACCCCTTACATGGCTATTTTCCTTAAAGTAACCAAATTCAAAACTCGTCCGATGGAGACTAAAACTGGAAGAATTCGATTACGAGATTACCTATAAAAAAAGGAACCCGAAATTCACCAAACTGACACATCTTCTTCCAGTGAAGACACAGCTAATATATTATCAACCTCGGACAACCTAATCCCCGAAACGAAAACCTGCCTTAACACATTTAACAAGCAATTCGTCTTATGCGTTTCTGATGAACTCAGCCACCCTTCAATCAAAAGACAGACATTATTTGAAGACAAGCTTAGAATTACGCTAAAATTGCCATCCGTAAAAGGTAACTTCAAGAGAATTGAAGAAATTTTACAGGAGTTATTTGGTAGAACAAGGCAACTAACTTGTATATTTGCAGCCGATAAAACATTCAAAGAGGTGTTAAACATCTACCACAACTTGGTAAACCGCAAACCTTGTAAAACAAACTCAAATGTAAACCTTGTTCGATCAAAAGCCTTTTTGAGAGATATCATTGACCCGGAAGAACAAATGAGGAAAATAAAAGAAACTCATGAAATGAACGTACATCGGGGAACCAGCGAGGATTCAGCTCAAATAAAACTCAGTTCTATTTCCCATATTTAAAAAAAAAATCCAACAATATATAGCTAATACGATATGTGCTTGAGAATCAAATACGACAGAAATTCATCTAATATAGAACTCACAGTGACTGAAACACCCAAGAGGCCCTTAGAGATCATACATACGGACATCTTTGCACTAAATAACGTATCTAACTGAAAAACTGGTGAATCCATTAGAGGAGCTATAAAAACCTACATAGGGACGCATGCAATACCAATCAAAATAGTAAAACAATACAAGACCTAACACAAAAATACAATATTATTATTCACGCCACCACACCTTATAATTCTACGGGAAACTCACCCGTGGAAAGATTCCACTCGAATTCAAAAGAACTATGCTCGATTATACAACTACTAAACCCGGATGAAGAAATCAAGAGTATCATGCAGTCAGCCATTATCGCTTATAACAATTCCATTCATAACTCAAGAACAAATGGGGTTCGATAGTAGAAAAATACTTGGCAATAAACTAATAGTCATAGCAGCGAAAGTAAATCAAAGTCAACGCAACTTAAACGACATCTTACCAAACAGAATAAAAAGAGGTTTAATCAATGAACTTGGTACAGTCATAAAAGACATTACGGGAAACTTGGACAACCAAGACCTACAAGACACCCAAAACACACTTTATGAGTTCGGACAAATACAAGACAAATTTCAGGAAAATAACAATAAACTAGTAATAATTGACCAACAAATAATAACCCGTATAAACGACTTGAAAACTAATTTAGAAATCAATTTAAAAACCATTAACACAACGATACATAAAACTAAAGGTAATCTTAGTGAATTCGCTAGCATCATGATTTATGATCAACAATTATATAGATTAGAATACACCGTAGAAAACTTAACCAACATTTGAAAGACCTCTTAGACATTATAACCTTTTCAAAAAATAGAATTATATCCAGACACCTGCTAAATGAAAATGAAACGCAGTACATCAAAGACATGTTGAACGAAAATCATATATCAATCTCGCATGAGTCAGCGATCCTCAATTTGTTGAAAATTAAAGGTTTAATTAACAATTCATCCTTTGGGCTAAACACGTGTGCGCCTGTAGCGCCGATCAGAACTTTACGATTTTCTTGAAATTTGTATGATACGTGGGCAGTATAATGACAAGTTGTTACTATTAGGTTTGGTTTCCGGAACTCTTCACTTCCAGGAGTTATTGATGAAAATCCCCGTCAAATGTATTGGCCCATTCAATTATGAGCCTGTAACGCCAATCGCAACGGTAGGATTATCTTGAAATTTTCAAGGTCAGTAACGGACATGATTATAAGTGAGTGCTACTAGGTTTGGTTTCCGGAACTTGCGGTTTCTGGGTACCAGACGGTAGGCAGGCCGTATAATGACAAATTGTGACTATTAGGTTTGGTTTCCGGAACTCTTTGCTTCAAACAGGTCTAATAATCTCAATACAGTTCGTTATTGTAGATTTTACATTTATATCCATAACCAATTTTGTAAAACAATTACGAAAACTTTTGGGCCATACACATTTAAATAAATGTATTAATCCACAAAAGTGGTACGGGGGGCGAAGTCCGAGATGCATACCTCCACGCGGTGCTCCCTGGGTAATTCCAAATGAATCAGGCAATGTAGTGTAGAGTAGCATAAAAAAGTCTATATGAAATTCTGAGTCATAGCCATTATATGTACGGCTTCTCATTGGAACAATATACCATTAAGAATTTGTCCTTCAGGTTAGGGGTCGCTGAAACACTCCCAGTCATTAGCCAGGCGAATGGTTAAAATGTGTCCATGATAGGTATGAAATGCTTTGAGATTCGTCACTTAAAATATGCTTAAATTATTTCAAGTACACACATCAAATTTCCAATGAAAATTTCAAGAAAATCAAAGTTGTGATTGGCACTACAGGCGCACACGTGTTTGGCCCAAAGGATGAATTGTTTTACTTCATAGTTCCCAGAAACCCTAAGTTCCGGAAACCAAACCTAGTATTGCCCACTTATAATCATGTCCGTTACTGACCTTGAAATTTTCAAGATAATCCAACCGTTCCGATTGGTGCTACAGGCTCATAATTGAATGGGCCAATACATTTGACGGGGATTTGCTTCAATAACTCCTGGAAGAGGAGTTCCGGAAACTAAACCTAATAGTAACAACTCGTCAGTATTCTCGTCTTTTACAAACCATACAAATTGCAAGCCAATACCGCCGTTGTGACTAGCACTATTAACTGACATGTATATGTAGTTTAATGTAATTAAATTTGAAATTTTTTCGATTAAATATGTCTGGGTTCCGAATATATTTTTTTCTTTCCATGCAATATGATTTATTACGTGGTTTTAATTTTTCTTGGGCTGAATTAGAGTCAATTTAAATAATTTTAGTGAAATCCTGGGCTAGTATAAACATACAACTTTAGTGTTGCCTGATGCAAAAATTTATTTTTTCTGGGATGACTTTCTGGGCTAACTTCACATACATCCATTCCAGTCAATAAACAAATAGTCAAAATTTCCCAAACCCCTAAATTTTTAATCATAAATTCCTATCAGTATAAATATCAATCACTGGACACATGCCAAGCCATATATGGAACATATTATTGCCAAGAGGATAAACTGTTACCAATAATTAATACGTGCGCACCAGCAACTATTAACCTACAAAAAGCTTTTTGTAACTACACAACGGTCAGACCTGACGTCGTCATATTAAATATAGATGAAACAAATTTCATCATATCACCAGGAGAAAATACGTCAGAATTCACTTCGAACTGTACGAGAAAAACAAACAGAATCAGTCAACCGTCGATTCTTACATTAACATTTTGTTTTATCCGAATCAACGAGCAAATCGTACAAGTGGAGGACACAAAAGCATTTACAGACATTCTCAAACGGTTACCATGGAGCGATGTACATATAGAAAATGTATTGCCAGTAATCAACCTTTATACAGTGCATAATTGGACAATTGAAAATAAATAAATAAATAAACACCATAAAATGCAATTCTAACATATTGCTAGCCATACGTCACTAACACTAACCATTACAATAATAATAATAATACAGGGTGAGCCATTTAACTTTTTTTAACTAGCGGAAAGTTAGTTTTATCCTTCCGCTGAACGTAAATGGTTGTGTATTCACTTGAACAACGCTGGGACATATTGAAACATTACTTCGAAAATCATGGTAATGTTGAAGAATGTGTGCGAAAATTGCGTGCGGTTTTCGGAAGAAACGAAGCACCAGGAGCTCCCTCCATATGTGCGTTATTTTGTGAATAAAGTTAAAGAAACAGGCTTGCTAATTAATAAACCAACACGAGCCAAGCAGCCAACCAAGCGTACACCCGAAAATGTTGATGCTGTAGCCGAGAATGTGCGTGAGTCGCCGGGAACGTCAACTCGTCATCGTGCTCAAGAATTGAACATTTCACGCACAACATTGCGACGAATACTGCACAAAGACCTTGGTATGACACCGTATAAAGTTCCATTGGTTCAGGAATTGAAGCAAAGAGACCACCCATTGTGTTTTCGGATCTCTGAGTGGGTTTGCGATCGATTTGAAGAAGATGTCGATTCTGGCAAAAAAATCATCCTTTTGGTTGAGGCGCATTTCCATCTTGGCGGCTATGTAAACAAGCAGAATTGTCGCATTTGGGGTTCGGAGAACCCGCACGTGATCGTAGAGAAGCCGATGCATCCTCAACGACTGACTGTTTGGTGCGGATTTTGGTCCGGTGGCATCAATGTGACATGTTACTTTGAAAATGAGCGAGGAGGCGACGTTACTGTCAATGGTGCAGAGATTTTCGTTAGTTCCGAGTATTCATCCTCATATTTCACACGAAAATTTCCATTGGATAAATAAGATCTTAGTATGGCATAGAATTGCCTCGGCAGATCTCTATGCAGCCTGAATTCTAGTCCACTGTGCCAGACTTTATCGAGCATACTTTTTAACGTTCTAACGTTCTTTCAATAATGTTGGTGATTCTATGCATCTATTCAATTGTTGAGTGCTTTTCGATGAATCAAAATTGATGTGGAGGAATTAGTTGTCGGTCCTCAATTAGTGGTTTAGGTCCATTTAGTAATAATTTTTCAGTTTTGACATAATTGGCAGCAATGAAATTGGCCTGTATGGTTTTTTATCGTTAAGTGGTTTATCAGGTTTTGCTATCGTGATTACTTCTGCTACTTTCCATTGCCATGGAACATATTTCAACCGAAAACTTGCATTCATTATGTGTAATAGCATACGAAAGCCTTTATCTGGTAGAGCCTTGATTATTTGGCAAGTAATCAAGTCATACGCTGGGGCTTTTTTAACATTCATGTTGCTTTTCACTTCTTCTTTTAATTCTTTGAGAGTTACTGGGCGTATATCAAAATCATCTAGCTTGTGGATTGACATTATATTTTCATTGGCCGTTTGTCTTGCTAGTGGTTGGATGGTATCCTCGAGATACTCCGCAAATAGACCAGCTTTCTCTTTAGGTCTTCTTGCTCAGGTTCCATCCTCCTTTTTAAGTGGAGGCACTTGCATTTTGGGACTTTTGAGTCCCTTCGACGCCTTTCACAGAGAATAATCAGAATTTTTTTCATCGGTTAGGCTAACTATATATCTGTTGTATGCATTTTTAACTTCTTTAGGAAGAGATTTAAGACTATTACCTAAATTGTTAAGAATTGTTTTGTTCTCCGGTGTTCTAGTTATTTGCTAGGTTTTTCGTGCCCGTCGTTTTTCTCTTACCAACTCTCTAACTTCCATTGAGTAGGATATGTACCAAAGCAACATAGTGAATTGCTTCAGTGGGTTGTTCTAATTCATATTCCAACTGGCGGAGATTTCTTATCGGTAGCTGAAGATTGATTTTTTCCTCCAATACTTCACGAAAGAGATCCCAGTTTGTTTTTGAATTTGTTAATCCGGATGCACTCTCCCTTTGACCATTTCACTGACTGTCATGATAACCGGGAAATGATCCGATACTAGAGAATTACTGTCTTCAATGTGAATGTATTTCTGGGGTAGACCTTTTGCTTCTTAAAAGTCTACTAGGTCAGGTATCTCCGTTCCGTCATTGGGCCAGTATGTTAGGGAACCACCTGAGTAAAACTCACATTTTAATGTCTGCCCTGCTTGAAGCAATTCTTTATCTTTTGACGTCATAAGTCTAGATCCCCAATAGCTATTTCTCGCATTAAAGTCACCACCAATAATAAAATCACGTCCAAGCCATTTAAATAGTTTAGGGTAGTCCTCCCTTTTTAAGTTAAGCCGACGAGGACAATATATTGGATAATTTGCATCCTAACAGTAGTGACTTGCAATGTTTCTTCTTTGATATTTGATTCTAAATGGTGTTTTATATTTTCTTTTATTAGCAATGCCGAACCACCTATTGCTCCTTTCGCTGGACGGATGGAGTGATATAAGTTATATCGCTAAATAACAAACGAAGATTTAACTTGATGGCTTTCTGATATTGAGAAAATGACGATTTTTTCTGAATTTAAAATATTTCTATTTCTGGAATATGTTGAGTGATCCTATTCGCATTCCAGATTGCTATTTTGACAGTTGTGTTCTTACTTAACATTTTTTGTTGGATTGCGATGACATGTTGTTCAGATTACTTTGGTCATCTATCCGCTTTGTAATATCTGCAATGCTGTTCATGTTTTCAATAATTTGGTTGTGGGTTTTGATCCATCTGATTTGATATTTGAACCCTTAGGTTTGCGTGGTTTTGCGGTTGATTTCTTGTTTTATCTCTTAAATCTCGTAGTTGTTTAGCCTCGATAATTAGCCGGAAGATGGCCTTTACAATTTGTACACTTGGCTGGCATATCTCTCGCTATTGTACATGCCCGGGTAAAATGATTACCTGAGCATTTCACACATCTTGGATCCCGGCCGCAATATCTTTGGGTGTGATTAAATGCCTGACATTTATTGCATTGGGTTTGCGTGTGGTGATTTTCCATATTTGTTCGATTTTCACCCTCATGTGAAGGTTTCTTTTTATTCCGTAAGTGGTTTGAACATTCTCTTTGTTGTCAAATACCAGCATAAAACAGGAAGTCCCCTTTTACTGATAATTTGGTTTCCTCCCTGGATTTCTGTTCTCTCTTTTTTAACAATAATCACAGCATCTAGTATTTTAAGACCTTTATTTTCTAAGACTTCCATCATTTATTTGCTTGAGCAAGTGTGATGCTAACCTCTTTGTCAGTAAACGATTTCATTAGTGACTAAATTTTTGAGGAACTGGTTACACCCACAATATTTACTGGTGGAGGTGATTTTTCTTTCGGTTGCACCAACTTTGGTGTATTGTTCTTGGTAGTTTTACAACCCTTTGGTTGATTGGCTTTGGGTAGAACATTTTTAATCTGGATTAGATTGTCCCCTACCATTTAATTGCTCAGCCTCAGGTGACGATTCAGCTTTTCTTTTCTTACTCTTCCTGGACTGTTTTTTCTTCTTTAGGATCCAGTCCGTCTCTCTTTGTAATTCAGCTTCATCAGTGGAGTAGATGATTTTGTCTGGTTCAAGGCTTCCTATATCGCAATCTTCTTTTGAATCCCGATTCATTTCTAGGTTTTCATTTTTTTTTCTTCATTTAGCTTGGCAAATAATTGCTCCATATGCTTTAGACTCGTCAAGAGATCCATATTCTCCTTTTCTAGGTCAATAGTTGTTTTACTAGATTCAGCTATTTGCAAACTAAAATTTCCGGCGGCATCGCACTTATTTCGTGTAATGTTTGTCCAGTACATCTAGCTATAACGGTAGAAAAAGCATCGCTTGGTCTACCGAGCTGCATCTATTTTTCGTTATCGGTGATCTTTGTAAATTTGAACTTCTCTTGAAAGGAATTGATGTTCCCTGGAGTGGATTTCCAATGTTGATTTGGTGTACCACCTGAGGTGTTATTTCCTTTTGCTAGTACCATTGCATAGTTTTTATTGACTAATTAGCTATTCTGCTTCATTATAAAGAAGGGATTGGGTATCACAACCGTTCGTTCTACAGAACATTGTGTACAATATTGCAGCAACGCTAAAAAGAGAAGTAGATCTATCTACTTGACCTTGAGCAGCAAAAAAAAACACTGAAAAGATTGTTAAATGGAATTCTGATGATTCAAAACATTTCATCAAAAACATTAGAAAATACAATTCCTGTTTCAAGATGATTTTATTCGGCACTAACGTTACAGCGGAGCATTTTGTGCCGAAATTTAAAATTCAGTCACAAATTTATCACAAAGCTGGCTCTTCTTCTACCTTTAACCAGTTATGACCATAAATTTCTCCAAATCTATTTCATGGTAGATCAAAATGACCAATTGAATGCTCAGTGTCAAATATCTACTGGAGCCAGAAAGCATGTTGTTCACTCGTTGCAAAAAATATTTCAAGACAACAATAATTTATTAGGTGTGCAAGTAATATAGAAACTATGCTTTTTTAGCCAAATTCAACTTTATTGAAAATATAATTGTTACAAAGATTAGTTTATCAAAATATTCGCCATTACTTCGCGATACAAACTTGGTATAATGATCGAGCCTTTTTTGCACATCCTCAACTTACATGAACCGCTGCTCTTTCAAATATGATGGGTTCCTGGGTTGATTTTGCTATGTAGACAAGCGTTGTCCATGCAGCAAATATCACCTTCCACCTTCCTTTGAGTGCAAATGATCGATATCAAACGTAAATGAATGCTGTATGCTTTGGCATGTATGCAGCAGGTATGCTGTGGCGCCATGTATAATGGAGGGCCAAAATAATTGAAAGATTAGATAAACAAGAAAATGGTGAATATTCAATAAAGGTCTAAGCCAAACACTATTAAATTTTACAGTAAAAAATTCTAAACTAAAGTTGTAGTTTGAAATACCGGAAGCAGATGAATCTGGCGAGAAAATAACTTTTTATCTGCTTAGTTTAGTTCGATTATTTTTTCTTACTTATTTTTGAAAAACAAGTTACCAAAAACTAAAAGTGGCATCAGTTACCCATTTGCCAGTAATGCATTCAATACACATGCATTACTATAGAGTGCCAGAGTTTGTTAATGGAAAAACATATGAATAACTGAAAAACAATAGGAAAAACTACAATAAAAACAATAATCTACATTGTCTACATACTCTACGAATTGTTGACATTGTCTACGCTAGTTTCGACACCATCATATCGAACATTCCAGACTACTCGTAGAAACACAACACTGACTATTGATCGTTCCCTCGTCATCGCTTTCAGTGCAACTCGTTTTAATACATTATTTTGTCTGTAAATAGAGACCATGACCCGGAGACTATTTTTCTCCGCCCCTAACGACGTATATTTCTGCACTGTCTGTACTCTATTGTCAGAACAAACTCATAGTGGACTGTCCTACTTTTTCCAAAATTGGCCATGACTCCTCGATACTTTGTAAGCATTTTATTTATAATTTTAAATCCTCGCTCGCTTTTAAATTTCTCCACATCAAGTTGGATGTACTCTTCCATAAAAATTAAAATATCTAGTTGATGCCCGCCGCCGATTTCGTATCCTGAAAACGATCAGTTTTTCGGAACAAAAATACCAAAGTTAAACTCAGAATACATAAATAAACGGTACAAAAGGCCAATCAAATTTTTCTTTTGTTTATGTTTGGTGGGTTTTCTTGAATTAATATTTCAATTAAACTTTCAACATTTCGCAACAAACAACGCCAAAATAAATAAAACTTCCACTTCAATAATAAATTATCCTTAAATTTGCAGTAAAATGTTTTCGGTTGGTTTCTATACCCACCCGCCCACACAAACACACACACACACCCACACACACACACACACACACACACACACACACACACACACACACACACACACACGTACACACAACAATACACTGATACAGTCTTAAGCAGAATCCACTTTTAAAAATAAAATTTTCCACACATAAAAACAATTAGCTGTTACATTTTTAATGGGCAACCTAAAACAAACTTTTTTATGTTGTCGGTTTGGTGGTTGGTAGGGCACCCCGCTGCTCCATTCAAATGTATGTATTGCACGGTATACCGTCTTGTGTACAGAATTAGGAATGAGAGAAAAACATAAAGAAATTGATTATTGTTGGAACATTGGCGTTGCTTAATAATAATTTTAGAATTTGAAGTTTGCAGGTAGCAAAGATTAAGGAATGAAAAAGAAGCAAAATCGAATCTGTTCTGTACACTGGGTTTTTGTTGTAACGAATTTGATTTTAATTGTTTTGAGCGAATATTTAAATTTTTTTGTTCTGTTGTGTGGTGTATACTGATTTGATATGTTTGCTCCTGGTCCAGATTGCTATTTTCTCAAATTACTTTGTGAGTTTTCAAATAACTTTTTTATTTTCTATGTTGTATGTGTTGTTTCCGGAAGGTAAATTTAAATTAATCTAAATTGGAAAATCATTAAGGATGCTAGGTATATTACTCGTGCAACTTTGTAAACGTTTTGCCTTGATTTTAATTTCATTGTGATTTGATTGCATTTTAAACGATGTTTGACATTTTCTCGAAATTTTTCGACTCTTGTCTGGGGAGGAGATATGACATCTATATGGAGTAAAAACTAATATTTTTTTGTTAATATTAAAGTGAACTTTGAGAAGAGACTTGTAGATATAGACAACATAATGGGTTTCGTGTTGGGTTATTATGAATCCCAATCAGGTTTACTGCATTTTGGATCCGGGGGGGTTCGTTAGGATTTCCCTATATTTTCCAAGAGTTGCTATTACTTGAGCAAGGAGGAGTACTCTTCTTTGATGTCCAATGTTGTAACTAACTAGTTTTCAGTTTGTGTCTTCCCAAGCGATGTTCCCCAACCTAATTTCTTGTGTAATTTTACCCATCCTTAATTTTGTATTTGTTTAAGTGGCTGTCAGTATAGGTAAGGTGACCAAATAATTGTTTCGAGTTACAACGATATTCTGCTAGAAATACATTCAAAAATACAAACAATTAATAATTAGTCTAAAAAATTTGCGAAATTTGAGCCGGCATTCCCAAAAGCGATTTGGAACAAGTTAGTTATTTAATAGTTTCACCTACATTTTAACTACCCGTTAAAAATCTTTGCCTCCGAAGCGCGCTAAAGTAATTGAATGCAATTTGAGGCAGCTCTCCCAGAAATGAATTTAAAGCCGAGAATTTATGATGTCTGTTCCATCACTAACTAACGAAGCCCTCTCATTTACCATTAAAACACTTAAAAATTACGGTTTAAACTCCCGATGAATAATCTGAAGCTAAAGTCCACTGTATGTATGTCGCGTTTAATTTGGGTCATATCTCCGTCTATGTACCTGTGGGTTGGTCAATTTGTGGTGACTCGATGAAACACGGTTTAAGCCAATTATCGATGCCGTAAATTCGACGCCTTTGATCAAAAGGACGAGGATATATTCGCCTCGCTTTATAATCGGTAATGGTTCCTCGTGTGGAGGTTGTAATGAATGTCGAATCGCGTTAGTTCTATCCAAAACAAATTTGTACGCTCATAATTCTTTGAACACAAATATTAGATGCGCGACTAAATTTCCGGGTTTCACACATAGATGTTGCTAGCGACACGTCTTGTTGTGATTAAGAAAATAAAAATATTTTTTTTAAGAACGAACATGTCGAGTTTTGTGCCAAACAAACTGCATTTGCGGGCAGCTTTGCTTTTCTGCTTCGACTTGAACCAAAATTCAGCTGAAGTACGTCATTTGCTTGAGGAGGCCTAATTACCTATTAAGATGGGTTTAAACTCTTGAACTTTTGAAGTAAAGATTTCGACATTGAGGACAAGCAGCGCTCCGGAAGACCAAAAACATTTGAAAACACAGAGCTGCAAGTGTTATTGGATGAAGATGATGCGCATACTCAAGATCAACTTGCGGAGGCATTAAACGAAACTCGCCAAGGTATTTCAAAACGTTTACATGCTATGGATGTAAAAACAGAGAAAGTGGCGAAATTTTGTTTTCACGGCAAAAAAGAAAGAGCTTCCAGCATCGGGTTGTTCGGGAGATGAGAAGTAAATCTTTTTAAAGAATCCCAAACGCAAAAGGTTGTGGATTTCACCTGGCGAAGCATCAACATCGACGGCACGGCCAAATCGCTTCGAAAAGAAGACAATGTTCTGCGTTTGGTGGGACCAGAAAGCAATCGCGTTCTATGAGCTGCTGAAACAGGGCGAAACTGTCAATCATCAATTTGAACGATGCATTGCTCGAAAGCAGGGCTACACTTGACCAGTTTCGAAGAAGTGGTATTCATTTATTGCCAGAGAGATGACAAAAAGTGTAAATAGCGAATAAATCATTTTTTATATTTCTGTTGAAATTTTCCATTTTTCATTTTTCAAAAAAGTCGGGAACTTTAGTTGCGCACCTAATATTTGTTTCTTGTCATGCCGAGATGTCGATGAGGGCTTAATTTCGTTGAATCGCATACGCAACTACGTCATGAATTTGGATTAACTGATATATTTGCTGTATACACGAGTTAGGCTGATGTACTTTAGAAATCGTCACGGGACAATGTTCTTAGGCCGAGTAAGATTAGTGGCAATGACTTTGTCCAATGTTAGTTGGACACGGAAATAATTGCGCCTTTGAGAATATGGTTCCATCGTTCGATTAAACCGTCCCAAGTGTTTTGGATAGCTCGTCAAATAGCGTTGATCCAAGTTTTGCCTAATAGTTGCCGGTAAAGGCCCTATTATACCGATGTGAAGCTCATCAAGTCGTTTGCTGATCGTTTCGTACGTGTTAACGTTTTTTTTTTTTTTTTTTTTTAATCCATGCAATCTTTTCTGGGGCCGAAGCACTCCTTGCTCTTTCGCGGTTGATTTTCCCGTCTTACTTTACGCATCTCTGCCAAATCGAAGACGTACGGCTATAGGACCGATTTAAGTTATCATCTGCGCATTGCATAGCTCCATGCCAGCCTATACTGGCATGGAAGATGGGTCGGCCCATGAGTTTTGCACGCCGATAGGGGGTCGTAGTTGTGTTCCTTTTAATCACAGATTACAATCTGTTGATGAAAATTTCCTTTTGCAACCTGCCCCTATCGGGATTCGAACCCGGTACCTCCCGATCCAAACGCCAAAGCTTTAACCACTGTGCCATTTGATCGGTAACGTTGCTTTTAACATGCTTTGTTTTCACTTTTATAATGGTATTCAGTTTTTGGCCCAGAGAACGCAATTCCTGATTCATTGCTGACCAGATAAACATTTTACCAATTTGCTCTAATACTGGGATGAGAAACGTTATGGTGTGATTCGTAGACTTGTCTACGGAATAAATTTGGAATGAATAAACACTGAGTATCAATCAGTTTTAAATTGATAAAGTAAGCCGAAAAAGTTGCAAATGTTTTGACCGTTACTGTGCATCTCGTCTGGTGCATTTCGGCGGTGGCAATTTGATCGCATCGAAGGATTTGTGAATAAAACTGTTAAGTAGTGCTTTGAGCCAAAGTTTTATATTTGCGGATTGGCGTGGCTATACACACCGGTTGCCTTACGTGGCCTAAAGTTAAGTTATTTTTACCTTACTCCCCGCATCGGAGAGTGAACGCCGCCACATTTTACGGCTGGCCAATACGTGGTCATTCATAAATTTTGTATTTCGATGGGAAGACACCGCAACCATAATGGGTGGCCCAATACGCGGCTGCTCATCATTTATCGATGGGAAAACCCCACAACAACTACGGGTGGCCTGACCTGTCTCATCCCAAATAGAACGCAGCAGTATCCGGGAACGAGGTAGTCATCAAGAGACCGCGCAACGGGCGACATACAAAGACGCTGTAATCCTTAAGCGTGACCAAAAACGTGTTCAGCCCATATTACAGCGGCGTGGTCGCCCCAACGAACGGTACAAGGACGTCACAACACCAAGAGTGATCAAAACGTGGTCAGGCACAGGTACATTTCGTCCTCTTTCTTTTCCTAAACTAAATTCATTAAATTAAATAAATTTTAAATTTTAAATTTAATTTGAGTGCCCAAATAACGGTCGGGTGGCAGACGTTAAGTTTATATTGGTCTCGAGTTTATTGCGAACTTATTATTTTGATTCTATTTTTCATAATTTTCACCTGTTTCCTTTTACATTATCTATCCAATAACTTAAAGACGGGTTGTACGACGTATTGTGTTTTACTCGGGGTGAGGCCTCTTACTGATTGGTAATCTTGTGTTAAAGAAATAATAAAACAGAACTGCGAATTTCTTTGCATTCGGATTCATTTTCTTCTTCATGTATATGGTCAGTCCTTTTCGATTTTTAGGAAATTAAAATGAATTACTGAATTTTTTCTGGTTTGGTATGTTGGTACAACAAATTTCGGTCTTGTTCATTTTAATTTTATGTAGTTCATTTAAGCATGACATCATGTCTACAAACCCTACAGGATCTACATATAACAGCGTAAACCTCTAATGCCGTGTCTGTTAATAGAACTCTCCTTGTTTCGTTACATAGGCGCCCAACTTGAAACTCATCGTGTTCCGTTGGAGTGGCGCCAAACAGAGTGTTCCGATACATTGCTTCCACAACGGAATTTTTGGGTACTAAGATGCTTCAGCTAACTTTGTGGAATTCTGCATAAGACTTCTCAACGACATGAGATTTGACAACAATGGATTTATGAACTTTACTGGTATTTCCAAAACTTCCGTCTGATTGAAGACCTTTAAACAAAGTGCTACACGCGTATATTGGTTAAATAAAATAGACTGTACAGCATAATGACTGTGTTAGGTGGTTTTTTAGGTCTTTTCAGGTCCCAAAACGTATTCAAGTTCTCGCATTAGGAATAGAAGAAATTGCCGAACAAAAACAAATCGTACAGACCATTTTTGATATATCAGCTGTATGAACGTTTAGAGATCCAGACGAATGGACAATTATTTGTTTCGTTAGTTGACTAAAGAATCTTAAAACGTCGATAAATTGGTTTCGGACATTGTCAAATTTTATCAGAGCTTCAATAACTTACACACCACAGTTATTACCTTTAAGTTTCTTTTACTTTACAGAATATCTTTTCCTCTCATTAATGATCAAATGAGCAACCAAAATTACTTTAAAGCACAAACGTGTTCATGGGTTCGCTTTTAGGAATGAGTAATTCCACCTTTTCACCCGAAACAAGTATATAGATAATAGTCATCATCACAACTAATTACAACTCAGCGAATGATTATTTCCAAATTATCACACAATAAGGGTGCGTACACACCTTTCGTATACACAAAACAAATTCTTTACACACCTGTGTTATACAGAAAATGAATTTTCCTTAAATTGTATAGAGCGATATATACCGAATACCTATTATGCCTTTATGTACGGAAAAATAAAATAAAAATTCTTAAACACTTAGAAAATGGAGATGGAGTATAGAAAAGAGAAAATAAAAGCCAACAAGTAGAATCGAATAATCATTCAAATTCAATTGATCAATCAAATTAATTCAAATCAATCAAAAATTAGATGGTATTTTAGATTATATTTGGATGTTGTTGTTATGTTCTTAAGTCTGTTGGCATTTAAGATGTGGTTAGGATATATACGAGCATAGAGGAGTACCGATATAATACAAGGATGATGTATTATGTGTGGTTGATGTGAAAGGTGTTTACTTATGAAAATTCGAATTGAAATTTTCAATTATTGATTACTTGTGGATGTAGATTGTATTTCATGCATATTGGGGTAAATATTTTTGGACATTTTGCAAACCATATCATTATGTTTTATTGCTTTTAGCCGCAAAAGATAAAATTTATGCGTTCAGCTATGATTAATAGGTTGGTTTAAAATCCTCCGTCTCGACTGAAGATTATTTCCATTATCATTTTTATAAATTCGTTATTAAAATGTGGCGTGAAATCTTATAAAATGATTTCTAGGTAGTAATATTTTATTGGTAGACAAGGTCATCATATTTTAGATCTTCAATTGAAAATAAATTTATTCTTATTTCGTCAAACGTCACAAATTTCGGTCAATTTATTTATGGCTCTCTAGACTGTTTTGCAAAACGGTATATGCATGTGAGGTAGTATACTGCGGGTGGTACAATATGAAAAGGCTTTCAGATCATGAAGCATATTTGTAATGATTGCTTTAACTCGATACCCTTTCACATGCATCGTTGAGAAGGGAGGTAAAGTTGGTGGACTGGTGCTTTATAATAAAATGACAGTTATATCAGAAGAAACGTTTGTTTTTGGAAAGGAAGTATAATATTTACAAAATTAATAAAACTCATATAGATGATGTCCACATCCCAGCGGTTAAGGAGTGAAAAATTTTGTTTTGGGTGATTCCTACCAGTATTCGGACGGAACAAAATCGTTCCTCGAAATGGAGTGGCGGTTTTCCAAAACAAAAGTCTCTTTCATCGGATGTAGCTAAACTCATCCATAATAAATGTTCTTCATCCCCGATTACGCACAACAGTAATAGGTACGAGTATACTAGTAAAAATTAACTATGTGCGAATAAAAATAGGAATAAATAGTTTTACTGTTCCGAAATCGTCGAATTGCGAGTGTCGTAGTAGCGTAGTAGTAGCGAAATGCTACCGGTGTGAAGTTCTTGGACATGTACAAATTTGTTAGACATGTACCTAGTTACAAACTATTTGGACAGAAATTTTTACCAGTGTTCAGTGTGCACTTTTTGAAAAAAATTTAAGTATTTAGGCAATAATTTAAGCTAGTATGCATTTTTGACAGTGTATTTTAATAAAACGAAATGTTATTTTCAGTTATACCAATCAATGTACGTTCGTTTTTATTCATATGCAAATTTCAACCAAATTTATAAACCTGCCGTCAACGTTGTCGCCGATACCTCTGTTGGATAACACATTCTATCTAAATTTTACCAAAGCTGATAAACAATTAATCTCCCAGCTTAAGATACTAAAATCTAGTAAAGTTATGACGATTCAAGAAACACAAGGATTAACCAAATGTGATATGGCATACACAATCATTTAAATATTTTTCACCAGTGCCAAATGATAAACTACAGTCACTATTACTGAGGGCTCGAACTTATACTACTACTCAAAACGTAAATCAACCCTTATAATCCAAGAAAACGTTGGTTTGTGATAAATGTACATTTTACGATCAAATCGTCAACAAAATGGCATCAAAAGCATTTAAGTTTTATTACTTCGTTTTGAAATCAAACTACCTTATCCAGAGCAATTATTTGCCAAGCTAAGCGAAGAAATTGAGTATCTAATGCGAGAAAATGAAAACCTAAAAGTGAATCGGGATTCAAAAGAAGATTGCGATATAGGAAGCATTGAATCATCTATTCCACTGATGAAAATGAATTACAAAGAAAGTCGGACTGGATCCTAAAGAAAAAAACACAGTCTAGAAAGAGTAAGAAAAGAAAAGCTGAATCGTCACCTGGGGCTGAGCAATTAAATGGTAGAGGAACAATCTAGTCCAGATTCAAAAGATGTTCTACCCAAAGCCAATCAATCAAATTTGGTGCAACCGAAAGAAAAATTACCCCCACCAATAAATATTGTGGGTGTAACCAGTCACCCAGAAATTCAGTCACTGATGAAATCGTTTACTGACAAAGACTAAAAGGTAACAGGGTTAAACGATGACGGTTTGAAAATTAATACTCTGGACTCAGATACTTATAGAACCTTATCTATGAAATTGAATGCTGAAAAGTATCAGTGGTTCACTTACGAGAACAAACAGGCTCAACCTATAAAAGTCATGGCGAGAGGTTTGCGTCACACTTGCTCAACCAAACAAATAATGGAAGACTTACAAAATAAAGGTGTTAAAAATACTAGATGCTGTGAATATTGTTAAAAAGGGAGAACAGAAATCCAGGGAGGAAACCAAATTATCAGTAAAAGGGGACTCCCTCTTTTTATGCTGGTATTTGACAACAAAGAGAATGGTCAAAACATTTATGAAATAAAAGGAATCCTTCACATGAGGGTGAAAATCGAAACAATCAGGAGAGTCACAACACGCATAACCCAATGCAATAAATGTCAGGCATTTAATCAAAGCCAAAGATATTGCGGCCGGGATCCAAGATGTGCAAAATGCTCAGGTAATCATTTTACCCAGGCATGTACAATAGGGAGAAATGTACCAGTCAAGTGACAATTTATAAGGGCCAACATCCGGCTAATTATCGAGGCTGTGAGGTTGCTAAACAACTACCGAAATTAAGAGATAAAACAAGAAATCAACCGCAAAATCACGACAATCGAAGGGTTCAAATATCAGATCAGATGGATCAAAACCCACAACCAAGCAATACAGGTCAAAGAACTTCACTTGCCCAGGTAGTGAAAGATTTGGGTTCAACCAACCATATGGACTCCGAAAGTAACCAAATTATGGAAAACATTATGAACAGCATTGCAGCTATTACAAAGCGGCTAGATGATCAACGTAATCTGAACGAATGATACTTAATCAACTGAAGAAAATGCAACTCCCTCGTGCAATCCATCAAAAAATGTTAAGTAAGAACACAACTGTCAAAATAGCAATCTGGAATGGGCATGGGATTACGCAACATATTCCAGAAATAGAAATATTTTTAAATTCAGAAAGAATCGACATTTTCTTAATATTTGAAAGCCATCTAGTTAAATTTTCGTTTGTTAAAATACGGGGCTATAACGTATATCACTCCATTCATCCAGCGGAAAGAGCAAGAGCTGGCTCGGCATTACTAATAAAAGAATATATAAAACACCATTTAGAATCAAATATCGAAGAAGAAACAAGGCCAGTCACTACTGTAAGGATCCAAATTAAACACAGACAGCTTACTGTCTCTGCAATATATTGTCCTCCCCGGTATAACTTGAAAAAGGATGACTACCTTAAACTATTTAAATGGCTTGGACGTACTTTTATTATTAGAGGTGACTTTAATGCGAAAAACACCTATTGGGGATCTAGACTTACTACGTCAAAAGGTAAAGAATTGCTTTAAGCAGGACAAACATCAAAATGTGAATTTTGCTCAGGTGGTTCCCCAACATACTGGCCCAGTGACGGAACGAAGATACCTGACCTAAAAGACTTTTATGTAGCAAGAGGTATATCCCAGAACTACATTCACATTGAAAACAGTAATTCTCTAGTATCGGATCATTCCCCGGTTATCACGACAGTCAGTGAAATGGTAATTCAAAGGAAGAGTGGAGCCGGATTAACAAATCCGATTAACAAACTGGGATCTCTTTCGTGAAGTATTGGAGGAAAAAATCAATCTACCGATACCGATAAGAAATCCTCACCAGTTGGAAGATGAACTAGAATAACTCACTGAAGCAATTTACTATGCTGCTTTGGCAAGTACCCCCATTATACAAAATAAGAAGTAGCCTACCCAATGGAAATTAGAGAGTTGGTAAGACAAAATCGACGGGCACGTAAAACCTGGCAAATAACTAAAACACCGGAGAACAAAACAATTCTTAACAATTTGGATAACAGTCTCAAATCTCTTCTTAAAGAAGTTAAGAATGCATCAATCAACAGATCTCTAGTTAGCCTAACCGATGAAAAAAAATCTGATTATTCTCTGTGGAAGGTGATGAAGGGACTCAAAAGTTCCAAAATGCAAGTGCTTGCAAGTGCGAGTATCTCGAAGATACCTTCCCACCACTACCAAGACAAACGACTAATGAAAATATAATGTCAATCCACAAGCTAGATGACTTTGATATACGCCCAGTAACTCTCAAAGAATTAAAAGAAAATGTAAAAAGCAACATGAATGTTAAAAAAGCCCCAGGGTATGACTTGATTACTTGCCAAATAATCAAGGCTCTACCAGATACAGAATTTCGTAAGCTATTACACATGATCAATGCAAGTTTTCGGTTAAAATATGTTCCGTGACAATAGAAAGTAGTAGCAGTAATCACGATAGCAAAACCTGATAAACCACTTAACGATAAAAATCATACAGACCAATTTCATTGCTGCCAATTATGTCAAAACTCTTTGAAAAATTATTACTAAATGGACCTAAACCACTAATTGAGGGCCGACAACTAATTCCTCCACATCAATTTTGATTCATCGAAAAGCACTCCACAATTGAACAGGTGCATAGAATCACCAACATTATTGAAAGAACGTTAGAACGTTAAAAAGTATGCTCCAGCATATTTGTGGGCGTCACCCAAGCATTCGATAAAGTCTGGGACAGTGGACTGGAATTCAAGCTGCATAGAGATTTGCTGAAAAAATGAGTAATGTCGCTGATGCAACGGAAAAACTCTAGAAGATTACCAATGCGGTTTGTAACTGGACTAAGCGCTGGAAAATCAAGCTTAATGAGACGAAATCCACGCATATTAACTTTACATATCAAAAGGCTTCCCATCTACCGACAGAAATTAACTCACGACCGGTGCCATATACAAACAAACCTAAATATCTTGGCATGACACTCGTTGCCAAGCTCAAGTGGAGAGAGCATGTCAAAAAGAATATAGAAGAACTTAATGCAAAGTTCAGAAAAATGCATTGGCTCATAGGTACAGGCTCTGAGCTTACAATACACAACAAGCTGCTGCTATATCGACAAATACGGAAGCCGATATGTACCAACTGTATTCAACTCTGGGGATGTACTAAGCAAACAAACGCCAAAATGAGACAGACGTTTCAAAACAAGGTTCTCCATAGCATCGTAAATGATACTTGATACACAAGAAATCAAGACCTTTACAGGAACTTACAGATGGAATACAGCAAAGATGAAATAAAAAAGCATGCCGTAAAACACGAAATAAAGCTCCAAGAACATGGAAACCCCTATAGTCACCATATAATCGATAACCCTGTCGTTGAAAGAAGACTTCAAAGAACGAGGCCACTTGACCTAGTAAACATACCAAATTAAAATTGGTATTTTAAATAGGTTTAATTAATTTTTGAACTAACTATTGGGTTTTACCGAATCACAAATCAGAATTGTTTAAGAAATGTAAAATTTGTAAAAATTTCAAAGATAAATCGCGAGATGAGCACAGTCTCGGTTATAATTAATCTCGCTTATAATTAATAAAGGAAAAAAACTAATCTGCTAATTCTTCTGCTCGCCTTTGAGAAGTTCTGACTCAAACACGTTCATTATGGCCTAAACCGCCCTGATCGTTTGATCTTCTATAACGTTCTGTTGAGAACGGCGGCCTATGTTCGAACATGGGCAAGGCATTACATATGATTCATGAATCTGACTTTGGGTGGCGGAAACACAGACAACGAAAAACAAACGAAACGAGTGGAAAGCAACAATCTACATAAAAGTAACTCAAAAACAGACAATTACATTGTTTTGAAAGCAATACAAATTACCTCACCTTTCTTTTTTTGATAACATATAATCATGAATCACTTCTCAGATAAAATCAAATCAATTCTAACTATTTCAAATTTTCTCCAATTTCACTGGTTAAGCAGTTCGACATCCTTGTTTACAATTTGCATGAATTATACAAAAAAAAATAATAAAACAGATGGAGACTCCCCTCACGCAGTCGTGATGAGTGTGTACAAGGCAAAAACTTTTGAATGGTAGCGTAACTTTTAATCGTCAGCCCACACAACGTAATAAAATTTTCAATTTCAAATCATTTATCGATTAGAACGTTGATGATGGCATATATCCCGACCCACATATGAGGCATAAAAAATATTCCTAATATGAATTATTTATTATAGGCAAACCAGAGTGAATATTCGTAAAACGTAATATTCCATCAAGCATTAATTATTTATAAAATATTAAAAAATTATATCCGGTCTTTATTTTTGAAATAAATTTTTAATTTTATTAATCAACGAAAGTTTTGTTTTATGTTATAACTGATATACATAATTAATTATGATTAGTTTATTACGTCTATAAATTTATGAACCTACTTGTTAAATCTAACTTTAAGGTGGATTTATACGGTTACATTGACGTTTGAGTGTGCACAGGCAATCCCATAGGGCATGATGGTATACACCAGTAACAAACTTTTTTTCTGTTAAATGTATAACCTACACCCATCGTCACCCATATTGAACATGGGTACCTTATACAGTTCGCCGGAACATAAATTAATTCAATTTTCACATAATTTTTAATTGCTGCGAAATTATATCGGTATCCTGTTCTTAGAAATGCCGTAGTAATATTCAACTTAGAAACACTATTCTGAAAAACTACAAACATGTTTATTCCATTAAAATTCAACAACTTTAGTTTTATAACGTTTTTTCATGAAAAGTGAAAAAATGCTACTCCGGTGATAAGTTAAAAATAAAAATGTTTTGATAACAGAAAATAAATAAAATAAAAGCTCAAGTTGTACAATTTTTTGTGTTCGTCATGCTATGTGTACGTACATACAGGGTGGCGCACGAATCGTGCTACAAAAACAAAACGTAATAACTTTTTTTCTGTGTGACTAATCGGCTTTATTTTTTTTTATTGTATAGATAATTCAATTTTATTTTTATTTAACTAATTAGTTTTGAAAATGATAGACCGTAAATGACCTCCATGCTCATTCACGCATGTGCGACACCTGATCAGAAAATTATTCATTGCGCACTGAAGGGTTGAAGTCGGGATCGCCTCAATTATTGTTGTAATGGACTGCTTCAATTCAGTCAAATTCCTTGGTTTCGTTGACGCAGACTAGGGTGTTGACGCAGACGTATACATTATGATTGAACTTGTATAAGCTTTTTAACATCATGTTAAGGCTGTTATTAGAAAAGCTAATCTGGCAACCTTTGCGGGTGCATCGATAAACATATTCGATATTTTCGAGTTAATCTGTTACTCGTACGGTTTTTTTATTGGTTTCTGTACTCAATTCTACTGTGGAAATTGGTATTTACTTCACAAGACTTTATTAATTCCCCCAAAGTTGCTTCTTTCTTTCGACCAAATTGTTCAGATTGCAGACGTTCCAATTTAGTACGTATTTCCAATATATACGCAAATATAGCCGCGCAAAATCAAGTTAGAAATTTCCGCCTACGACTTTGTCTAAAATTGATTTGATTGATTGATTGATTGAGATGTACGACCAGACAATTTAGCGAAACTCCCGAATGAAGCCGGGCCCGCCGTACACCCTCATTACATTTAACAAGATGGAAGGATAGGATAGACGTGTTAAGTATGACCGAATTGACCCGGTTACAGACCTCTAAGTAGTCCATGGTTAGTAAATTGTTAGTTAAAAATATAATGTAAGGCGGTTATTATTATTGCACAGAGATCTGGAAGATTTCCTAAAATTTAATTCTGAAGTACAACTTTTCGGCTTCCAAAACAAAATAAAAATTACTGGAGCTAAATCGAAGTAGGGTTTTTACCTCTACAACTTTTAAATATTGAACCCAGTGTTCCCCTAATTTTTCCGTAAAACTCGTGTTTTCTAGTTGGATTGGATCTAGTACAAAGTGAAAACACCTACCTCAAGAGTTGTAACCTCTTAGAAGTACCTTAGGATTGAGGGTTTTTAACTCTACAACTTTTGAATATTTTACGCAGTATTTCCCTAATTTTTCCGGAAAACTCGAGTTTTCTAGTTGGGTTGGGTCTAGTAGAAAGTAAAAACACCTATCGTACGAGTTGGAACCTCTTAGAAGTATTTTAGAACAGAGGGTTATTACTTCGAATTAAACCTCTACAACTTTTGAATTTTAAACCCAGTATTTCCCTAACTTTTCCGGAAAGCTCGTGTTTTCTAGTTGAATTGGGTCTAGTACAAAGTGAAAACACCTATCCTACGAGTTGTAGCCTCTTAGAAGTATCTTAGGACAGAGTGTTATTACTTCGATTTTTACCTCGACAAATTTTGAATATTAAACCCAGAGTTCCCCTATTGTTTCCGGAAAACTCATGTTTTCCAGTTGGATTGGATCTAGTACAAAGTGAAAACACCTACCTCAAGAGTTGTAACCTCTTAAAAGTATCTTAGGATTGAGGGTTTTTACCTCTACAACTTTTGAATATTATACGCAGTATTTCCCATACTGTTAAAGTTAGCCGAAAGTTTCCAGCCGAAAGATGGTAATGCAGTTAGTGTCTTTGATAACCCAGTCGAAAGGTGGTAATGCAGTTATGATATTTCCACCCCAAGTTGAAATGCCGTAATACGTCGATAATGCAGATTGTGTTTAACTTCAATATTCAATCAAAAAATCCCGCCAATACAGATTTTAATCTTATTCCGACGATAAAATCGTTCATCATTCCAGATTTTGGGACATGGACACCAATCTGACAATGCTGATTCGATAGCCCATGACCATAGGTAGATTTCGATCATAGGTTAGGGGTAAGTCTGATGGGGTTATAGGGGTGAAATTTTTATTTTTCACATATTCCGAAGATAAAATCGTTCATAATTCCAGATTTTGGGACATGGACACCAATCTGACAATGCCGATTCGATAGCCCATGACCATAGGTAGATTTCGATTATAGGTTAGGGGTAAGTCTGATGGGGTTATAAGGGTGAAATTTTTATTTTTCACATATTCCGACGATAAAACCGTTCATCATTCCAGATTTTGGGACATGGACACCAATCTGACAATGCTGATTCGATAGCCCATGACCATAGGTAGATTTCGATCATAGGTTAGGGGTAAGTCTGATGGGGTTATAGGGGTGAAATTTTTATTTTTCACATATTCCGACGATAAAATCGTTCATCATTCCAGATTTTGGGACATGGACACCAATCTGACAATGCCGATTCGATAGCCCATGACCATAGGTAGATTTCGATTATAGGTTAGGGGTAAGTCTGATGGGGTTATAGGGGTGAAATTTTTATTTTTCACATATTCCGACGATAAAATCGTTCATCATTCCAGATTTTGGGACATGGACAACAATCTGACAATGCCGATTCGATAGCCCATGACCATAGGTAGATTTCGATTATAGGTTAGGGTAAGTCTGATGGGGTTATAAGGGTGAAATTTTTATTTTTCACATATTCCGACGATAAAATCGTTCATCATTCCAGATTTTGGGACATGGACACCAATCTGACAATGCCGATTCGATAGCCCATGACCATAGGTAGATTTCGATTATAGGTTAGGGGTAAGTCTGATGGGGTTATAGGGGTGAAATTTTTATTTTTCACATATTCCGACGATAAAATCGTTCATCATTCCAGATTTTGGGACATGGACACCAATCTGACTATGCTGATTTGATAGCCCATGACCATAGGTAGATTTTGATTATACGTTAGGGGTAAGTCTGATGGGGTTATAGGTGTCAAATGCCACATTTGTTTTATGCAGCCGAAAAATGATGAACGTTTTTATCGTTAAATTAAAGGAAAAATAAAAATTTCACCCCTATAACTCCATCAGACTTACCCCTAAGCTATAATAAAAATCTACCTATGGTCATGGGCTATCGAATCAGCATAGTCATTTTGGTGTCTTTCTGGTTAAATCTATAACATCTATATAAAATAAATTTTTGAAAGTTGGCCGTATGCTGCTATAATAAACACATGAAACTATTAGTTATATCGTTTAGATTGGAAATTGTATTTGTTGTTTGTCCCGATATATATGTTTGCGGCTGGTTAAGTAGATTAGTCACTTTCGACTACGACATTTCAATTTAATATATTATTTATTTAACTTTCGGCTCAAGTAGTCAAGACACTATCTGCATTATCGATTTTTTCACTTTCGGCTGGCAACTTTCGGCTAACTTTAACAAGGTGTATTTCCCTAATTTTTCCGGAAAACTCGAGTTTTCTAGTTGGGTTGGGTCTAGTAGAAAGTAAAAACACCTATCCTACGAGTTGTAACCTCTTAGAAGTATCTTACGACAGTGGGTCTTCACTTCAATTTTTACCTCTTCAACTTCTGAATATTAAACCCAGTGATCCCCTAATTTTTCCGTAAAACTCATGCTTTCTAGTTGGATAGGGTCTAGTAAAAAGTGAAAACACCTATTTTACGAGTTGTAACCTCTTAGAAGTATCTCAGAACAGAGGGTTATTACTTCGAATTAAACCTCTACAACTTTTGAATATTAAACCCAGTGTTCCCCTATTTTTTCCGAAAAATTCATGTTTTCTAGTTGAATTGGGTCTAGTAAAAAGTGAAAACACCTATCCTACGAGTTTTAACCTCTTAAAAGTATCTTAGAACATAGGGTTATTACTTCGAATTAAACCTCTACAACTTTTGAATATTAAACCCAGTATTTCCCTAATTTTTCCGGAAAACTCGTGTCTTCTAGTTGAATTGGGTCTATTACAAAGTAAAAACACCTATCCTACGAGTTGTAACCTCTTAGAAGTATCTTAGAACAGAGGGTTACTACTTTGAATTAAACCTCTACAACTTTTGAATATTAAACCCAGTATTCCCCTAATTTTTCCGGAAAACTCGTGTTTTCTAGTTGAATTGGGTCTAGTAAAAAGTGAAAACACCTATCCTACGAGTTTTAACCTCTTAAAAGTATCTTAGAACATAGGGTTATTACTTCGAATTAAACCTCTACAACTTTTGAATATTAAACCCAGTATTTCCCTAATTTTTCCGGAAAACTCGTGTCTTCTAGTTGAATTGGGTCTATTACAAAGTAAAAACACCTATCCTACGAGTTGTAACTTCTTAGAAGTATCTTAGAACAGAAGGTTATTACTTCGAATTAAACCTCTACAACTTTTGAATATTAAACTCAGCGCTCCCCTAATTTTTCCGGAAAATTCATGTTTTCTAGTTGGATTGGGTCTAGTACAAAGTAAAAACACCTATCCTATGAGTTGTAACCTCTTAGAAGTATCTTAGAACAGAGGGTTATTACTTCGAATTAAACCTCTACAACTTTTGAATATTAAACCCAGTATTCCCCTAATTTTTCCGGAAAACTCGTGTTTTCTAGTTGGATTGGGTCTAGTACAAAGTAAAAACAGTTATCTCATGAGATGTTACTTCTTAGAAGTATCTTACGACAGTGGGTCTTCACTTCAATTTTTACCTCTTCAACTTCTGAATATTAAACCCAGTGATCCCCTAACCCAGTGATCCCCTAGTTGGATAGGGTCTAGTAAAAAGTGAAAACACCTATTTTACGAGTTGTAACCTCTTAGAAGTATCTCAGAACAGAGGGTTATTACTTCGAATTGAACCTCTAAAACTTTTGAATATTAAACCCAGTATTCCCCTAGTTTTTCCGGAAAAATCAAGTTTTTTAGTTGGATTGGGTCTAGTACAAAGTGAAAACATCTATCTCAAGAGTTGTAACCTCTTAGAAGTATCTTAGGATAGAGGGTTTTTACAACTACAACTTTTGAACATTAACCCCAGTGTCCCCCAATTTTTCCGGAAAACTCATGTCTTCTAGTTGGATTGGATCTAGTACAAAGTGAAAGCACCTATCCCAAGAAACTTCAAGCTTTATGAAACTAAAACGAATCGTACAGAATGCGTAAACATCTTTATCAAAAGATGCAAAAAGAGAATGTAGACGAGCATGATCTACATGAAGCAGAATATCATCATAAAACAGACTCAACGTAGTCTTTTCAAGGCTGGAATAGAAGAATTGCTGAAGAACAAGTGAGTCAAGGAAAAAAGCAAGTTTGTACAACTAAACCCTTTTTTGGATCAATATGGAATTCTGCTGGTAGGTGGAAGACTTCAAAATTCGTTGCTACATTATGTAGAAAACATCCTGCGAGACATCCTTCTAATCAGCTCACTAGAGCAATAATCAATTACGCACACTTGAAAACAGCACATGGAGGAATCCAACTCATCCTCTCATACCTACGTAAGGAGTTTTGGATCATACGTGCAAAAAATGTCACTAAAACGTTGATTTCAAAATGTGTCACTTGTCAACCCATCTCGGCCCAACAAACCAAACGTGCGCATATTATCTTACTTAGAGGAAGTAAACAATTATAGCGCCAGTTTAATCTTATACCATCAACTAAAAAACCCACTTATTCCATTTTGACCATGTATTAACTCAGTTTAAAAAAACAACATTATACCGGAAAAAATTGTATAAAGAAACTTTCTATAAAAGGAATCTTAATAAATTTATATAATATGCAAATTCCCTTTCAGAGGAGTCTGGTTTATAATCAGGCAACAAAAAAAATTATATATTTGCAAAAAAAAAACAAAAAAAAATGTATCGCTTACCACTCGGAACCGAAGAGCGCTCCCAGGATTGTTTTGGCTTAGCTGAAATTAGTTAAATCACAAACAAAGCTCTCTTGGCTCTTTCAGGAATGATTCACACTCACTAAATTTAATTTCATTTTACCATAACTTGAGCAAAACCAATAAAAAAATTATTGAATAAACTTAAATTTAAATACTTAAAGAAGAAAAGAAAATTTCTTATTGGAACCACAATTTCACTAATTTATCTTTTTTTTAATTCTGCTTAAATAATTAATAGGTAGCACACGAAAGTAACGAAGGTTCGTCAAGTTCGAATAATGAAGGTCGAGAACAAAAATCCGTAGTATCGTACGACGTGAGTTCAACCGCACTACCAAGCGGCCGAGTTGTACTCGTTCCTTTTTCCAACTTATCCTCTGATCCTTTGAACATTATTTAACGTATGCTTAAATCCAAACTACCTAATTTATGATGCTTTGTTTTCTTATGACAAGTAAAACACCAAAAAACACATGCGAGACCCTATGTGTAACGAAATGAAATGGATACACGGTATAGCAAACCAATTGAAACTAGATTTTTCATTTATATTTGATAACTTACCGCTTGCATATCCCTATCAGCCCTCGCGGAACCCTCTGTTTTAGTATTGAAAGACGGGATATTTTACCCCCACTGCAATAACTGTAGCAGCTTAGTCTAAACTATAACACAGAAATTAGTACTCATTTAACAACAACAACAAAAATTGGGCAACATAAAAAATGTTCTTACCACTTATAATATTATGTCTGGTATTTAAAACAGAATTATTTTTAAATCCAAGTACAAAATGTACTGCACAAAATTCACTGTTCACCCCACTGGATAGTATGTGCCTAGAGCAAGTCTCAAAAATACTAAAATTATAACAAAAACGATAAGTCGTATGGTAAGAAAATGATTGATCCGAGCTGAGCATAATATTGTCTCTCACTTTGAGTGTGTTTCAATGCATATTTACTTGTATATGAGTTATACACCTGTACAATCTCAGTCAATCACTAGAGCAAAATGTTACATTTGGATACACAAACCCTTGATTGAAATAATAAACAACTGATGGAGAAGCACAATACATGTACATATAATGATCATGTTCGTTGTGTACTGATAATGACAAATAAGAGCACATTTATTACCATCACCCATTCATTTCTGAATAAAGTTAGATCAGTGATACACAAACATTTAAAAAATAGGGCAGCCGTAACACTTGTTAGAATATCTGACAGCCAATGTAACACTACCATGGAATCTGCCCAGGCGTGTTTAACTCCGCTACCGCAAATACTGTGTTACCATATTTCATGAAATCCGCACCACATAGTTGTAGGCGTGGTAAACTGATTTACTTTATTGGTTCTGATGTACATTACTGATTCATAGGCAGATTCTGAGGTATCACAAAATGAGTGAAATTGAACAGATCTTAGATCTTAGATGTTTTTGCCATGTACATATTGATTGAGAAAACCAATCTAGCAGGTCATACAACATTGAACTTGCTGACAGCATTTTTCTTTTTGTCCAAATTAATTCACCTTTTAGTGTTTAATTTAAATTGAATATATCTCGTTGCGGATACTGATGGTTTTGGTGGTTTGATCATCTTCGATTAGCTTAGGAATGTCTTTCATGTTATCATTTGCTACTTATTGTAGAAATACCGAAGAGTTGCTCTTCCACTTACGAAGTTAAAATCCACAGCTACCTGGAATTATGTGCACTTCCAGTAAGTAAATCGTCCATATAAAATTGATTTTGTATAACATTAGCTGCTTCTGGGTACGTTGACTTACAAATTCGTACCGCACTTCCACTAAAGTCCGTATCGCAAACGCGGCTCCATAAGTTACTGTATTGCATTTGTATGCACTTAGTTTTTCGTCAGGACTTCTACGCCACAATACAAGTTGGAAGTTTGCGTCGATCGGATCCACTAACATCTGGTAATACATTTTCTCTATATCTGCATTTATCGCAATAATCAAGCCGATTATACAACTCGCCGTATTTACTGCGGCGGGAGTGTATTCGATCCGCATTTAAAACTATTTCTATCATTGAAACCGACAGAAAACTGCGTTATCGATTCGCAGTGAATCTTCAATTTCAACAGCTGTCAAAATTTAAATTATCCTCAATTCCTCCTTCAATTTAAATTGGAATTTAAAGTGAGAATTTTGATTAATTATGAACACAATTAACCTTTTATTTCGCAATCATTTCTGTAGATCGTTCATTTTGCGTTTTAATAAATGTCTCAAAGATAACCGTGGAACTTTTGCTTGATTTGAATTTTCATTTGGAAGAGGTAATTCGGGATTGTCTTCCGTTAATTCGGACAACGGTATTTCAAGATGCAGTCAAATGTTCCAAATTCGGTATCGACGTGTTTGAGTTTCCACTGCTGGTGTCGTTATACGTTCGCTTACGTGGAACTCCAAACTTCTGCGTATAAGCCAGTCCATTGAGACTATCACTCAAACAAATTAGCTAGATAACCTCCAACTCTAAAGATGTGAACATAAATTGCGTGTTACTACCGCCACTTATCGGTAAGCTCACGTTTGTTATACGCGTTTTTTTAGCGACGATTTATGATCTCTTCATACCTAAGTTTATAACATGAATATTAGTATTTAACCGAACCTAACGAAATCATTTAACCAACCTTTTTCCATTCGGCGGTTTCTTTTATGGGAGAGCCCTAACGTATTCAATTCATCTCTCATGTTTTGCCAAAATTCTTGAACTTTTTCAATAATTGATTTGGTCAAATTCGTAGATCTGGGTGCTGCTTCATCACTTCCACCATTTTCGAAAATTGGGCGCGGTTTGTTGTACATTTTCTAATCAAAACATTTTTATTTTTTGGATTCATAACTTACGTTTTGTTAGTCATTTTTCATTATAAAATGAAACGTCTACCACTACACAGTTTGAAATCCGCATTAAATTTGATTCGAATTTATAATGAGAATTTTTGCATGGAGTGCGTTTCACCCGCGAATTCAGTAATACCAATTGTTCGCACTGCATTAGCGTCATTCGTTCACTTTTCATTCGACGTATTCAATAATCGTCAAACGTTAAATCCGAATAAAATTCCCTCCGCGGTCAATCCGACGAGTTGTATAATCGTGGTGGATTTACATGAAACATCAAACACTACTCGTACCTTTGTCGTAGCACTCTCTTTAAAATCAGCATGATCTGGCATAAAATATTCACGAGATACTTCAGGTCATGGAATATGCGTCACTTGATCCAGTTGGACGTATTCTTCCATGAATTACTGATACTCTTTACAGTATTGATCAGCCCTAGCACATCTTCACTCAATCCCAATCGACCTAGAATAAGCGTTTATTAAAGAGTTGCCTAATTTTCGTCGTGGTGTTATAAACGGTAGTCTAACAATAAACCTCTCAGTTGCCGATCTGGTCATAGTATTTCTGTACAATATTTCACATACATCTGTAGCGGCTCAAAATCCTCGTCGGAAACCACCAAATTAATGACGACGATGAACGATTTGCATACACTCTCGGCGCGATACCACAAGAGACGGTTCAATTTATAACGATCATTTTTAGAAACCCGCAGCCAGGCACGAAATATAAAAGACTGAAATCTGCGTTGACCAACCACTACACTATTAGCGAGGAGCAACGACTTGAAGTGTTGCTCTCCGGTTTCCAACAAATGGGAGACTTTTATCGCCTGCTTGAACAAGAAGCAGGGGATTCTGAATTAGTAAATAACGATTTACTTAAAAATCTCTGGCTAAAACGTTTGCCAGACCACTTACGAGCGATAATGGCGCGATAAATCCTACCGGTCGCTGACAATCTCTGGATTTACGCTCAATCCAGAGCACTCAAACCAATTGCTGCTGTCAACCAGCCATCCACAAGCACACAGCTCTTGCTTCAATGCAAAGACAACTTGGCAAGACGCAACAACAATTGGCAGATCTACAGCGAACACTGGCCAATATGAACATTGGTTCAAGTGGAAGATCGCCAAACAACAGACAGAATTTCAATTACCGGCACAGGTCAAACTCGATATCGTCATCTCGATCCGGACTTTGCTACTACCATCGTCTACCATTTTAAGTCTTCGGAAAACAGTTGTCTCTATGGCAAACAGTGGGATTAGTTCGTCTGGCCGTCTTTTCATCAAAGATCACGAAAATAACTTGCAATTTCTGATCGATTCGGGGGCTGAAGTATCTGTGATACCCGTAAACAAGTTTCCTCGACATACTAAAGACACCGTCGGATCCCCAATTTTCACTTACGCCACAAAACTTTTGAAGGTTAATCTGGGTCTCAGTTCGTTCACACATCCCTTCATAGTCGCGGCAGTAGACAGGTATATTATAGGTGCATTCTGTCCAAATACGGTCTTGTGGTCGATTTGAAGAACAGAAAGCTCTTTGATTCATTTACTACCCTCAATGTGAACGCAATCAATGCCCAAGTTGATACGCCATCTCCAAAATATTTCAGCGTCAACAACGATTACGGTACCGTTTTAAAGAAATACCTCGCGCTCACTGAAGCTCCGAATTACAATGTCCCAGTGAAGAATAACGTAGTCCACTACGTCGTCACGCAAGGTAGGTTATCTTGTGCTAAACCGCGACAACTCTTTCAGTTTATGACAGACATCGAAATTTACGGCCCCTCATCATCGCCAGTGCAAAAGAAAGACAAGGACTGGCGCCCTTGTGGAGACTATCGACAGTTTAACACTGTCACTGTCCCAGATAGATATCCTATCCCCCACATACACAATTTATTATTGAAACTCGCCGGCGCCACTGTTTTCTCGAAAATAGATTTGCTTTTAACACTATGCGCCGTTGGTACTTGGCGAAACACATTAAAACACTTGTTTATTATTTCGCAAAAAACTTTTTTTTTTTCAATTTGTTCGAAAAACGGTTAAATTTAATTTAAAACACTACGGTTTTCAATCCAGGAGGGGAGTGATGTAAGGAATCGGGAATTAGTTAGGAAAAAATACCATGTTATCGCACAGAATGAATTAATACAACAACAAAGTTAAAAACATTTCAACTCGAGTGCGGAACGAGTATGCGGGGCTAAAACATTTCACGAAATTTGATTGGTTTTGAGTGCGGGAGCGAGTTGATGTTTTTAATTTTTGATGTCATGTACGCACAGTCAATTGATTAATTTGCCCATGAATGTCGCATGTCTGTATCTAACTTGTTCGCCAAAATGTGAACTAGCCTATGAATAACCTCGAATAAAGAAAACGCGGCCATCTTGGTGTTACCTAGGTGAACACGGAGACAGCTGAAGCCCTCTGTGCACCCTAGGCTGAGGGGCAATAATTAAGTAAAATTCATTACACTGACATAGTTATACAGCCCAAACTCTCTTTGTTACTTATGAAAATGTTACTAATTTTGACCAAATTATAAATCAAAATCGCTTTTATACTATACAAATGGTACATAAACATTTTTTTATCAGAAGCGTAACTAAATTTCCTAAATTTCTAGTTGTCATTTATGTCAGAAGTTGTGTCTCGTTCATGGCGTGAACAGTTGTTAACGACAATCAAACAAACAGCATTTGCGGAAAGCTGTGCTTCTCTGCTTCAACTTGAAAAAAATAATGCAGCTGAAGCACGTCATTTGGGAGGCTTACGGCAAATATGCACCATCGAAAACTACCTGTGAAGATTGGTTTAAACGCTTCAGAAGTGGCGATATCGACATTGAGGACAAAAAGCGCTCCGGAAGACCAAACACATTTGAAGACACTGAGCTGTAAGTGTTATTGGATCAAGATGATACATAAACTCAAGATCAACTTGCTGAGGCAATAAACACGACTCGCCAATGCATTTACAAACGTTTACGTGCCATGGAAAAGAAGACTCGGAAAGAAGACAATGCTCTATGTTTGATGGGACCAGAAAGGAATCGCGTGCTATGAGCTTCTGAAACAGGATGAAACTGTCAATGGGCGCAACGCTGTCGAGGACAACTCATCAATTTGAACGATGCTAGAAAACAGGGCTACACTTGGCCAGTTTTGAAGAAATTCAAAATTGGTTGGATGAATGGTTTCGGTCCAAAGACGCGTCGTTTTATCGTCGTAATATTCATGTATTGCCAGAGAGATGGCAAAAATGCGAAGGACAATACTTTGAATAAAAAAAAATTATATTCCTACTGAAATTTTTCGTCTTTCATTTTTCAAAGGAAAACCCGGAAATTTAGTTGCACACCTAATATTAATTCTTCTGTAATGTATGCATCCTTCAGATATAATAATACCCATGCGAAAGATAATTTCATTTTTGACAAACAAAGCATAAAAATCCATTAAATTATGAACTCCTTAATCTTGTTGCGACAACAATGCAGCCAATAATATCATGAGAGCTTATATTCCGCTCCCTCGAAAATTAATGTTTACCTTAAAACCATAATTTAACGTCTACACATAATCATTGTTTACATGTTCTGTTGTTTACGTTATAAAAAGCTCCGGCATGCATTATAATCCGTATATGTACTCGAATATAAAAACCAACAGTAATATTTCAAAGTGATCCTGTTGATGGATTATATAACATAAAACAATAATAACTTTAAGGATTTTTTATTTTAACGAGGTCGTTATACAATTTGTGGTACAGATACATTCATGTAATATATATTCTGGTACTTCCGTCTTTCTCTGTTGGGTAAATTGCGCTTTGTCTCCGTTGCCTGTTTCACGACGACAACGACGACGACGGCAACAACAAAAATACATCAAAACCATTTTGTCGTACACACAAAATTTTATTTATCTTATTCTCGCCTTGCACATTTTATTGAACAATAAATTTGACAAGCCTGAATCCGAGCAGCACCAAAAACGGGAATGCGCGTTGAGCTTTCAACTAATAAAAAAAAGTTTTTTAATTTTATATTTGCTGGTGCTAAATCTTCAAAATATTTCCTCCCCCTTTATATAGATACATCTTTATTCGGGATTTAAAGTAGTATGGGATGATGGCATTGTAATAAATTATATTCTTATGGATTGTATAGTTAATCGATAACGAGGTATTTTCTTCTTGCAAAGAGGTTATAATATATTTAAGGTTTATAGCATTTTCGAGTAATAAACACAACCGCACCAAACGTGGGGTACGATTTTTAGTTATAACGACGCAAATATATAAATCGTGTAAAGCTTTTCTCGTTCTTATTATATGTTTTGGTGTCGGAGACGACATATTTTGCTGCTCGAGAGACGAAAATCGATTATGAATGTGTAAACAAGTTTAAGTTTTTTTTTTTACATACGAGTACGCTACACAAAACTAATTTAAAATATGAAATACATATTTCTTGTCCTTTGGGCAATATATCCTTTCATCTTATTACATGGCTTAAGTTTCATATATTATCCAATCGTCCTGTTGGCGTTGTTGTTGTTGTTGTTGTTGAAATACAAAAAAGTTTATCTCTCACGTATAAAATATCAAATTCATATTGCACATTTTTCATTGTTATCGTTATTATTGTTATCATTCGGATTATTACCATTATTCGTGTATGGCTCTATGGTTATTTTTATGCTGGTATATATACATTCCAGAATTGCCTTTCACAAGGAACACATATACGTATTATAAAAAGGATATAATATACATAAATTATTGGAAATAAAAATGAACTTTTTATGACCGTTGTGCTTGAGATAATAAGGAAGTATGATTTGTCACCATAATTGGAAGCAGTTTAACTCTAATCTTTATTTCGTAGTAAAATTGCTAGAAGCTTGTTAGCCTACCGTCATAACATTTAAGGCACTTTTACAAAAACACTTTAATTCGGAAACTGTGGAAATTGTACGTATTGGAAGTTTTTCCAAATCGTTTGCGACTTCGATACCTGTATAAGACGGAAACTGAGTTAAACTCGAAATATTTTAAAATCTTTTGGTACCGAGTATAGAATTAACCAAAAAAAAATCATTATCATAGTAAAAAATCGGTTATTTCGAAACTCAAATATTTAATTTAATTAGTCATATTATATTTAATATAATAATTAATATTTAAGCCAAAAGTTTTCTAAGTAAGATGGTACCAAATAAAATTTTTAAAAAACTAGGGGTCACCTGTGCAATTGCACAATTTAATTTGTTTCCTTATTTCTAAATTTCTGGAGCTCGCGGCACTTACCAACTCTTGTTTATTCAAATTTGGATTTTTAGAGGCAGCCGGCAGCACGAGCAAAACCAAAAATATTTTTTAAATAAAACTGTTTAATAATTTAAAAAATTAAATTAAGTTTTTTATTTATTATTATTATTATATATTATTATAGGGTTTGCCAATAGGAATGATATGATTTTTAAGTGACGTTTCGGCCATTTGAAATATGTCATGATCTGTCATTTTTTGTTTCATTGTATTCAGCAATTTTTACGAGATATACGCAAGAACAACGTTTACAAATTATTCAGTTTTATTATCAAAATAATCGTTCTCCAATTGAAACTATTCGTGCGCTTTTGCCATTTTATAGTCGTAATAATCGTCCAAGTGTCCTCGCTATTCGTCGAATTCTTGACAATTTTGAGCGTACATTTTCTTTACATAACGTTGAAGCGACAATAAGACAAAGATTCGCTCGAAGTAATGCAAACATTGCTGCCATTCAGGCAAGTGTTGCTGAAGACACGAATGTGAAGAAAATGCTAATCTTTTGCTAGTTTCATTAATTGTGATTGTGTTAGTGATATTACCTGAGTAAGACGGAACATTATCGAAGATTAGAGTTTTCTTGGATGTATTTATTAAATCCGATTAAAATTAATTGAATAATAATAATTAACCGCTTTATTTCGACTAGTTGCTTAAATTTTTGATTTGATTCAAAGATACATGTATTTAGAATTCTCATGATGTTCATATTTAGACATCAAAAAAATAGTGTTCGTAATTCTAAACAACAAGTTATGCAATATAGTAGATAAAACAATCTTTAAGGAATTCTCGAAAAAGAGGTTTCCTCTTAACAAAACCTCAAAAATGTAAGGTGCAAGCTAGAATCCGTATCAGTTAGGTAAAATAATCAGAAGCTAGACATTTAGCGGAGGGGACAATTTATACAATTTAATATTATCATTTATGACCAAATATAAAAAAATGATAGAACAACTGAGATATCCCCAGAGATCTTCACACAACCTCAGATGTATGGGGTGTTAGTTGGGAACCATATCAGTTATAACAATTATCAGAACCCTCACAACCAGGGGTAGGAACAATTTAGAGGTTTTTGTATTCTGACCAAATATAACAAACATACTTAAACCACATGAGATATCCCTAGAGATCTTAACACAACCTCACGTATATGGGGTGTTAGTTGGGGGGCTTGTCAGTTAAAAAGTATATTCAGTTGCTCCCTATCCAGGGGAGGGGGCATTTAATAAAGGTTCGTATTATGACCAAATATAATAAAAATGATTAGGCCAACTGAGTTATCCTTAGAGATCTTAACACAACCTCATGTGTATAATGTGTTAGAAGGGGACCATAGTTATTAGAAGAAATATTCAGGAGCTACTCATCCAGGGGTTGAAACAATTTTTACAATTTAGTATTACCACCAAATATAATAAAAATTGATAGTCCAACTGAGATATCCCCAGAGATCTTAACACAACCTCAGATATACTCGGGTATATGAGGTATTAGTTGGCAACCATATCAGTTACAAAAATTATCAGGAGCCTCCCATCCAGAGGCGGGAACAGTTTAGAGGTTTTTGCATTATGACCAAATATAACAAAAATTCTTAAACCACATGAGATTTCCCTAGAGACCTTAACACAACCTCAGGTATATGGAGTGTTAGTTGGAGACCATGTCAGTTTAAAAATATATTCAGTTGCTCCCCATCCAGGAGAGGGGACATTCCCCTGGATGGGGAGCAACTGATGAAGCAACTGAATCTCATGTGGTTTAAGAATTTTTGTTATATTTGGTCATAATACAAAAACCTCTAAGCTGTTCCCACCAATGGCTCCTGATAATTTTTATAACTAATATGGTTCCCAACTAATACCCCATATATCTGAGGTTGTGTTAAGATCTCTGGGGATATCTCAGTTGGCCTATCAATTTTTATTATATTTGGTCATAATTCTAAATTGTAAAAATTGTTTCCATCCCTGGATGGGGTGCTCCTGAATATTTCTTTTAATAATTATGGTCCCCTTCTAACACCTCATACACATGAGGTTGTGTTAAGATCTCTGGAGATGTCTCAGTTGGCCTAATCATTTTTATTATATTTGGTCATAATACAAAATTGTGTTAAATGTCCCCTCCCCTGGATAGGGAGCAACTGAATATATTTTTCAACTAACACCCCATATACCTGAGGTTGTGTTAAGATCTCTAGGGATATCTCATGTGGTTTAAGTATTTTTGTTATATTTGGTCATAATACAAAAACCTCTAAACTGTTCCCACCTCTGGATGGGAGGCTCCTGATAATTTTTTATAACTGATATGGTTCCCAACTAACACTCCATATACCTGAGGTTGTGTTAAGATCTCTACGGATATCTCAGTTGGCCTATCAATTTTTATTATATTTGGTCATAATACTAAATTGTATGAATTGTTACCACACCTGGATGGGGAGCCCTTGAATATTACTTTTAATAACTATGGCCCCCTGGATGATAAACAACTGAATAAATTTTTTAATTGACATGGTCTTCGACTAACACGCCATATACCTGAGGTTGTGATATGATCTCTAGGGTTATCTCAGTATATCATTTCTAAAATATGATTTCCAAAAATAGGAATTCCCTGGCTTTGGAGCTTGATATTATTTTTCTAATTTTTTTACACTTGGGTGCAAAACTTTCACACAGTTGCATTTTTTTTCTTCATCTGGAACAAGAAAATGAGTGCCACACCAGAAGTAGCTGCTCAAGCGGTTGCACTAACTGACGCGGAGTAGAACCAAAGTGAAGTGGTTCGACAACTTAATTTTAACCAATTCTCCGTTCGTCGAGTGTAGCAGAGATACGAGATTGATATTGAGAATACGAAATTGATCCCAGGCCAACAACTAGGCTGCCTTCAGTTCGCTCGAGAGCATTTGGATTTTACAGAAGAACAATGGAGAACAGTCCTGTTCTCTGACGAGTGCAGGATGTGTTTACATGGCAACGATTGACGAAGAAAAGTGTACAGAAGATCAGGAGAGCAATTTTGCACAATGTTGTATTGAAGAACGTGTCTCGTATGGTGGTGGATCGTGCATGTTCTGAGGAGGTATGTCACTGGAAGCGAAGACAAATCTTGTGTTCATCTCTGGAGCGAATACTGGCCGCCGATCAAGTAAAGAAACTTCTAAACGGTACATTGAGGAAATAATCGAGGACTACGTCGTACCTTTTGCCGGATTTATTGGTGAAAACTTCCTGTTCCTGCAGGATAATCCGAGACTGCATATGGCTGGTCTAGTGTACCAGTACCTTCAAGAAATGGATGTTCCTATCATGGAGGGGCCAGCTCGAAGCCTGAACCTCAATCCCATTGAACATTTATGAGACGAACTGAAAAAATATAAAAAATAAGTATTGCTCCAACGAGTCTCAAGGACCTGCAACAGGCGATCGCAGACGAACGAGAGGCGATACTTCAAGATTAGGTTAAAACTTTGGTGAAATCATAGAAACATTGGATGGAAGCTGTTATTCGGGCTGGGGAAGAGAAAGCATCTTATTAATAAAAATATTGTTTTTGCTGATTTCCTTGTTTTAATTCGATTTTTACCAATAATTTTCATGCAGAGAAATTCACAAAAAACGTGTACTTCAGATGTTGACCTCAAAATTCACTTAGTTCGCACGGTATAAGTACAAAAAAGTACCACTGGATAGGTGCTGAAACAGACTTTGAATCTGCATTCTAGATAATTAAATAAAAATTGGATTTTTGATATTTTTGAACTTTTGCTGAAAATTGATCAATGTGCGTATTTTTTGCACCCAAGTATATTGCCCCACCCAGTTTACCCGAGTATGAATTAAAATTTCTCCGGTTAGCTCATTTGATTTCAATGATTCTTGCTTATGTAGTTCAGTGTGTAGAGTTTGTGACTAATCTGGCCCGGATACTTGTTTTATAGTTATTTTTGTAAAACTTTTGTTAACCGCAATATTCGTGTTAGTGAATATTGATTAATGAAATGGTAAATATATTTTAATTTCGTTCGGTTTTTTCAAAGATAACTGAAAAATAGTTAAAATAATGTTTATAAATTAAAAGTTACGTTATTTTCCGCTTTGTACAGGTATCATTTTGATATGCACCAACACATATAAACGTTTAGCATAGACTTAGAAAAAACTTCACACTGTTGTATAAACATGTTCAAGAATTGGGACTGTCTCAAACCACAACTTGGCGGATTTTGAGAAAGGGTTTTGGTTTGCATCCGTATAAAATTGTTCTCACTCAAGAACTGAAGCCATTGGACCACCGTAAACGTGGTGAATTTGCCGATTTTGCCTTGGAACAACTTGAAAACGATAACGATTTTTTTAAGAAAACCATCTTCTCCAAAGAGAATCACTTTCATCTGAGTTGTGCGGTAAATAAACAAAACTGTCGATTCTGGTGCGAATAAAATCCACAAATTATTCATGAAAGATCATTACATTCACCTAATTTGACAGTTTGGTGTAGTTTTTGGTCTGGTGGAATCATCGGTCCGTATTTTTATTCGAAATGAAGCTGGTAACACGGTTACTGTCAATGGAGATCGGCATAGATCGATGATAACCAACTTGTTATGGCCGAAATTGGAAGAAGTTGATCTTGACAACATTTGGTTCCAACAAGACGGGGCTACGTGCCACACAGCAAGTGCAACAATTGAATTATTGCGAGAAAAGTTTGGAAATTCGATTATTTCAAGAAATTATGATATTGAATGGCCAGTTGTGATTTAACACAATTCGACTATTTCTTGTGGGGTTATTTGAAGTCATCGGTCTTTAGCAATAAACCAAACTCTCTTCAAGCTTTACAAGTCAATATTGAACGTGCTATTCATGACATACGACTTGATTTAGTGGAAAAAGTGCTCGAAAATTGGGTTCATCGAATTCGTTCCTGCAGAAGAAGTCGTGGAGGCCATTTGAATGACGTTTTATTCAGAACTTAATTGTATCGATTGTACTTCACATTAAATAAAAAACATTTCAACTTCCTTAACAATTAGTGTGTTTTTTTTTAAAAAAAATCATATCACTCTTATTGGAAAACCCTTTATTTATATTTCAATTCCGCTACGGGAAGCAAATTTTCACTTCAAATTACTGATGTGAAGTTTTTAACAAAACAACAAAATTAACAAAAAACAAATTTGTTAAATTAACAAAAACAAACAGTCGGTTAAAGCAATGTTAACAATGGAAACCTAACAACAGACGGATTTCTTTTAATTTTAACTACTTTCAATAAATAATCAATACTTAATATTGATTGAATAAAAAAACTAAACTTAGTAAGACAAAACATTTTATGTAATTTAATAATGTTAATAAATTACAGTATGCTATTAACTATTGAGTTATATGAGATCACAGATCACATAAATTCTACCGAGTAGTATCTAGTATCGAATGATGGCATAAGAGGTGCTTTTTGAAATAAAATTGGTATATTCCAATCTCTGTGATCTGGCCAATAATAACACAGTGAAACTCAAAAATCATCAAAATATTCTATGCGATCCGATATTCCAACGCATTTAGAAATAAGAAAACCTTGTAGTTTTTTGATGAGTGGTACATTTGCTCAACGAATTATTTTCATAACCTATTCTCATAGCCTATTAGATAGGATTGTTAGGATATTTAGAACTTTGCGTTATGCGTGCTGGTTTATAGCACTTAGACGCAAATTTGGCTGCCCTAAACACCCTAAACCCAAAATTTGAACATAACAAACGTGTTTTTCTATTAGATACGATTCTCGTGATCTAATTCGCGTGAACGTACTAATGTAGATTAAACTTGCCACAAATTTGATAATACCCAATATTCTGGGAAACAAATCGTAAATGGCCACAAAAATTAAATAAATATTAATTCTAGTTTAATTAAGACAAAATTAGACTTTTTATATCAGATCAGCAAAATTGGCCGGAACTGGAAATGGAACGCAAAATTTTCTGAAATTTTCTAAGAATATTCTTTAAAACCAGCATGCTAAGTGACGTATATATTGAAATGAGACTAGGTCCTATGTAATAAAAAACACGGTTATTTTGCCAAAATTGGAAACTGTGGCTAGGTCAGCCAAATTTGCGTTGATCATTTACAAATCACATGTACCTAAAAACCACCCTAAACACCCAATATAGTGAAAATTGAGATGTTGGGTGCTTAACGTATCCTAGTAAATTCTAAAAATACAAGTCATCTTAGTGATTCGTTTCTTGAATTCTCCGAGAAAAATTGGAAACACCGTACAAGTGGTTTAAAGTGAGACGTTGTCAATTTCTCTGTCCTAAGCACATTAAACCCCCAATTTCATCAAAATTGTGGTGTTTTGCTCTTAACGTGTCCTATTAAATTCTTAAAATATGACATTTTGGTGTTGGGTTCCTAGGATTTTCCGAGAAAACTTAGGAAAACCGTACAAGTGATTTAAAGAGAGTCGATGTAAATTTCGCTGTCCGAAACACCATAAACCCCCAATTTCATCAAAATTGAGGTGTTTTGCTCTTAACGTGCCCTAATAAATTCTTAAAATATAAGTTGTTTTTGTCTTGCGTTCCCAGGATTTTCCGAGAAAACTTAGGAAAACCGTACAAGCGCTTTAAAGAGATTCAATGTCAATTTCGCCGTCCTACACACTATAAACCCCCAATTTGATCAAAATTGAGGTGTGTTGCTCTTAACGTGTTCTAGTAAATTCTTTAAATAGAAATCATTTTGGTGTTGTGTTCCTGGGATTTTCCGAGAAAACTTAGGAAAACCGTACAAGTCATTTAAAGAGAGTCGATGTCAATGTCGCTGTCCTAAACACTTTAAACCCCCAATTTGGTCAAAATTGAGGTGTTTTGCTCTTAACGTGCCCTAATAAATTCTTAAAATATAAGTAATTTTTGTCTTGAGTTCCCAGGATTTTCCGAGAAAACTTAGGAAAACCGTACAAGTGATTAAAAGAGAGTCGATGTAAATTTCGCCGTCCTAAACACCATAAACCCCCAATTTCATCAAAATTGAGGTGTTTTTCTCTTAACGTGCCCTAATAAATTCTTAAAATATAAGTAATTTTTGTCTTGAGTTCCCAGGATTTTCCGAGAAAACTTAGGAAAACCGTACAAGTGATTAAAAGAGAGTCGATGTCAATCTCGCTGGCCTAAACACATTAAACCCCTAATATGGTCAAAATTGAAGAGGTTTTCGGTTTAATGTGACCTAGTAAACTCTTAAAATATAAGTCATTTAGGTGTTGGGTTACAAGGTTTTTCCGAGAAAATTTATGAAAGTCGTACAAAAGAGAGCCAATGTCAATTTCGCTGTCCTGAACATATTAAACCCCCCCCAATTTGGTCAAAATTGAGGTGTTTTGCTCCTAACGTGTCCTAGTAAATTCTTAAAATACAAGTCATTTTGGTGTTGGGTTCCTAGGATTTTCCGAGAAATTTTAGGAAAACTATACAAGTGATTTAAAGAGAGTCGATGTAAATTTCTCTGTCCTAACCATCATAAACCACCAATTTGATCAAAATTGAGGAGGTTTTCGGTTAGATGTGACATACACAGAAAAAAATAAGTTTGCTAAATTGATAATTACTGGTTTTCAATTTTGAATATTTTTTTTATATACTTGATAAAATTCGTAACGCGTGCAATAACTATTTGTATAAAATGCATTTGTCTTTAAAAAACGTTATTCATTTGGCAAATTAAATAAAAATGTGCAAAATATAGTTGTCAAATTAACCATTTTATACAAAAAGTATAGGAAATGTATAATTCGCAATTATGTTTATAAAATTTACGTACTGGCTTGAAAAATAATTAATATTTGTTTCTGTACTGTAATACCTCATTGCTCCTAGAAAATTTTAATTTCGAATTCCAAATTTTTTATAGTTCACACTTGAGGCTTGAGAAACATGAGAAAATTTAAGAGTTATCGTTGTATGAATCCTACTTTAAGAACTTCAACGTTTTCTCTGAAGTTACAGAGAAAAATTTATAATTTTTTCCAAAACATTGCAAAACTGTTAAGCACTCATTCATGAGTTCAATTCTTAAAAAAAATTTGCTCACAAAAAACCATCAAGTATGTTTAGCTATACTTTCTTCCGGTGATTAAAGACACACAACCCACAAACATCGCCAGCACGAACATAAACCAAAATTGGCTGGCTTAAGAGACTCGGACTCAGTAAACATATACAAAGTACATGCAAAAATTTATTTGGAAAACGCGAAACTTGTGCAAAGTAATTCGAAGATGGATCACTATTTCAACTTACAGTTTTGCACTTTTAACACTATGCGCCGTTGGTACTTGGCGAAACACATTAACACTTAATAAACACATTAAAACACTTGTTTATTATTTCGCACAAAATTTTTTTTTTTCTCCAAAAATGTTTAAAAAATTACTCGATTAATTTCGACTTGTTAGGTCATCATCAGGAGTAACATCAAAGATTATTGAGTAGATACTCCTGATGATGACCTAACAAGTCGAAATTAATCGAGTAATTTTTTAAACATTTTTGGAGAAAAAAAAAAAAATTTTGTGCGAAATAATAAACAAGTGTTTTAATGTGTTTATTAAGTGTTACAGTTTTGCTTTGATAGTCTTATAAGTATTTGTTTGTACAGGGTCCCAAATTACAGGTTAGAAAATGGATTTTTGATTAGAATTAGTTAAGAGAAGTTGAGTCAGAGTTTGCGTTCACGCACGCTGATAGATTTCTTACATTGTGTGTGTATCATTTAACAGTGCATTAAGGCAAATGAATGAATGGCCGCCGTTTTCATTTTATTAAAATCGTTCATAAATTATAAAACCATTGGTAAAAATATTAATAATCATAAGTCGAGTTATGAACTTGACTCAGGAATTTATGACTTACATTTTTTTATGTGATCGAGTTATGGCTCTCAAAAATAAGTTATCATTTTCATACATTTTGTAAAAATCAGAAAACCAAAATATTAGCGTTTACAAAAGCACATTTATTCTAGTATTCAGTATCGAAATTTTATGCCGACAGGATGTAATTAAGTTTGTTTTTTTTTTAAATTATAATTATTATAAATTCAATATTAAATAGTTGAAAATGTTGTGTGATTCAAGTATAGCTTTTAAAAAGTTATAAGTGAACAAAAGCTTTTTGCTGATATAAGACGCGAAAAAGCCAAGAAATGGCTGAACAAATGCAAAATTTAAGACAAACAAACGTCATATTGGGGGTTAAATATTCAGGTAAAATAAACATCGGCGATAAAAAGTTGGTTATCATCAATATTTCAAATTATTCATATTATTTTTCGATATTTCAAAAATTTTAAAAGTTATGTTTGAAAAAAATCTAAGTTCATTATAAAAAATAAATTCATAAAATTAAATAAAAATTCTATATTTTCAATAAGATTGAGTTATTAAATCAAAAGAGGTTTGTATGTTGACGATAAATCAGATTATCGTATCAATAAGCAGTTTCTTTAAAATGATTAATATTGCATCATAAGCAAACAGGATTATTATAGATTACTGAAACTGAACTGCAGTATGAAAACATTAGTAACATTCGCATAAATCGATTTGTCAAAGTGATGAACCACTAGTACTTATTTTAAAAAAACTATTTATCATATTCATAATTTTCTTATAAACACTAACTTTGTCAATTTTACTTATGGGTTGCGTTTTTTATCAATATTACTAATATTTTATCAATTTTACTAAATTATTTTTTTCTGTGTAGTAGATTCTTAAAATAAAGGGTGGTTAAATTTTAAGGGCCGACGTTGAATGTGAACCACACCTAAACGTCAAGTTTTTCTCTGCATTTAATTTGACATTTCTCAATTTCAGATTAACTCAATTTCAACTATGGAAATATACACAATCGAGCAACGCGTTAAAGTTATTCAGGCATATTATGAAAATGGGCGTTCAAATCAAAATGCATATCGTGCACTTCGTGATTTTTTCGGTCAATTTAATCATCCAAATGTGCGTACAATCGGAAAAATCGTGCAACAATTTGAGCAAACCGAGTTTGTAGGAGATTTTAAAACACCAGTGCATGCTCGTACAGCTCGTACAGCAGAAAATATTGCTGCTGTTCGCGATAGTGTGGCTGAAGAGCCATCCACCTCAACTCGTCGTCGTGCCCAACAATTGCACCTCACACGCTCGTCGTTGATGAACATTATGCATAAAGACTTGCATTTACACGCTTATAAGGTGCAATTGACTCAAGAACTAAAGCCTCTTGACCATTCCAAACGTCGTCAATGGTCAGAATGGTGGCAAGAAATGGCAACAGTGGATGATCAATTTTCGAAGAAAATCATCTTCAGTAATGAGGCACATTTTCAACTCAGTGGATTCGTCAATAAGCAGAATTGCCGCATTTGGGCGAATCATAATCCAAGAGTGATTGTCGAAAAACCAATGCACCCACAAACAGTGACTGTTTGGTGCGGTTTATGGGTTGGCGGCATCATCGGGCCGTTTTTTTTCCAAAATGAGGCCGGTCAGGCAGTTACTGTGAATGGTGTTCGCTATCGTGAGATGATAACGAACTTTTTGTGGCCCGAATTGGAAGATATGGATGTGGACCATATGTGGTTTCAACAGGACGGTGCCACTTGCCACACAGCTAACGAATCAATGGCTCTTGCGCGACAAATTCAATGGCCATGTCATCTCACGTGGTGGCGATGTCAATTGGCCGCTAAGATAATGTGATTTGACACCGTTGGACTTCTTTCTTTGGGGTTATTTGAAAGAAAAGGTGTACGTCGATAAGCCAGCACCAATTCAAGAGCTAAAGGATGAGATAATTCGGCACATTAACGGCATAGAGCCTCAATTATGCCTAAGCGTCATCGAAAATTTGGTCCATCGGGTGGAGGTGTGCCGCCGAGGTCGCGGCAGCCATTTGGCCGATATTTTGTTCCATACATAATTGAACCATATCATATTATCATAATAAAAAGAATTGACAATAATTTCCTAAATAATTTGTGTTTTATTCAAAATCAACATCGGCCCTTTAAAATTTATCCACACTTTACATGTCATTTTTATGTTGGGTTCCTAGGATTTTCCGCGAAAATTTAGGAAAACCGTACAAGTGATTTAAAGAGAGTCGATGTTAATTTCGCTGTCCTAAACACCATAAACTCCCAATTTCTAAACAGATTCTTAAAATACTAGTCAGTTTTGTCTTGAGTTCCCAGGATTTTCCGAGAAAACTTAGGAAAACCGTACAAGTGATTTAAAGAGAGTCGATGTCAATTTCGCCGTCCTAAACACCATAAACCCCCAATTTCATCAAAATTCAGGTGTTTTGCTCTTAACGTGCCCTAATAAATTCTTAAAATATAAGTCAGTTTTGTCTTGAGTTCCCAGGATTTTCCGAGAAAACTTAGGAAAACCGTACAAGTGATTTAAAGAGAGTCGATGTCAATTTCGCCGTCCTAAACACCATAAACCCCCAATTTGATCAAAATTGAGGTGTTCTGCTCTTAAGGTGCCCCTAATAAGTTCTTAAAATACAAGTCATTTTTGACTTGAGTTCCAAGGATTTTCCGAGAAAACTTATGAAAACCGTACAAGTGATTTAAAGAGAGTCGATGTCAGTTTCGCTGTCCTAAACAACATAAACCCCCAATTTGGTCATAATTGAGGTGGTTTTCGGTTTAATGGGACCTAGCTGGTTTATAGGAGATTCCCGGAAAATTTTAAAAAATTAAAACTTGTTTACAAAATATTTTTAACTACTTATGCTAAAATTCGGTCTATCGAGACATTCTATAATTAAAAATTAATGTCCCAATTTTAAAATGTTTATACTTCATGTCACAAAAAACTTCCAATTTAACCAACTTTTGCCGAGCGTTACTCGGTTCTCCAAAGACCTTATTCTAACAAATGGATTGTCTTGAAATTTTTTAGAAACTTCACCTTAGCATATACGGTAATGCAGTTTTTACTGAGCTTAAACAAAATGATTGTGGTAAAATTTGGAATATCCTTCAATACCATGATTGTCACTATTTTGGCATGAATATGTGGACAATGGCGAATTAGATTTACATCCCAATTCACAAATAAATAAATGCCAATATCTCGGTACTTAAGGTTCCAAAAGATCCCAATGCCAATTCTCTTGCAAAGCAGAAATACTGTACATTGCTGTAAGTTTCACCGCTTCAAACCCATATAAAACTAAATTCTTTTGAAACTTAAAACTTGATAAAAGCTTATACATACTATATATAAATTCGCAACAACTACAACAAAAATAATCTTATCTCCGTCAAAATTTATTTTTTCATCATCTCATGTTGAAGATGAAACTTATACAAAACAACAACAACAACAAATAAACTACAAATTCTTAATCTTTTTGATGAAATGTTGATGTTACTTAACATTTTCTTCATACCATAAGCATACATAGTCTATTATGTCGATGTACGAGTGTTTGTTGTTGCTGATACTGCTGCTGTAATTATTAGCAACTAAAGAAGAAAAAAATTATTTTATGTTAAAAGTTATTAAATAAAAGATTATAAGATTATGTTAGATTAGAAAATGAATTGAGAGATAAAACATTTAATGTGTTACGAGAAAAAAAGAATTTTGTTTTTTTTTGTTTTTGAGCTTTTTCGTGCTTTTGTGTATTATACGAGTAACATCCACAGAAATTAATGTAATTCTTCTCGTTTTCGGTTTTTTTTTTCAGTTATATTAAGTGAAAATACATTTCACTAATTAGTTACAAGCAAATAAATTTCTGTTAAAACTATGTATGTCATACGTATACTACACGATAGATATAAGCTCTTATCATTTTGTATTAAACTTTTGTAACTTTGTACATGTAGCATGGTTGAAAAAGCTCATCCTGCGTTATACAAGATAATCATATTTTAGTAAATTCTGGTGAATAGGAAAACTGTCAACAAAGGACCTATATATTTTATATGAGTCTGTTGTTGCTGCTTTTGATGTTCTGACTTATAGTCAAATGGAATATTAAACCACGTTATGTCATATTCCTTCAGCGATCACAAAACGATGTGCATATACCGACATGTATTGAGAAATCATTCATCCAATTTGTTTCGTCGTCTCCTCGTATCTGTATATCTGTTTACTGTTGTGTAATTCTTTGTCATTCATATCGTCGTTATATGTATAAAGTAAACAGATGAGACATCCACACATAGAGCTACTGTCGCTGACATAGAAGAACATAGAAATCTGAACCGTAAAATATCATATAAATAAACGATATGAGCTTTTGCATCGTCTCATTGTTGTTGCCGTCGATGCTGTGTAATAATAGTTTCAACATGGGAATTGAATTCATTTTTTTTTTGTCGAAACCTGGATAATATGCAAACGACTGTTTACTATATAATAAGAGATTAGCTTCGTAAAAATACAACTTAAATTACGAGTATAAATTTTCGACAAACAAACCGTGCCATTGTTGGAAGAATATGCAAGATTATCGATTTAAATCTCAATATTTAATAATGCACGTATCATTGACCTCAAACAATGGGAACTGTTAAACAAAACTGAGAAATAGCTCAAATCTCAAAGTCACATCAGCCGGCACCAAACCAACAATGGCACAAGTATAGTACAATGCATTGGGTATCAAACACCATCTAATTAGTCAGCCGGAACGAATAATAGGGCGGCCAGAACCATAAAAAGCTACTGGGGTCCAGAGCTTTACCTGCCGAAACCAATTAAAGTCGAGTTTGAACATGTGCCAACATTTCATCATAATGAAGTAGAGGTAAACTTATCCACTTTAATAATTTGGTTACATTTTAAATAAATAAAGAAACACTTGGGATAATTCCCAAGTTTATAAAAAAATAAAAGTTTCTAATAATATAAAACATAACTGGCGCAGTTGGTAGTGGATCGTTTTTATGATCTGTACGTACTACATCCCAATACAATGTACAATAGTACATTACAATAGTAATGTACTTGCCAGCGGCACTTGGCAATTAATGAAGCAATGCTTGACAGAACATTATGCAGTTAAAGAAGATAAAGGTACCTTAATTAAAGAATTAAATTCACTAACTCAAAGAAACGATGATATAGACACATATTACGCTAGAGTATCAAGTGTAGTGAATCGACTCAATTATTTGTTAGCAACTCATACACCAGTAGACACATTAGCAGTAGTCATGCAAGCCAAACGTGAATGGTATCTGCAATTAGCCTTAACGGCATTTCTAACAAGTTTAAATGAACCTCTAGCTACAATTATTAGATCTAACGATCCTAAAACTTTACAAGCAGCTACTGCCTAGCAACACAAAACTATCATTTGCGGAAGAATATTACACTATCTGCGGTATATAAAAATCCCGCACTACCACCAAAACTAATGTACCACTCATATCAAAAACCAATTCAACCCAATTATCACTTTACTTATAAACCACCTGTACCCATCAGAGCACCTCAATATTTTAATCATAATAGATGATTACCTCCTTAACCTCAGCCTAAACCTTAACTTATGGATACTACAAGTATCTCAAATCAATATACTTACCCCAGAACCTAAACCGCAATATAACCAAAGAGCACAGTTCAATCAACAACAAAGGCCAAGACATAACTTTCAACCTAATGGACCTCCACGGTTTCAGTTAAAAGAATTATTTAACATAGAACCCGAATACGAAGCATATAATGAATATTATACCACATATCTCGAGACAGCAAGATGATCATTCTGAACAACCTGAAAATATTCCCCAGATATAGAAATCCAAAACGAGGATTTTTGCCCAGAAGCCTCGAAAACCCCTATCGAAAACACACTGTCGATAAAGCTGTCACTTTAAAAGGTCCAAATGAATTTAAAACCAAAGAAAATTTGGAATTTCTCTTATTTAAATTTCATAGTTATTTTCATGGTCTAATTGAACTTGAGATCATGCAGAAACTCGAATCGTATTTGTCTACTCCTAAAGTTACAATTCCTTTAAAATGCAAATCGAATTCATGTCAAAATCCTATACAATAGCCCCACGTAGCAAATGGAGAAATTTATTTAAAACCTCTTATTCTCCATGGAAATATAATTATACCAGAAGGTATATAGAGTGGGCCAAATAAATATTTTTTTAAATGCAATATAACAAAAAGTTCTCAATATTTTTTCAAATTTATGTTTTCATTGTAAAGAACAATCCTTCCGATTAATTATGGAATACTATTTCATTCATATGACTATCGCAGCTGGCCTTGATACGTACCCCATACAGCCGGTCCAATTTTTGAGCACATTTTCAATGGTATGCGGCATTATGTCTTCAATGGCAATGCGAGTATTGTTCTTGAGAGCGTCAACCGTTGCTGGTTTATCGGCGTAACACTTATCTTTGACGGCACCCCGAAGATAATAGTCCAACGGCGTCAAATCACAGCTCCGAGGCGGCCAAATCACATCAGGGATCCAAGATGATTTTTTTGCAAAACGGAAATCTTCTTCAAGTCGATCGCAAACCCACTCAGCGAACCGAATTCCTGAACCAATTGAACTTTATACGGTGTCATATCAAGGTCTTTATGCAGAATTCGTCGCAATGTTGTGCGTGAAATGTTCAATTCTTGAGCACGATGACGAGTTGACGTTCCCGGCGACTCACGCACATTCTCGGCTACAGCATCAACATTTTCGGGTGTACGCTTGGTTGGTTGCTTGGTTCGTGTTGGTTTGTTAATTAGCAAGCCTGTTACTTTAACTTTATTCACAAAATAACGCACATTTGGAGCTCCCGGCGTTTCGTTTCTTCCGAAAACCGCACGCAATTTTCGCACACATTCTGCAACATTACCATGATTTTCGAAGTAATGTTTCAATATTTCCCAGCGTTGTTCAATCGAATACACAATCATTTTCATTCAGCGGAAGGATAAAACTAACTTTCTGTCAAATCAGAAGTGACATAACCCTTACCATACTCAAAATAAACGCTAGTTCAAAAAAAAGTTAGGTGACCCACCCTGTATATACAAATGTTAATAATTATGCGATAGTTGAAGTTATTAACTACTCACCTCGAGTACAAAATTTCGTGATCGAACACCCAATCGAATGCGAGGGATTATCAAAAAATCACGTTGAAGTAAACAACTACGACATAATATTGTGGGCAGAAAATTGTAAAACTTTGTTCATAATTTTAAAATTCTTTATTTATTTCTCCAAATCTATTTCGCCCCCTCAAAGTAATCCCCCCGCCCCTTCGGCCTCAATACACTTGTGCCAACGTTTTTTCCACTCCTCGAAACAGTTGTTAAAGTCAATTTCCGGAATAGCCTCCAATGCGCGTAGCGATTCGCGTTTAATGTCTTCAATTGACTCAAAACGGTTTCCCCGGAGCGGTCGTTTGAGTTTGCTGAACAGCCAGAAGTCACACGGAGCTAAATCAGCCGAATACGGTGGTTGCGGAACGATATGGGTGGAATTTGTGGCGAGAAAATCACGTAAAACCAATGCAGTATGAGAAGGTGCATTATCGTGGTGCAAAAACCAAGAGTTGTCGACCCATAATTCCGGCCTCTTTTTACGAATAGCTTCGCGCAAACGACACATTACACTCAAATAGTATTCCTTGTTGACAGTTTGGCCGGCCGGAAGGAATTTGAAGTGCACCACGCCTCGATAATCGAAGAGAACTGTCAACATCACCTTGGTTTTTGACTTGCTTTGACGTGGTTTTTTGGCTTCGGCTCACCTTTGGCACGATATTCGGCCGATTGATCGTCTGTTTCCGGGTCGTAAGCATACTCGTAGATCCAAGATTCATCGCCAGTTGTGACACGTTTCATGACATCCTGGTAGTCGGAAAGCATTGTTTCACAGACTTCAACGCGACGCTGTTTTTCCAAAAAATTGAGGGATTTTGGAACCAACCGTGCTTTCACTTTTCTTAGGCCCACATGATCTTTCAAAGTGGGTTTCACTGATCCTTCCGATATTTTAACGATGCCAGTAAGGTCTCTAACTGTTAATCGTCGATTCTCGAGTACCAATTTCTTGATTTTATTAAGGTGTTGATCATCAGTTGACGTTGATGGCCGCCCTAGACGTGGTTCGTCGTCAACACGTTCTCGACCCTCTTTGAACAATTTGTACCAATCAAAAACACTTACTCGCGACATACAATTATCACCGAAGGCCTTTTGCAACATTCTGAACGTTTCAACACCACAAAATTGATTCTGCACACAAAATTTAATGGAACTTCTTGGTTGAATAATTTCACTCATTGTAAAAATCGCCGAATGCACTTTTTGTACTTCAGACAGACAAGCGTATAGTAAACACTAATGATTATTTTGATGTGACATTTGGCACAGATGTCACTGATAGTCATACCAACATAGAAAAAAATATTTCGACGAATGGTTTTCCGCGCGAAATTTAAATTAATAAGTCTTACTACTTTTTGCCCACAGTTAGCATAAAACACGATATCGACTTGGAAGATGACCAATCTTCACAAAAAGTTGCAGATACCCACATATTCATAAACAAGAAGACCATCATTATCACCCTGGTCTTCCCCAATATGGATAGTTCCTAAGAAAAAGGACGCCAGCGATCAAGTCAAGTGGCGTATGGTAATACGGATCATTCAAAAAACGGCCTTTTCTGTCGAATTCGGACATTACGAATATGTCAGAATGCCGTTTGGCCTTAAAAACACCCCCAGTACATTTCAAAGGGTGATGGATAATGTACTTGGAGTGCTACAAGGGAAAATATGCTTGTGTGACATGGATGACATGAGTGAATTCTTACATAAAGAAACCGCATTTCTAGAGCATTTTCTCGGGTTACTCGGATATTACCGAAAGTTCATTAATAGTTTTGCAAAGATTACTAAACCAGTGACTGAGTGTCTAAGGAAAGATAGCAAAATTATTCTAGACGAGAACTACAAAAATTGTTTCGGTGGTTATGAGCTTTAAATCATTAAAATGTAGGCGCCATAACCTTTATTTGTAAGTGTTAATGATTGGGGTATGAACGATCTAGCTAAATTCGATAAGTTATTACTTTTTATAGAGAGTCTCAAAACGGATATACATATTGTAGTAGTTTCGGAAACATTTGTTCAAAGTTCAAATAAATTTTCTTATAATATTAGAGATTACGTCAGTATTTTCTCTTGTAGGGATGAAAGAGCGGGTGGTGGTATTGCTATGTTCATTAGGAATGATATTCCATTCACCATGATAATTATGGATGACGGTTCTTTAACATTCCAATACATATGCATTCAACTTTTGCAGTTTAATCTAACGAAGGTATGCGGAATATATAGGCCTCCTAATTCTGACCCAGCATCTGCTTTCTTAATTTTTTAGAACAACTTCTCAGAAACTATAAATCTACACACGATTAATTAAATTCTAACTTAATCTCAGACTATAACGCAACCTTGCACTCTCATGGTATGATTTTAACAAACACTTTCTTTACCAGACCACTGAGCCGTAATATTTTAGACCACTCTGTTAGCAGTTTTCATAATATTGAGCAAGTTCGGAATTTTAACATTGAAGCCGACATAAGTGATCATAGTTTTGTACTCTCAAAATTTCGCTTCAAGCCTAAATATTGCACTCGGACACTAACGAAGAGATACGTTAATTACAAAAAGGGTAGTGAGTCCTTTGAATATTTTTTAATGAGTACCGTGTTTGACGTCAGAAATCCTGAGTCTACTCTAGAAAGGATTTTTGATATGTATAATAAACTTGTTCTACAGTTTTCCGTTTTGAAGGAAGAACATGTTAAAATGAAAAATGCAAGTGTTTGTCCTTGGATGACTCTTGATCTCTGGGATTTAATTAAACTTAAAAACCGGATGTTGAAGCGTTTTAAAAGGAACAATACTAATTTAGAACTAAAACATAAATTATATTTGCTAAATAGGAAGATCAAAAACGGAAAATATTTTGCAAAGAAGCATTATTATGACGATTTATTTAATAATTTGAGCCAAAAAGAAATCTGGAAACAGTTAAATCAGTTCATGGTAAATAACTCTAATAATAGGATCCACTCCGTTATTTGTAATGATGTTGAGTATCATGATCCCACTGCTATATTTAATCGCAGTTTTGTTAATTCTGTTGATTCTTCTGTATCAGCAAGTAGTTCTAGTCCAGGCTCAGATGATTTAAATAAATTTCATACTTTGGTGCGTAGTATTAATTCGTGTTTCTTTTTGCCCACTTCCTGCAGCGGTCCGCTGCAAGGGTGGTGGTTATGATAACATTCGTAATGTGGTTCTGAAGAATTATTTGCCATTATTTTCACAATTACTAGCCGATCTATTTAATGTGGTTTTGGAAACCGGTGTTTACTCCGATTGTCTTAAAATTGCTAAAGTGACACCTATCTTTAAGTCTGGAAATTCTAAACTAATTAATAATTATCGTCCAATTTCAGTTTTGTCGGTATTTGACAAAATTTTAGAAAAAATTATTGCTAACCGGATGATCGACTTATACATATTTGGCCTTAACAGACATTACTGATTTGATCTATCGTAATTTTGGCAGGCAAAACTATATCTGTGGCTTATTTCTTGATCTTCGTAAAGCTTTTGATCGTATAGATCACAGTATACTTCTTCAAAAATTACAAATTTATGGCTTCCGTGGCCTATCATACAAACTGTTAGCAAGCTACCTTAGTAATCGAAAGCAGTTTGTGATTCTAAATGGTGTAAAAAGCTCCACTTTAGCTGTGAACTGTGGTGTTCCTCAAGAGAGTGACCTTGGCCCTCTATTATTTCTAATCTACGTAAATGATATGGCCAGTTTACGATACGGCCCTGTTCCATGAATCCAGAGATTGTCAGGTAACAATGTCACATATGAGGGATGATATTATTTTACATATGGATTTTTTTCACTTAAACAAAATATCAGTTAATTTTATTAAAACGAAATATATATATAATTTTTCACTCCCCACGCCTGCAACACATTGATTTACAACCACTTCAAGTAGCAAATTGCACCATAGAGTGTGTGGACAAATTCAAGTACCTTGGAGTAATATTCGACAAGCATATGACGTAGGAGGACCATATTAATTCTATTTGTATTAAAGTTTGCCCATTTATTTGCTTGATTAGAAAATTAGCTGATTTTGTTCCAGTACATGCGATAAAAAAAATTTATTTCTCATTTATTCATACCCGATTCTCATACGCTTCTTCTACGTTTGGTTCAGCTGTTAAAGAGAAACTGAATAAATTGCAGATTTTACAAAATAGGTGCTGTAAAGCAATGTATAAACTGCCTCACCTATTTCCTACTGTGGAGCTCTATCGAACTATTGCTATAGGCATTCTCCCAATTAAAGCAATTTTTAAGACTTATGTGTCGATCTACAAATTTAAGTCTCTACACATCCCATCATTAATTTCGACTATACAATTCGAATTTCTAGATCATGGCTATTCAATAATTTTGTATATAAACCTAATAATTGAAATACATAGACCAGATTTTTACAACCAGTCAAAGTCTCTAGATTAAAGATTAGTGATCAAGCTCTGACCTACGGGAAGATCAGTAATTACCAAAATAAGGTTTAATACACACATCTACTTGAACCATATTCTTCCCACATCTAAGTTGAATATTCAGAGCGCAAATTCGGCAGTACATCTATAGGCCGGAAACAAACATTGGTCCTTCGAGAGAACTAAAACAAACCAGCGATCACAGTTCTAAACTTTAGAAGTTAGTTATTACCGGAAATAAGTGTGTACTAATTTAAATTCTAAGTTAAAAGAAATGCGGTTACAATGCAGTTCGAAGAGTTAGTGGTAAAACAAGGTGACATTCATACACAAATGTGTAAATTAAAAGAAAACATCAAGAAAGATAGTAACGAGCGCAAATCTACACTAGCGTGTTTTGAAAAGCTACAAAACACCTTAAGCCAGCTGTACAACGACTTCAAGAGGAACGACCAGGCGATGGTTGAACATTTCAATTCAACGAAGGATCATGAATATTGGAATACTACTAGGAAAATCGCCAAGGATAGCTACAGCGAATTGATGAATTATTTAAACGACATCATTGAAAACTGGGAGCAAACAGCTGATGATACATCGTCAAAAACTGGGAAGCATGAAGATCAACAACCAAAAGCTGAGAAACCAGGTTTTGAATCGAAAGGCGCAAACATGAAAATGGATATCCAATTGATCAAAGGGGCAGCACTAATGATGACGATTCAGGTCATCCATTAAAACTGGGGCAGTGAGGTTATCACGAAATCATACCTAAGGCAAAAGTTAAACAATTTGAAATCCAAATGGACAAGTTTCTCGACAGCACACCCAGAAGCCGTATACGCAAGCCCAGATAACGCCCAATACATTGAAAGTTACAATGATTGGGAAGTGAACTACGACAACATAATAGCAAAGCTGAAGGATAAATTGGAAGACTTGGAAATCAAGCTGCCACAAATAGATATTCCAATGTTTAATGGAAATTATCTTAACTGGATAACATTCAGAGACATATTCACACAGATTGTACATTCTAACAAGGATTTACCAAACGTAACGAAAACGCACTACCTAAAAAGCCACGTAACACAGCCACGGCCGGTTTATTGAACTCATTTCAAGTAACTGATGAAAACTACATGACCGCGTGGAATACTATCCAACAACGATACAACAACAAAAGATGACTAGTTTCAACGCACATCAAAAAATTGTTGAACATCCCGACAAGTCACACCGAGTCAGCTGCACCTCTAAGGCAAATAGTGGACACAGCCAAGGAAACTCTACAATCAATCGCCAATTTAGGCGTCGACGTCAAAGGCTGGGACCCATTAGTATTGGAATTATTACTACCAAAATTAGATGCCGAAACTCACAAACTCTTCGAGCAGAAGTTAGAAGATCCAAAAGAAATACCAACAATGCAGTATTTCTTCAGTTTTTAGAAACGCGGTTCCTTTTTTTAGAAACTCGGTTGATTGGAAACAAACCTAAGCAAGAGGGCGTTTCGTTTAATACCTACAAACCAAAATATGCCACCGAAACACAACATACACTTACAACAACTCGGTTAAAAACTTCTGTAGATACTGCAAGGGTGAACATCTGATAAACAATTGCATCAATTTTAAGAACCTTGCTCCGAAATGGCGAAACGAATTTGTAACAAAGGCAGACATATGTAAAAAATGCTTACTACATTTGGGCCACATAAGATGTGAAACAAATTCACAATGTATTATATGTAAGGGCACCCATAATACACTGTTACATCAGCACACATCTGTAACAAGTGTGGCACAGCAACAGCAAGAAGAAGCAGGTTTCGGATTACTGGCAACAGCAATTGTAAAAATTAAACTCGTTAATGGGAGAGAGGAACATGCCAGAATTTTTATCGATAGCGGATCTCAAGCATCATACATCAGTGAAACCAGTGCACAGAGATTAAAACTTCGTAAACAAAGGACAAATTTGGTAATATCGGGAATCGGAGAAGGAAAAATTACATCAACTAGTAAAACTACTTTTACCATCAAACCACGGTTTGAGTCGGATTTCGAACTAGAAATCAATGCCTACGTTTTATCAAAGTTAACAAGAAGATTACCAAACAACGAATTACATACGGGAAAATGGAAGCACATCAATGACCTGATCTGGGCCGATCCTAATTTTAATATACCTGGCGCTATAGACATACTACTAGGAATAGACTACATCTCGGATATCCTTATGCCAGAAATGATAATGGGAGAAATAGGGCCAACAGCTCAACGTACCAAATTGGGTTGGATCGTGTTTGGAGCTATAAAATCAGCTTCCAATGAACATCAAATACAAACCATGATTTCAACTATTGATGATGATCTGCAACGGTTCTGGGAAATCGAAGAAATTCAATCTCCTAAACATTTAACGAGTGAACATGCAAATTGTGAAAGACTTTACCAAGAGGGCTATAAACGTTTATCCAATGGCTCGTATGAAGTAAAGCTTCCATTAAGAGAAAACATAGAGCTTTGTGACTCTAAAAAATAAGTAATCGCAAGATTCCTTCAAATAGAGAAAAAACTACAAAATAATCCTACTCTAAAATTAGATTATCAGAATTGTATAACCGAATACTTGAGTCTAGGACACATGGTTCCAGCAAATGATTCAACAAAAATAAACAATTATCTACCACATCATGCAGTTATAAAGGAAAAAAGTACTACAACTAAGCTTCGAGTGGTTTTCGATGCTTCAATGAACACAGCTTCAGGCAGCAGCCTTAATGATGCACAATTAGTAGGGCTAACTCTTCAGCAAGAGCTGTTTTCAATCGTGCTGAGATGGCGAAGGTACAAATATGTCTTCACCGCCGACATCGAAAAAATGTATCGCCAAATAAAGGTCGCCGAAGAACATCAAGATCTGCAAAAAATAGTCTGGCGAGATGATCCAAATAAGCCGCTACAGGAATATAAATTAACAACCGTAACTTATGGCACTGCTTCGGCACCATATCTAGCAATAAAAACATTACATCAGCTGGCACACGACGAAGAAACTATATATCCTAAAGCAGCAGAAATCTTAAGAAGGGATTTCTACGTAGATGATGTCTTGACTGGAGCTCAGTCGTTGGACGAAATATTAGTATTGCAGAACGAGTTAACTAAATTATTGGAATGTGGCGGTTTCAACCTTCGAAAATGGTGGAGCAATTCGAATGAGGTATTACAAACAGTTCCGGAGCAAAATCGAGAATTCATGACAGTTGAAATCACAGAAGAACAGAATATAAAAACATTGGGTATATATTGGGACCTCAAAGAGACGAATTTAGCTTTGAAGTGCCAATTATCCTAACGACACAAAAGGCTAACACCAAGCGAAATGTCCTATCAAACATCGCAAGAATTTTTGATCCATTAGGATCGCCCCCATAACTATAACCGCAAAAATATTAATGCAAAGGTTATGGGAAGAAAACATTGGTTGGGACGAGAACATGCCACTCATGTCCTATAAATCCACTCATTCTAACCAGGGAACAACTTGACCAACAGCTGAGCCTGATACATCAAAACAGTCCAAGGTCATTAGCCATTCCCGGAAGTAAGATGGATAATGAAATCGCTAACTTGTTTAAGTTTATGACTGCGAAGTCGCGCGTAACAACATCAAATTTACTACTCGAATTGAGGATTCCACTTGTCAATGAGCAAAGGTATCAAGTGTATAAGGTGTTTCCACTACCAACTAAAATTGAAGACGAGTATGTTTACATCAAACCATCAATAGAATTTTTAGCAATTATTGATCATAAGGACAAATTCTACCCAATGACGAAAGCAGAGTTCAACAAATGTCACAATATTGAAGAATATGAATATTGGTGTGCAAGTCAACATACCATTTATACCGCCAAAACAAAGGTTTTCGAGTGCGAACTAAGCATACTAGAACGTTCATCGAACCTTTCGTTATGCAAAATACAAAGGACCAAAACTCCTTTAAAATGGCAAAAATTACTCGAGCCAAATTCCTGGATTTACTTCATGGAAGAAGTAGAAACCATGGATATCATTTGCGGAACAAATGTGACAACGATTCAAATCAAGGGGACTGGAATTTTAAGACTACAATCGCGATGCTTTATCAAACATCAAGGAATTATTCGGGCTGGATTCCACACGTCAGTTAGCACATTAAATAACTCAATTTTACCAGCCATGAACATCTCAGAGCAATTGATAGAAGTTCACCAGTCCAATCCATTGCGATTATCTCAGGATCTTCAAGCAATGAGAGATGACAGCCAGGAGTGGCATGAAAAACAGCAGTCAATCGACCAACTAAAAGCAAGGGAAATATTGCCGCCCACGCAAGTTACTCAGCATGACGTACATCAATACATTGTATCTTATGGAAGTATCGTGACTATAATTATCTTAGTAGCCATATACATGATAAGGTGCCAGAAGAAATCTACAAATCCAGTTGAACAACCAACGCCATTACATTGACCGTCGTTACACTCAGCATTTTGCCATTCTGCCAAAGCCGGGAGTATGTTTAAACATAGTAAACATGCACCAATAATAGGTTAAAACATCGTAGCCGTTAACATATTTTATGAATAAGGAAATAATAGATCTTATTTCTATAACACCAGTGTGAATTAACATAAGTGCAGAGCAAGCGCATTTAATTTTATAATTTGTTAGTGCAAACAACCATGTAATTTTGTATATAAACCTAATAATTGAAATACATAGACCAGATTTTTACAACCAGTCAAAGTCTCTAGATTAAAGATTAGTGATCAAGCTCTGACCTACGGGAAAATCAGTAATTAAAAAAATAAGGTTTAATACTTGAACTATATTCAACCCACATCTAAGTTGAATATTCAAGGCGCAAATTCGGCAGTTCACCTATAGGCCGGAAACAAACAGTATTTGAATTTTGTTTTTTACTATGCGTAATGTAGTTTTAGTCACTATGGCACTATTTGCTGTATATGTTTTGTACATTTAAGTGTGAATGACGAACTTTTAAAGGACATTAAATCCACTAGTAATCATTCTCACATTAATGATTTTTATATATAAAAATTAATGTTAAAATTAAAAATAAATAAATTTAAATATAAATAAAAAAAAAACATTTATTATGCAATCAACCTATTTTACAATACCCAATTTCAAAGAACCCTTCAAAGAGCCATCTTATCCCAGGGAACGATTGGCAAAGATCTACCTGTATGTTACGTTTCTAGCACACACAATAAAAGCGAACAAAATTATTCGACCATCGAAAAGAATTACTTGCCATCGTATGGGCAACTAAATACTTTTGACCTTACGGTTTTTGGTAATAAATTCACGATCGTAAAGGAGTTCTAAACTCCAATGCCGACGCGTTATCTCGAATTCAAATGAGCTCTAATAATATAGGTATAACACTGAAACTTCATCGGAGGAAGATACTGTTAGCACGCAATCTTTACCCGCTGTTCCGATACCAACAAGTAGTATATCTATCCGACACCTTAAAGAATCCTCTAATCAAAAGAGAAACCATCTTCGAAAGTAGAACACGTGTAACTATACAAATACCTCAAAAGTTAGGAATTAAACAAATAATTAAAGAAAAACTTATAAAACTCTTTGGACGAAATCGAAGGTTAACATGCACATATGCATCTAACGAATGTTTCGAGTATATAAAACAAGTATTTATTCCAATGATATCTCAAAAATCACAAGAAACAAAACCGAACTACTACTTTCTATCTTAAAGAAAAAGTTCGAGATTATATAAATAAATGCGATACCTGTCAAAAAATTAAATACGACAGACAACCACCTCAATTACAATATTCTTTAACAGAAACCCCCAAAAGACCATTAGAAGTAATACATGTAGATCTATTTCAAATACAATCCAATACATTTTTAACCATCACAGATAAGTTCAGCAAATTCGCACTGGACGACAAAACTGACAAGACGATACTTGATTAATAGCCTCCACGGCATACCTAATAAACTAATATCCGATAACGAAGTATGTTTGACAAGTAAACGCATAAAACAATTTTTAGACAAATGCAATATTCAATTCCATACAATTCTACCGGAAACTCACCCATAGCAACGTTTACATTCAACACTAATCGAACTAGCTAGTTTTATATCACTAAAAAACCCGAATTACCCATTAGAACAAGTTATGAACCAGGCTATTTCATCATATAATAACTTGATCCATTCCTCAGCAAAACTAAAACCATTCGACTTATTGAGAGGACACATATCAGACAGAACAATAAACTTTGAAAACAAGACGGATCTAGAACAACATAAAGCAAATTACGAGCAACTATGCAATGATATCTCCGAACAATCACTCAACAAAATGTCTAAGTTAATAAATAAGCGAAACTCTACACGAAAACCAATTCTGGCCATAAGCCCAGGAAATTATAGGAAATTAAAAGTGTTAGAAGACAAAAATTTAATAATAAATACCCAAGAAGGAAAAGTTCATAAAGCTGCAATAAAAAATTTGTTCCAGGTGTGCAAACGTGATGTCGCAAGAAATCAAGTTAACTCCTCCGGAGGAGAATAAGGGTGTAATCCCGATAAAAATAGGAAATCCAAGATTATTTAATGGCGATAAAAAATTAAAACATTTAATCAACCTGCATCGCTATGAAACCCTAATAAGTCAAATTCGAACCCAGAATTCAATATAAAACAGAACAACTAATAAAAACATTTAATAACTTGCTACCTAAAAGATTCAAAAGAGGTTTTATAAACGGGTTGGGATCAATAATAAAAGACCTTATTGGAAATTTGGACAATCAGGACCTAGTAGACGTCCAAAACGCCATGAATGAAATCAATAAAAATCAGGACAAACTAAATTCATAAATTAATGAACAAATCCCCATAAATAAACAAATTATAGATAGATTAGATGAAATCCAGCATTTTTCACACTCAAACCTAGAGCGGTTACGATCCTATACGACCAACACTTCTACAAATTAAATCACATTATAGACAATATACACCCACACACTTAAATGAAGTTTGAGACATTTTATCATCCTCAAGAAGGCAAACCATTTCAAGACACCTCCTAACCGATGACGAAACTAAATACATAAACAAAATTCTAAAACTAGATGGAGTTCATCTTCAGAATGCTAACTCAATGTACAATCTTTTGGAACTTAAAGGATTCTATAATGGAACGCAACTCATATTTATAATGAACATACCTTAATTTACAAAGGAGACATTTTATCACTACCAAGTCAAACTAATACCCCATTTCAATAAAATCACGTACCCCATCCAATCAAACAATATTATCCAAAGCTCTATATGAAACCATATATTGCAGATTAAATAAACTAGAATCAACCCAAGGATCATGCATACCTGCATTAATATCTCAATTAACACCAACATCAGGGAACATCAAATCCGTTCCAGAGAAGACCAAATTTACAAAGATCACCGATAAAGAAAAATAGAAGCAAATCGGTAGCTGACCAAGCCGATACTTTTTCTAACGCTATAGCTAGACAAACACTACACGAAATAAGTGATGCCGCCGGAAATTTTACTTTGCTAAGCGAAGAAATTGAGTATCTAAAGCAAGAAAATGAAAACCTAAAAATGAATCGGGATTCAAAAGAAGACTGCGATATAGGAAGCATTGAACCAGACAAACTCATCTATTCGACTGATGAAAATGAATTACAAAGAGAGACGGACTGGATCCTAAAGAAGAAAAAACATTCAACGAAGAGTAAGAAAAGAAAAGCTGAATCGTCACCTGAGGCTGAGCAATTTAATGGTAGGGGACAATCTAGTCCAGATTCAAACGATGCTCTACCCAAAGCCAATCAACCAAAAGGTAGTAAATCTACCAAGAACATTACTTCAAATTTGGTGCAACCGAACTAAAAATCACCCCCACCAATAAATATTGTAGGTGTAACCAGTTACCCAAAAATTCAGTCACTGATGAAATCGGTTACTGACAAAGACTATAAGGTAACAGCGTTAAACAATGTCGTTTGGAAAATTAATACTCTGGACTCAGATACTTATAGAACCTTATCTACGAAATTGAATGCTGAAAAGTATCAGTGGTTCACTTACGAGAACAAACAGGCCCGACCTATAAAAGTCATGGCAAGAGGTTGCATCACACTTGCTCAAGCAAAGAAATAATGGAAGACTTACAAAATAAAGGATTTAAAATAAAGGGTGGTTATTAAATTATATATAATATAAAACACAAATTATTTAGAAAATTATTGTCAATTCTGTTTATTATGATAATATGGTATGGTTCAATTATGTATAGAACAAAATATCGGCCAAATGGCCGCCGTTACCTCGGCGCCACACCTCCACCCAATGGTCCATATTTTCGATGACGCTTAGGCATAATTGAGGTTCTATGCCGTTAATGTGCCGAATTATCTCATTCTTTAGCTCTTGAATTGTTGCTGGCTTATCGACGTATACCTTTTCTTTCAAATAATCCCAAAGATAGAAGTCCAACGGTGTCAAATCACATGATCTTGGCGGCCAATTGACATCGCCACCACGTGAAATAACACGGCCATTGAATTTGTCGCGCAAAAGAGCCATTGTTTCGTTAGCTGTGTGGCAAGTGGCACCGTCCTGTTGAAACCACATATCGTCCACATCCATATCTTCCAATTCGGGCCATAAAAAGTTCGTTATCATCTCACGATAGCGAACACCATTCACAGTAACTGCCTGACCGGCCTCATTTTGGAAAAAATACGACCCGATGATGCCGCCAGCCCATAAACCGCACCAAACAGTCACTCTTTGTGGGTGAATTGGTTTTTTGACAATCACTCTTGGATTATGATTCGCCCAAATGGGGCAATTCTGCTTATTGACGAATCCACTGAGGTGAAAAAGTGCCTCACCACTGAAGATGATTTTCTTCAAAAATTGATCATCCACTGTTGCCATTTCTTGCCACCATTCTGACCAATGACGACGTTTGGAATGGTCAAGAGGCTTTAGTTCTTGAGTCAATTGCACCTTATAAGCGTGTAAATCCAAGTCTTTATGCATAATGTCCATCAACGACGAGCGTGAGAGGTGCAATTGTTGGGCACGACGACGAGTCGAGGTGGACGGCTCTTCAGCCACACTATCGCGAACAGCAGCAATATTTTCTGCTGCACGAGCTGTACGAGCATGCACTGGTGTTTTAAAATCTCCTACAGACCCGATTTGCTCAAATTGTTGCACGATTTTTCCGATTGTACGCACATTTGGACGATTAAATTGACCGAAAAAATCACGAAGTGCACGATATGCATTTTGATTTGAACGCCCATTTTCATGATATGCCTGAATAACTTTAACGCGTTGCTCGATTGTGTATCTTTCCATAGTTCAAATTGAGTTAGACTGAAATTGAGAAATGTCAAATTAAATGCAGAAAAAAACTTGAAGTTTAGGTGTGGTTCACATTCAACGTCGGCCCTTAAAATTTAACCACCCTTTATAAGATGCTATGAATATTGTTAAAAAAAAGAGAGAACAGAAATTCAGGAAGGAAACCATATTATCAGTAAAAGGGTACTCCCTTTTTTATGCTAGTATTTGACAACAAAGAGAATGATCAAAACATTTATGGAATAAAAGGAGGAATTCTTCACATGAAGGTGAAAATCGAACCAATGAGGAGAACCACAACACGCATACCCCAATGCAAGAAATGCCAGGCATTTAATCACACCCAAAGATATTGCGGCCGGGATCCAAGATGTGTAAAATGTAAGGTAATCATTTTACCCAGGCATGTACAATAGGGAGAGATGTGCCAGCCAAGCGTACAAATTGTAACGGCCAACATCCGGCTAATTATCGATTCAATCAACTGCATCGAAAAATGAGTTCGAGAATTTCCAAGCTGATGAATCAACAAAAATCTAATAATCCTAAAAACACATCCGACGTGAAACTAAAACGTGTTAAAATGGACACCTATTACGGATCGTCCATGAAAACAACGAAAGTGACAAAGAAAAAAAGTGACACAATCAGGATGCACCAATTAAGACCAACAATATTGGGGAGTATTGGTAGACCCATAGGTCACATTGAGACCACAAAAATAAGCGTAATAAAGTCGTTACATGACTTATTAACCGAGGAGTAGTAGTTCCAATTATTATTAAAATAAAGTTTGAGATGTCAATTGCCGATCCAAGAGAAATTCCAAAATTGGAACAATTCCTCAGGTTTCTTGGACACCATTTCCGCAAATGTCACAATCTTTAAAGACATGTGTTTTGTGCAAACAGGGACTTGATTTAAAAGGCTGCATAAAATTTCAACAAATGATCACTTTAGAGAGATCGAAATTCATTGCACTCAGCATCAATGCAGGATGTGCAAGAATTGGATATACTCCAAAGCACACTATTGGCCGCTGCAATGATCAAAATACAGATTGGAAAACAATAATCAACCCTGCTGTTAATGTTAACAGATCCCGGTTCAAATATTTTATTTATCACCGAAGAAGCATCCAAGAAAATCAAAGAACGAAAAGAAAACGCAGTTGGAGATTAATGGGTTAAACGGTGGCAGGATCACAACTGACACAAATTAGTCACTTTTCGTGTAAAGCTCCTTTTCACCAAACTTCCCCATGTAAATAGAAGCCTTAATATTGCCGAGCATAACTCGGCCACTGCCTGAATAACATTTCGATGCCAAAGATGGGGGCATCTAAAAAATGTGAGCTGAACCAATTTACAACCAACCAAATAAAATTGGTATTTTATTAGGTGCCGATTATTACAAAATATCCTGATGAACAAAGTCGTAAAAGGACGTAATGGCGGACCAATCTCTGCGGGTCCAATCCATGGTTACCGTGGTAGAGATTGAAAACCGGTTAAAGCGATTCTGGGAAGTAGAAGAAATGCAACCCGATAACCTTATGACAGAAGAAGAAAAACTGTGCAAGGAACGTTATCGGCACATTATATCCTTTTCATAGAACATACCATCAATCGGGCCATCAGAACAGAAAGCCCTGGCTAGATTCATACACCTAGAACGACCTATGAAAGTGGCCAGTATAATTTTCTGACTGAGACTGTATCGAAGGGTACTTCGATCAGGAACATCTCGTTGAAAGTAATGAACATAAGCAAAACGCATATTACATTCCGCATTACGCAGTCGTTACAACAACTAGTACTTGAACAAAACTAGCAGTAGCATTTGATGCATTAGCTAAGACAGACAAAAACATTAACTTAAATCAAATTCAATTTGTGGGTTCCAAATTACAAGAGGACCTGATGTCAATTCTTGTTCGGTGCAGAAAATACAAGGTGGCATACACAGTAGATATAAATCAAATGTATATAGACAGATACATAGACAGATGATATATAGACATCTTAATTATCAAGGGTATCAGAAAGTTTTATGGAGGACGACGCCAGACGATGTTTTCAAAGCATACCAGCTAACAACCATATCTTTCGGAATGTAATCCGCACCATATTTGGCTATCAAGACATTGTAGCAGCTAGCAAACTATAAAAAGGCGAAGTTCCCGATCGTGGCAAAAAAATAATGAGTGAAGAAGAAGTTCAAAAAGCATAAAACCAACTAATCAGCGCACTAAAAACCGCAGGATTTAGTCTAAGAAAATATGCATTTAATTATCCTCAACTCTTAAAAGCTCAGCATGCTGTAGAAACATTAGGATAGCTGTTAAACCCTTGTACAGATACCTTCGAGTCAAGGTGAAGCTCAACGAAAATAATCGGATTATGACCAAAATAAAAATGTTATCCGAAATATCCTAGAGAAGATTAAAATTCCATGGTGGATCAACCTCAACTCAACTTTACCAGAAAAATATTGTGGATTTTGCGATGCTGCAGAAGTGGCCACAGTCGTATATTTCTACGACAGATCTTTAATTAAGGCAAGCTTATTAACGCCAAAAACAAGAGTGGCACCAATGGCAACCAAGTTAACGCTACCAATGCTAGGGTTATGTGGGGCCAGTTTGCTTGCGAATTTAATGATCAAGGCACAACTAGACATGCAATTCGATACAACACCAACATACTTTTGGAAATTTTAAAAGATTTGTCACAAATATTCCAAAATCAAATCAAACAATAAACGTATTCAAACTCGACAGAGCGGCGATTAATAATCACTCCAAGATTTTCGCACAGCAGTGCTTTTATCTCGATGGAAGAATACAACAACTATCCATGGATGGTTATCATTATGACAGGGTACAATCCATTAGAACATATATGATACAAATAATGATGAGTATGAAGGCGGATAGTCGCTCGACAATTGAAGGAGAAAATCAACCTAATTCTAGAATATATTTCACCAAACATAATGATTTCTGCAGGTGATAACGACATAGCCTTGAACATATTTACAACTTGCTGCCGACAAGAGCCACAAATAGCATATTTTATTTTTCATCCAGATGCATTTAGCACATTCCGAGTCAAATCAACTATTTCACATAGTACCGATCCCAAAAATCGCAATTCATAATGCGAACAATAAAATACTTAGTAGTATTAATCTACTTCGGGAACGTTATACGCTCCTATGCTCCTCTAACTAACGAAGAACTTCAACAATTCGTTTAAATTAAAAATGAGGGATACTTGGGTAATCTGAGATGAACCTACTAAGACACGTAGCGCAGGGTTTGAACAGTTGAACAACAACCACATTACACCAGCTGAACTACTGGACACAGTTGGGCACAAACCAATTCTCGATGACAGCGCCAAAACTGGTTGTTCTAATATGTGATCATCAGATGACCACAATCCAACTGCATAATTCTGGGATTCTTAGAAGATTCGTCATATTTATCTGAGCATCTGCTCGTTCTATCAGAGGCAGGCGCCACCATTCCAGCTGGCTTCAATTTAAACAAGGACATAATTAATCTTAAAATCAGGCAAAATTCAAGGAAACACCTTTACCAAAGTCATTGGACTTTCTCCAGCGGCAGATATTTGGGATATTTATCAGCACGGTTGAAGAAACAAAAGCTTTCGGCAAAAACCTTAAAAATTTGAAAAAAAAATTGTTGTGCATCACTGTATAATACACTATCTGATTTTTTTAGCCAAAAGCAAAATACCATGGCAGCCGGAATCATTAAAAGCCAACCGAAGGCAGAGTTTAACCAGGCAAAACCATTTCGGGCCTACCCAATGAACTCAGTCTAATTATATGATGATTGTACACCATATAAGCTTTTAGCCGAAACAATTTTATTGTTAGCAGAAAGCTGGAACTAGCAAAGACCAGCTGGCACCAGCAAAGAGTAGCGGTCACCATTCGTATACTATTATTCCATAAGCACAAAGTTTTCCAGGACCATTTGAAGTATTCATATTGAGCAAAATAAATTTTTAACAGTTTTGCAACAAATAAACTAGAAGCCGAAACCATAACAACGGAATCTAAAAATTCGGATTCTGGCCGCCATAAATTTGGTTACAGCTAGAAATAAAATAGTGCCTATCGTGCTATTATTTTCCTGGCTGTCTTTATATAGTTGCTGCTACCATAGTATTCTTTACGAACCATAGCAGTTCTATAGCTGGTTTGGTTCCAACTAACGTCTTGCGGTTTCAAATTACATTGTGCTCATTGTGTATGCTTCACTGGTAAAAGATGGTAAACATTCGCATCTCTAAGATGATTCCGGCTGGCATTATATTTGTTCTGGCTGAACAAACAAACAGTACTCAATGCATTACTCAGACCCTTTTTGGTTCCGGCTGATATTGTCAGCAGGGAAGTTTATGATGCACAACCAACCAAATACCAATTTTAGCATTAAATAGTTTCACCTGAATATATTTATAGATATTGTATTTATAGGTAGTGACCTAAAGTGCATTGCTTTTGCTGCTTCCGGCTGTTGAAAGCTTATGTATTCATCAAATGATGTTCACCGGTGCAATGTGCTACTGAATACGAAAAAACAGTGTTTAACGGGATCGCATCAGTTTACCGATTGTGTTTGTGAATTACCCAAGACTTGTAGTTAGCTTACAGCCGGAACTACTTTCTCATCTCTAGAAATTATTTTCCTTGGTCGCCAAATTTCTTACAGCTACGACAAATTTTTACAAATTTGTGCTTTATTAGACAGTAGTGTCTGTCTATTCTTTGGCAGACATTATGAGTTTAAATCCAAAAACAAAGTCATTGACGAAACACTAATGACTCATCAACAACAATCATTCGTGACACTTGACTTACCGAACCATCAAGTTCAATGATAATGATGATTGTGATGAGTGTCAATGATTGTGCTAAAAAAATTATGAAAAAATACACTGTTAAATTAATAATTCTCTCAATTGGAATTTATTTTAAAGAGAAAATTATAAAATTGGACACGATTACAAATGTTATGCCGTCGAATCAAGAAATATCTACAGATTCTCGCTGACATTTTTGGGACGACAAAGCATATTTCCAAGATTTAAGTAAAGTATATTTTTGAGGTTAGTATTAGAAATTATACTTAAAAATTGTTTATTTTTGGTGGGTTTCAAACAATATTCCCAATTCTGGTGATGTCCACGAGGTCTCAACAATACTTTCAAATATATCATCCAATCTACTGGGTCTATAGCAAATGGGAGTTTGATTATTTTTAATAATTCGTATCGTCAATCCTGAAGTCCTTAAACTGACATTCCTAAACAAGCGACGAACTCGTTTTAGTCGATTTATTTAAGTATCTGGAAAACTATAGATGTTGTTGGTAATCTGACCACTATTATGGAATGGTTAGGTAAATTTTGATTTAAGCAGCGAGATTTGGCAGAAATATGACGGCTTTTGTGATTTTACAGAATTTAGAAATTTTAAAAAAACCTATGTGTTTCGATGTAAAGGTAAAAATTGGAGTGATACAATTTAAAAATTTAAAAATAGTCAGAAGAAATTTTTTTTTTTTACCGTTTTCTGTAGAAAAAATCTATTATCGACGTATTTAAAATAGTCGTAGAAAACTTAAATCAATTTTCTTTATGTAAGCATTTTTTCAGCCGAAATTCCAGTAAATTTCAATTGTTTACTATAAAAATGCATTCACATAGGCACAAGAACTGTTTTAATAATAAATTAGAAGTAGAAAGTAAAAAATTATCTCCAGCCTTAGGGCTTAAAAGGTCCGCAAATTTGTTGATTTATATAAGTTCTGGACCCCTGTGTCTATCTGTGACCCACTGATCGTGGGAATTCCCACTATTTAATTTTGAGTGTGCGTTTTATGGTATTTTACGAATTTGGGCAACGAAAATTAGTCTGACATGGGCACTTCTATTAAAAGGTCCATCGATTTATCATTTCCAATAGTTTCTGTACCCTGTTGGTCAATTTATGATGGAACATAAAGTTCCGCCGATCAGCCAATTTGTCTACGACTATTTTTAGAGTCAATTTTTCTACGACTATGTTAAATACGTCGATAATAGAGTTTTCTACAGAAAACGGTCAAAAACAACAAATGAGGGGCGAATTCGAAGATTCATACCTCCTCGCGGTGCTCCCTGAGTAGCTCCAAATGAATTAGGCATTGTAGCGGAGGCGATCCAGAAGAAATTCTGTTTTTAGTCAATGACACTATGCAAATTCACCTACCGCAGTCAGTGAAACATATGTTTTTTTGAGCTGGAAGACATCATCATTCCACATTATGATATTAAAACCATCATGCGCAAATTTAATGCACGAATTTGTAGCAGCGCAGGAACTACATCACATATTAATCTTTACAGCTTGCCTCAGCTTAGAAACAACATCGGCCAACATGTCATCGAGCTTACTATATAATGTATAACTTAATCGTATCGAGTAAGTAATTTTAACATAAGAAATTCCATAAAGTTCCATGGCGATCGAATGATGGAAGAATGGTAAGCCCAATTGAGCATGCGATTTCTCGAAGAGACATTTCACGAGTATAATTGACGTTAAATAGTCGCTAACATTGGCAGTGGTCGTATGCTTCTTAATTTCATAAAAAAGTCATCGCAGCCATTAAAACAAGCACAGTGCCAGGAAAATAAGGCCAAGAAAATAAGTCAAAACTATCTTTTACGGGACTAAACAACCTGCATCAAAACATATGAACTGGGGAGGAGCAGAGGAATCACTAAACGGTCCATCAAAGATTCAGCATGGTGAAGTGCGTTTAGATTAACCTATGCGTGTCTACGTCAAAAGCAGCACTTTTACATCGCCGAAACTGGGGCATAACACTTATACAAGTGACTTAAAGAGATTTAACCGCGGTATATTTAGGGACGCATCTATCAAAGGGCGGTAGAAACGTATTGCCGCAGCCTACATTCCCGGTTAGGATGGAATCGTACAAGCTTCATCAAGTTTTGTTAGCTTCATATCAATAAGTTATCATCGGGTGCAATGGCTTTTAGTGAGCATGTTTTAATGTATATGTATGTTGTTACATATAAGTAAATATATGTGAATTTGTATATGTATATATGTGTATAATTATGTGTTTATGCATTTGTATGTGTTTGTTTATATATGCACATGTAAGTGTTTGTTTGTATGATATATTTGAGTGTATGTGTGTGGGGTTGTACGTATGAATGTTTTTTTTATGGGCGGAGGAGCGGAACCTTCGATAGGCTTCACGTATAAACCCATATATCAAACACGTGAGAGTGTCGGATTCTTATCTGTCAGCATAAACTCCAGTATATTTTCCGGTGTTAGTTGGACCCCACGTGCACAGATACTGCTTCTCTCGTCAGTAAAACGTGGACACTCGAATACTACGTGCTTTACATTCTCCGTTACTCCAATGCATAAAGGGCAATCTGGTGACTCTTCATGTTTGAATCTGAACAGGTATGATCTAAAGTAGCCATGACTCGTCAGAAACTGCGTAAGATGATAATCCACTTCTCCGTGTCGCCTGTTTAGCCACGCCTCGATGTAGAGGATCGAGCGATGAGTCCATCTAACTTTCGTCGACTCACTCCATCTTCTCTGCCATACAGTGATCGTCTCAGCCCGTGTTAATCGGTAGTTCTCTGGTTTTGTTCCTTGACCACAACGCAGGTACGTGGTTTGGCGCTCCTTGGCCCATAGATCTATTGGGACCATTCCCGCAAGAACACAGGCAGCGTCTTCTGACACCATTCGAAATGCGCACAATACTCTCAGAGTGCTTAGCCTCTGGGACTGTTGCAAATTGGTGCCCATACATGATTATAGATGTAATGACGTTGGCAAGCAGAACTCTGCTGCACATCCGCACTCCTCTTGTATACGGCATTATTCCTGCTAGTGCCGCATTAACTCTCCTTGCTCGCTCGCTGGAGGTAATGAGATGTGCCTTATGTGACAATCGGAATCGTTCATTACACCTAGATACCTGATGGATGGTTGACTAACAATTTGTTGGGCTCTAATCTCTAAGATCACGCTCTCCATTACTTTTTTGCTAGTAATAAGGACAGCTTCTGTTTTATGTTCTGCTAGTTCCAGTCCAACAGATGTTAACCACTGTTGAAAAAGTCCGACTGTCTTATTACAGATCTCCAAAATCTCCTCTCTCTGTTTTGCGACAACTACAATCGCGATGTCGTCCTCAAATCCAATCACCCGTGCATCACTTGGTATGGGCAGTCGAAGTACACCATCGTAAATCACATTCCAGAGTATAGGACCTAACACTGATCTGTAAGGAACTCTACCTGTCACCTCGTCAGTTTTCTTTCCCTCCCCCAGTATCATAAAACAAGATCCTCTCGCTAAAGTAGCTGGAAACTAGTCTCAGCAGATAATTCGGTACCTTCATTCGTATACGTGCTTTAAATATGCAGCTCCAAGTTGCCAGCATTTTTTACTACCACGTAGCCATCGAGAACCGGATATCGCCTGATGCGCAGTACCTACGACATGTTTAACTACATCTACTGTTAAGTGCGTCTTTCAAAAGCCATACTGATGCTCTGCCAGGTTCCTGCTCTAACTATAGCCTCTTGTAACCGGTCACATACAACTCTCTCTTGGGTTTTACCTGCCTTATCCAACAGGCAGACTGGACGCCAGGAGAACGGCTCACCTGGTGATTTGTCTCCTTTTGGCAATAATACTAGTCTCTATTCCTTTTATTTACTAGGGAATACCTCCTCAACGAAGCATGCAGTATATTCTTCCGTGAATATGTTTGGGTATGCTTTAACCGCCGACTTCAACGAAATATTCGGAATGTTATCCGGGCCAGGGGCTTTATTGTTACTCACTCTGCCACATGCCTTCAGAACCTCCTCCTCAGTAACTGGTGGTATATCATCCTTCTTGTTGTGGTAACAGGTGACTCACTATGTCAGACAGCATTGCCGGACATGTGGAAGCAGTGGTGTAATGGCTTCTGAATTTTTTCATCACCAATCGGTAGGCTCTACCCCAGGGAACGCGGTCGACCTCCTCGCACAGTTCGCGAAAGCACTTTCGCTTTATTAATTTGATGGCATGCTTGAGCTCCAATCGAGCTTTATGGCGTTGTCGAAGGAGAGAATTTTCGACGTGACTAGCACGCTGGTATTGCCTTCTTGCGTTTAGACACCTTTTACGCAAGTTCGAAATCTCGTCGGTGCACCAGAAGACTGGTTTTCTACAATTATCCGCCATCCTTCTTGGCATTGCTGCATCACAGGCTCTTGTAACATGTCTCATAAGCTGGACGGATTTGTTATTTGCGGTACCAGATAGGGTAAGATTCTACATCATGAGACGGAAAATGTTCTCATCGAGCGCTGCGGACTTCCATCCTATTTTCTTCCTGTGTCTGACTATAGTCCTTTGGGGTCCACTATCTGCCAGTTCATACACAATAGCTTGATGACCACTATGTGTATATAAATAGCTCATCCTCCATCCTACTCCTCTATCGGCAAGGCAATGGCTCATAAAGGTTAGGTCAACTATCGAGTTTCGTTTCAGTTCCTCTACAGAAAGTAGGTGCATTTCCTTATTCTCTGCTTCCTCACTCTATGGCTCATGCATTAAAATCTCCGGCTATGAGCAACGGGTTGTGGCTCCATGCATCATCCGTTAATTGATCGAGGAATGTTTTAAATTCTTCAATTGATGAACTAGAAGGTGCGTAGCAGCTATAAATATGAACGCCGTTCACTTTGGCTCTGACAAACCCGGGTAAAATACCCCCCCCCCCAATTTCCTCTAGGGCGCAGGTACCGCAAACCCATACAGCAGCTCGATTCCATCTATCTGAGGTCCAGCACCGTCTATCAAGGTTCCTATATTGCTCACACACAATTACAACATTCGCTTAGCAAGCATTTTGAATTTTTTTGGCATGTCTTAGCAAAGTGCCCTTCTTCACCACATCTCCTGCAGAGCTTTGATCCACCAATCTTTTCCCGGATTTGACAGGAAACCCAGCCTATTCTAACTTTACCCACTTCTAGCACTTACCCAACCATAGTGTTAAGGAGGCTGCCGCCGTCTGCGTTCCCCGGTAGTTTGTGAGTGTTCAATCAATCAAAACGGTCAAAAACAACAAAACATTTCTGCTGACTTTTTATACCAACGCATATAAAGGAGGTCGATAATGCAGTTCTTTTTTCGCCTGAATTTTCTGCTAACTTCAGTAGCATTGAACTAACTTACTTTTGTTGAAATTTAATTTAAAATCTAATCGGTCAAAGCTTCCTGAAAAATATGAAAGTCTGGCAAATAAATTCGCTGATATCAAAAATTTCAAACTGATCAACATTGTACATGAATGTCGTTGAGAATATGATCGAAAGTTATCATCATCGGAATAGAACCAAAACTAGATGAGAAATCGAATGAATTTGAAGATGACTTTGACACACAGAGCAGGTTAAGTCTATGGACGAACGAACGGTTTTAGATTTTTGGATTTTTAGGGATTGTATGTAAGAGTAGAGTTCAATTAACTATGCTTACTTCAATGAGGACATTCTCGATTTAAAGGCGAGTCTTTAATGCTAACAAAAATGTTTTAAATGTTTTAAATACAAAACTTTCCAGTCACCCTTCATTCATTCTTTTGTCGATCATCACCAGTTTTCAACCCAGTTTTACAGCTCGCAAAGTCGAACGGAATTGAACCACAGAAAAAAAGACATTTCGAAAATATCAATGCCCGTTGGAGCAACCTATACTTAAGCTGTGTCCTGACATTTTGGAGACATTGTTTAGTTTCTCTAAATCTGAACTTTATGTGGAAGACCTGATCTAAACTTTGTTTTAGGTAACAAATTTGAAATTAGATCTAGTAAGCGTCTTTGCATTATTTCATGAAAAAAGAACTGCACCAGATCAAATGAAGCATAAAAGACACAGCTTGGCTGGAAGTGAATGATTTTAAAGATTATATAGTAAGGTAACTTAAGCCACCTCATTAAATCACAGTGAACAAATGGAATTTCAGATTAATCAGGTATATTTTGTATAATTGCGAAATTCTGAGATTAGTAATATTCCAAAACAGAATTTCACCATAATTTTACATTCGAAAATAATTTCTAGTGAATTTGATAAACTTTCATATTTATATCGGTACGTTGAATGGTTATACCGCTAGTTAGCGTTCAAAACTGATTGACAACAGTTTACAAAATGGCCAACCTTAGTGCAGAAGTCAATTTTGCTAGACCATTTGAAACCAGCACCGAATGTTATTCACCACCAGATTTAAATATATTTCTGGAACGAAGTGTTACACCTACACGTCGTTCTGAATCTACTAGTTACAGCTGTGCTTGCATTCAACGGGCAGATCATAAAGTCATTATACAAACAGATGAAAATCACGCAAAACCATTTAAAACTATCACGGAATGTGTTACACTACCAGATTCAGAGACGACTGTCACAGAGCCATCGTACAATCACAAGTAATCGCAAATGTTATATATGTTGTATATCAGGTTTTTCCAAAAAACTTGTTAAGGAAAATACTGAAACAGTCTTAATTATGTAATGTGAATATATTCGAGTCATAATTGGCAAGTCATGTGCTGTTTTTTTTTTATTTTAATCAAATTTTTGTGAAATGCACGCGGTAATGTTTGCATTTAGTGATTATTTTATTTTTATGTTTGTGTGAATGTTCATTGGTGTAGTCATAACAATTAACATTTCCCGATTAAGCTCTTTATATTTATTTTTGTTGGCTGTATAATGAGCAATTTATACAACAAATCGGATTAAAAATAGTTTAATCATGAGTCTGCTGAATGAATTTTAAAATGTGGTTTGATATAGGGTAATGGGTGCAGTATTAAATCAGTGTCGAACACGCTTGACGAAAATAATTTTATAATTTTTTGCTAATTTAATTATGTTGATAGCGATATACTACCTCCAACTGTTGAAATCACGTGAGGAGTGAAGATGAGTGGATTACGTTCTAAAGCATTTTTCAAATAAAACTCTTCAAATAAATTCAATTAACATAAAAATAATTTGGTATATGCAGACCAAAACTATAACGCCCGGCCGTGAAAAGTCGATATACCTTTGGGAACGGACGGCTGCAAATGTTAATGATAAAGTAACAAAAGGATTAAACGAAGAGAAAATCGCATAACGAACGGATTTTAAATTCAAACCACATGCCACTCCTTTAGACCAGCCACCTTGGCCCACATTCGCATGTATGTGAAGTTAGCCCAGAAAGTCATCCAAGAAAAAATAAATTTTTGCATCAGGCAATACTAAATTTATATGTTTATACAAGCCCAGGATTTCACAAAAATTATTTAGATTGACACTAATTCAGCCCAAGAAATATTAAAACCTCGTAATAAAACATTTTGCATGGAAAGAAAAAATATATTCAGAACCCAGACATATTAAAACTAAATAGACATGTGAGACAACAGTGCTAGTCACAACGGTAGTATTGGCGTGCAATTTGTACGATTTGTAAAAGTCATAATGACAAGTAGTTAAAAACAGGTTAAATAATGACGAGTATGCTGACGAGTTGTTAGGTTTGGTTTTCGGAACTCTATGCTTCCAGGAGTTATTGAAGCAAATCCCCGCCAAATGTATTGGCCCATTCAAATATGTGCCTGTAGCGCCAATCACATCGGTAGGATTATCTTGAAATTTTCGAGCTCAATAACGGGCATGATTATAAGTGAGCACATTCAGGTTTGTGTTCCGGAACTCTTTGCTTCCAGGAGTTATTGAAGCAAATCGACATCAGTATTCCAATAATTTTAGCGGATTTTTGACAAAAAACTGTTTTACACAAAAATTCGGCCTCCACTAGGGTTCCCTAACGTCATTTTTTGGGAAGGACAGTCCTTCTTTTAAAGTTTGTCTTTTCGTTAGAGTAAAATATCCTTTCCTGAAAAAATAGAAAGAACCGAGAAGAAAAATATCAAAATTGTAATAGGACTGCATTTTCCGAGTTTTATTGAAAAACACGATGGATCAAAATTCTCAAGATGTAACTAGTGTTGGGTTGCTTAGCTAAAAGCAAAAGGACGAGAATTGAATGAATCCATCTTTTATCTCGTTTGTTTGAATTTTTGAATGACCGAAAAGTGTTCTGATTCACAATCCCAAATAATAAAACAGCCGCGCTCAAAATCCACAGTTTTGGCAAACCGACAATTAAGGGGTTTTCATCTGAATTTATTTTGTGCTTTTTCACTTGAATCGATCAAAGTCCCGTGTGCAATTCATGGATGTGCTGTAAAGATATATAGAGAGATATTTTTTTACAAAACAGACGCTGTGACACTTTCATAATCCAGGCGTTGCCTTTTGAAAATTTGTTCATAGAAATAATAACTACAGTGCCAGTAGTTTTTCCGTGCACTTTCACCAGCTTTCAACCCCTTGTTTTAGTTTTTCCTAGTTCTGTTGTTTATACTGCTGTATATCCATGTTTGATCAAATGTTGCAAAACGGCACAGAAACCTGTCCGAGTAAGCTTGGACATATTCAATTATGTTGAGAAATCTCCAACCTTTCTACTTTTGCAGGTCGATGAGTACGTATCATTTAAACAATCTCTCGCATCTTCAATTTACGATCATCAGCCGCCAAACTTAGAACTTTATGATTATTTCTAGCGTAGTCACGTCAGAAGGCCTTCCTAAACGATGTTCGCCATTTGTGCTCTTACGACCAAACTTACACTCTTGCATCCATCGTTTACCTGTTGTATTTAATGGAGCAGATGTGGCATCATACTTATTCAGCATTACTCTCATTCCTTTAGCCACTTTGCCTCTCAAATAATAAAGTTTAATGACAACACGAAATTCGTTGTTTGCCTTTGTTTACAAAATCACTGAGATAATGATTCGCCAATAACTCTCATACTAAGTACTTTACAGATTGATAAGAAACTTCGGAATTTATTTTTTAAGATTGGCATTTCCCAAATATAATTTAAGATTTAACATTGGTGGCGTCATTTGTTAATCAAGCCCGGAACTTTTCAAAGTTAATCCTGCCTTAATTCAAAACAAATTTAATGTGCTAATCGTTGAATAACAAATTTTCATTTTCATTGTTCAAGTGAACTGGAATCCAAAAAAGTTTTGCACTCAATGACACCATGACCACGAGAAAACCCCGAGAATTTTAGCCCAAATCACAACTGGGCTCTGCTTTGCTGGACAACAGCAAGAGCCACCAAGATAATGAGGCCAACTGACCAACATAATGACCTGTGTTCAAGAAACAGAGACCCAACTACATACCTTGAAGAATGGTCCTCTTAAAACAGTTACCAAACAAGGAGCTACGGGCAACCATTCTTTGTAAATGAAGGGTATTTTATAGTTTTTTTCAAATATTTAAAAAAATGTAATCTAAATAAAATGTGTTGCGAATTGACTGACCGGTACTAAACTTAATACGGTGGTTTAGCGAGATCTACAACCCCAGAGACCATCAAGCTGTAATAAGAACTTCTATGAAGACATTTTCGCTATAATGTTGGTCGAGGTATACTTGAAGGCGTGATAGCTTTTAAAGCAACCCAACTAATGACCTGCTAAACAAGTAAAAAAGATAGCAAGAAATAATCGAAGAAAATACACTGAAGACATTACGAGACTTAATAAACTCCAGCAGCAAATAGAAACATGTGCACACTGCCACCACCAACGGAACGGGAAATTAAAAGTGTTATTCAGAAGCTAAAGAACAACATACCAACCACTATACGGAAAATATTCCAGTAGAATAAATGGCGACGCGTTTGTAACGGCAAAAACTCTAACTCCAATATTAGCAGAAGCATGGAATACTAATATAATTCCACAGAAATAGGGATTAACTATAACAGTTCTAATGGAAGGCGATCTTAGCATGGCAAATACTGTCGCTAGAAAGCGTTAAGCAAATTCAACAATTTGTCGGTATGGTAAACTACTACCATCGATTCATTCCAAAACTCGCTGAGATACTTGCCCCAATTCATTCACAATTGGCAAAACTTCTCAAGAAACCCGAAACGCCTCAAATTTTTTCTTGGCCTAAAGAATGTCAAAATGCATTCCTTCAGCTCAAGAACAGCTTAGAAAATATTGCTCCTTTAGCGCATGCGCTAACACAGCTATAGGCGCAGTCTTACAATTTGTCTTACAAACAAAGACACTTGGGAACCTCTTGGATTTTTCTCCAATAAATTATCAGATGCCGAAAGAGAATATTCCGCATTTGATCGCGAACGCTTGCAATTTTCCAAGCAATTAAACACTTTCGCTATTTTGTCGAAGGTCGAGAATTCACTATTGTCACCAACCACAAACCGCTTACTAGAGTAATTACCTCTAAAGCGGAGCGCAACCCAAGCCAAGCACGCCACTTAGATTATGTCTATCAGTTTACGATAGACATACAGCACATACAAGGTAAAGACAATGTGGTCGCCGCCGATACACTTTCTCGGATTTCTGACCACGAGCAGCAACGCGTTACGACATCACAACAATCGCAAAAGCACAAGCTTGAGATCAAGAACTACGATACTTACTCTCTAGTTCTACAAATCGGCGCTCTTCTATGTGGAAATTAGATAAATTTCCATTAGCCGATTTAACAATTTACTGTGAAATATCTACATAGACAACAATCGCCCGTACATTCCAAAGACATTACGTCAAACAATTTTCGACACTCTGCATAATATTTCACATCCAAGTGTACGAGCAACTCGCAAACTCGTGACTTCAAAATACTTTTGGCCTAGTATGAAGAAAGATTTAACCCTTCGGGTGAAATCTTGTTTATCCTGCCAAAAATGTAAAGTGCAACGGCACACCAAATCACCTCACGGGAATTTCCAAATTCCACCAGGTAGATTTGAGCATATCCAAAAATCTTAACCTGCGTTGATCGTTTTACGCGGTTGCCTGAAGCCTACTGCATAAAAAACATCTCCGCACAAACAATTGCAAAAACGCTCGTCGTAAACTACATCTCTAGATTCGGCGTTCCGGTCAACATAACGACCGACCAAGGCACACAGTTCGAAACTAAACTATTCGCTGAGCTTATGCAACTTTTAGACTCACATCGAATACGAACAACGGCCTATCACCCACAAGCAAACGGTATGGTTGAGCGCTTCCACCGCCAACTTAAAACAGCTCTAAAAGCTCGTGCAAATACCGTCAGGAGTTCAGAGATTCCAATCATATTGTTGGGAATCCGAGCAACAGTCAAAGACGACCTAAAATGCTTAGTGAGGTCCAATAAATCGACTGAATGACGCCCAGAAATTAGCTGATTTGGCACAGAAAGTCGGTCTTGAAAAGGCTATGAGACAAAACACGAATACACATACACCCATTACCACCCAATAAAAAATCTTCGAGGATGTTGAAAAGTTCGTATACCTTAGGTGTAATATAGCGAACACAGGCGGAACTGAAGAGGATAACAACCAATGCATCAACGAAGCACAAAATGCAATCAATATAATACACATGATCTACACGCGTCCGTCCTGTCACGATCTACAAATCTACGACTGTCCAATGCTCAGTGAAACTACTACTGCTGTATATTTGTGAATCACCACATTAGGTTTCTAATATCTAACTTCTGGCCAAACTTCTGCGGCGAACCGGTCAAATCAAAATTGGCCCGAAATTAAGAAACGAAAGTGGAGTTGGATTGGATAGACACTAAGGAAAGGGACCATAGTGATATAACAAGAATGCGGCATTGAAATGGAATCCGCAAGGGAAAAGAAAAGTATAGGAACACCAGCAATAACTTGGAAAAGAACGGTGCTAGCCGAAGTGAAAGTACTCGGTAAAACATCAGAAAAACTGAAAGCAATAGCCCCGAATAGAGTAAGATAGTCCAGTCTAGTAGACGCCCTATACTCCTAAATAACGCAGCAATGCTTCGAGTCGTAAATAACCACCGTCTTCTTAACTACAGGTGGAATGGGGAAATATCCAAGTTGTACATGAAATTCCATCGAGCGGGGCTAGATTCAAACTAAAACTGGCTATCAAGTGAAGCAGGTGTCAAGCATGGAAAGATTATTGCAATTGGTACTGGTACTATAAGTGGTCAAACCAATTACTATTGGGGATCATCCCAACCATAGCACTGAAGATAGCAGTCCATGCTAACATAATTAATGTTTCTAAATATGTGTGTCCCGTATGCGTTCCAATAACATTCATTCGATTACACTGAAACTTTAGTTGCATGGCCAGAACCAACCTAACGATATTTTTGAAGGGGTTGGACCCCAGGTCTAGGGGTCCCGATACAAATTGTTCCTAAAATTTCGTTTTTTTATTGTTTTGACGAAAATGAGTTTAAGAAATTAGTAACATCCACGAATCCGAGGGGTCTGTCCTTTGGATCAAGGGACCCTCCTAAGTTTACATACCATTCATCCATTCTGATTCAAACTTTGCTTCGGGAATATTTCGTAATATTTATGAATATTTATGGATATGTAAATATTTCTTGATAAACATTCGCTAGTACAATTCATGTTTCCAAATAGCATCATTCGGTACAATAAATGCCTGCTGTTGCCAGCTACAAAGTTTCAGTTAGATTAGGCAAAACACATATAAGCCAATACCAAAGATAATACAATGCACCAACAATTACTAAAGTGGTGATCGTTAAAGTTGGCGAAGAATTTAACTCGAGTGACATATTTCTTCATCGCTTCATGGTCAGCGAGGTTTTGGCACACAGAAGACGGATATCATTCCAACATCAAATTTAGAAATCCACAAACAGATGAGGAAACGAATAAGAAAGTCAATGCTCGTGAAAACATCGTTGAAAATCATTCCATGAAATGTTGACAATTTTTTCGTGAGGATATGTATGGAAAATTGAGACCGAACGACTCCTCTACATTCGAGCAAAAATTGGGAAAAAGGGTCATACTATCGGCCACATTTACAGGAAGTACACGGCATCTGCTATAATGCGCGCAAGGTGCAGAGTCATATGTTCGTGCATATGGCCGCCCCGAATTGTTAATTACATTCACATGCAGCCCCATGTGGAATAAAATAAAAGAACTTTTGTTAACTGGGCAATCATCATCGGATCCTCATGATATTTCCGCACGTTTGTTCAAACAAAAATTGAAATCTTTAATGGATTTCATTGTCAAAGATCATGTTTCTAGAAAGACACGCTGTTTGAAATATTCAAATTAATGGCAAAAAAGTAGATTGACACTTATATACGTTTTGATTTGATTGATCGAAACAGTCATAACTGATTAATTTGACCAAGTTATCTCATGTCTATCTAGCAATGATACCCCACACCCCACCCCCAACACCTCCTTTCCGAAATAATCACCGGCAATGACGGATATACACTCCATCGCGACAATCAACTGAAAATAGAGCCAAATCCACCACTTTAAAAGCTCGAAACAATGATGTTGAAGTAGATATAAGCATTGGGTCACTACACCGTAATTTTCGAAAACGTACAAAGCACACATCAATGTCAAGTATTGCAATTCGGTGAATTCGATCAAATAAATTTGCAAACATGTTGGCATGATATGTTCGCAAAGACGCTTGTTTACTGTATAAATTGCCAACATACATGAAATGCATACGTGAAAAAGTTCCAACGTCGCAAACAAGGTAAAGCAGTTGAAACATATCCCAATTTATATTCAGCTAACGCGTTAGGCCGCCTGATCACTAATTGTTAATCAACATACGTGAACCGACCTCCATCTAAGAACTGAAAACTGTTAACGGTCAAGTATGTGCCACTTATCGTGAAGCTTGCCAATAGTTCTCAACCACAGCAAATATACGCACATTATTTGCAGTCATATTGACAACGTGACCGATCATCGCTATCGACGCAATGATTCAATTAGGAATGGCTGAACCAAATCGATCTGCAAACGATTGCAACGAGTAACACATTTTATGTTGATGAATTGGGTACATTTGTTAAAATGAATCTTCCGAAATTGGCTCCAGAGCAACAAATTCAGCACTGGAACTACCGTTGAATACGCAAATAACTGAGATATTCATATCAACTCATTATATGGAACGAATGTACTATATGATGGCACACAAAAAGCATTGGAAGCGCTTCATCGTACACTAACAGATTTGAAAGGAAATGAACGACTCTTCGGCGGCACACTCATTTTATTGTCTGGTGATTGTCGACAAACTCTACCAGTTATGCCACGTACAACAGCCGTGGCAGCAAATTTTAATTTTTTTTTTTTGTAATCTTTTGCAGTTCATCTTTGAAAGTTAGAATGCTAAGGTCCTTATGTAAATTTTTATTTTTCACGAGCCAAGGTGCTCCTGTACTCATTATGAGAATTTTTGACTGTGTTCGATGAACAATGTCAGTATTCGAATTTGAGGTTGATTGCCATAATTGTTACGACCAATGATACTCCCTGTCGGAGTGCGGGGCTCATGGGCCGACCCATCTTCCATGCCAGTTTAGGCAGGCATGGAGCTATGCAATGTGCAGATGGTAATAAAAATCGGACCTATATCCGTACGTCCTCGAATTGGCCAATACAGGCGTAAAGCTAAGGACGTAAATAAGCGAACCGCGAAAGAGTTGGCAGAGCCTCGGCCCCAGAACAGTACAGGGAAAAAGAAAAAAAAATATCGTTTTAGCGGTGTTTTGAATTTTTCGACATTCAGTAGTTCTTGGGCTATCACTTTACAGTAATATTGCGATCAATGTCAATTTGTGACTTATCTACATTACGTTTAGTGCACACTTTAAGGCTAGTGTCACTACTTTGCTTTTCGAGGACTATATTCCAATGGTCACCTACTCTTTCTGGCGTCATATTCTGCACTGAAGTGGAAATTTATCGTTGGACAGTATTTACAGTTGGCGGTTTTATAGGTAATCTTGTCACCATACTACTTCTTAAGAAAGGACTGTTCAATTCCGTAAATGGTATTTGTACTCGCCCAGCCGGATTAGATCAATCACCCACAAAACTCACAACCTAAGAGGTATTGCTTGTAGCTTTTCATAGTATAGTAACCAAGCATTACATCACTACGTCACTGCGTTCGCTGGATCTCGACGATTGGTAGCCCCGCTCGATCACTCACCAGCGAGAGCGGCCGGTACTGGGCATCCGAACAGACACTTCAGGATTTGGAATAGGAAAATGGCAATCGATGAATCCAGACGGATTGATTCACAACGTGTTTTCAAACATCGCACGTAATTACAAAAATCTGCAGTGGGTCAGTGCGCACGTGATATGTTAGCAAACAAGGATGTCAATGCCATCATTCATCATTCAAAACGAAATATGAGGCGAAATTACAATTACCCAAATGAAATTTTAAATTCATTTGATTTGCCAGGCATACCGCATTCTTCCCCGAAACGTCAATGGACAGCTGAATGTGGCCTGCTTACGTATCAAAAAACCTTCTGCAAATCAGAAACTAAACTCGGATTTTATCATAAAATAAAAACGTTATAAAGAAACTTCTTGATCAATAAAATTTCGTTTCATTAATTTGTAGTCAATCGTCTTGTAAATTTTCTCTTCCGTTTACACATGACATATGGATAACACTAATGGCACCCAGTTTCATTTTGAACCTGACCATACCTAAGCTCTCGTAATTAAGAAGAGCAGGCATGTGCACACTAACAGAAAATAGCTTTATAGTAGCTCTGATAGAAGCATGCTTGAATTCAAAACTGTTAACTTCTATTTCCAGATCAGTGCTAACTATGTGAATCTGAGTCTATGGAAACTAGTATAGAGATGAGAAAGAACTACAACAACGAGGATTGAGGAAAAAATAGAGAACCACCTCAGTAAATCTTAGTCCGAGATGAACAAGAACCTCCGACAAAATAGCTAAGGCTCAAATAATCAAGGCACACTCTGCAAACGAAAATAACGACGGGGCTCTCTTTAATAGACCAATATCAAAGACAAACTAAAACATCCAAAAAGCACCAAGAAAAAGTTACCTAACCACATTACGGTTACAAAATCAGCAGAGGTCGGTACATCCTCCGATATACCTGCAAGCAAGCAATTCGCTTGTCCAAAGCGATAAAACCCGAAGTATATAAAGAAGGAGCGTACGCCTAGTTGTGCCAATTCAATTCACGTCCAAACGAACAGAAAACTTATGGCTACCCATACTTTTATTTAGTACACTATACCACTGCAAACAGCATTTTCCAGACATCAATAATACAACTCACGTTCTACAGCAACCATGTGCGTGATAAGACAATGCAATAAAAAAAATTAATTTTCTTTGTATTCTGGCGGCAGCCTCATGCAAGTAGTCTATATCTATATACCTATATCATGCTCCATTTAATCTCGTACAATAATTGTAGTGTTTGATATGGAGAGACTGCTTCTTTCGGTTTGCATTGGATAGCACAAAAAATAAAATCGAAAAATTTTCTCAAGCTTTGCTGCTGTTATTTATGATTTTTCCACTGCGCTGTACCAATTTCAATACATTTTGTTTGTGCTTTGATATTGATTTAAGCTTTTTTAATTTTAATCTCTTTCTCTGTACTGATGGTTAAATACGAATTTGTCTTGTACTAGGATTATTAAGATTCGCGTGAGGGTTTGGAAAAGCTGGTCGGAGAGCTTAATGGTGAATTTCTAAAAGCTTTAAACATAAATCTATTAACTTCTGATATAAACTAAGAAGCGCGGTGTATCCGTTGAGTCGCATTAATTTTCAGTATCGAGATTATATTTGCATGTTAAGGTTTTAGGTAGAAACAAAACGGAAAGGAGGTGAATGGATCTCACGGGAAATTATATCGAAAGTGATGCGATATAGATGAGTAGTTGGATATTTTAAGTTTTTTTCTTTACTAATGTATACGTATCTGGATATATGAAACACAATAAGATAAATTACAGCCGCCGTACACCTGAAATACAAAACGGATACAGGATAACAAAATCAAAATATCATTTTACTAGTTCGAACAATTTACCATACAAATTCATGTCTCACCACCCCGTTAAAAGTAAAATAACACACACACACACATACTTTCCAAATTCACATGAGACATTTTTTGCTATTTCCACACCCACACACACACACACGTATATATTTTAGAATTAGATAAATAGTTTGGAAAATGTTCGATTTTTCTGGATTTCCCAAAATTTTAAAGATATTTTATTTGTGCGGAATTGAACGTACATCCTCCACTAAAAATAAACTTGCAGAATGGTATACGGAAAAAATTTATATAAAAATCACACGTCAACCCTTTTTTGTGTTCAATTTGGAATACTCGTATATCTCATGGGATTGTCTTTTAAGAGCGTAAAAAATGAATTTTCTACTATAAGCCTTTCAATGGTAGTAATGATTATCCATCTAAGAGTAACGTATATCCTTACATTACAAAAATTCCAAGAAGATTTATTTATATCGGAAGCTTTTCTAAGCACAAACAAGGGTTCGTTTACAAATTGGTTTCAAGTGGAGTTCATAGTTGCGCACATCGTATACCAAAATATTGTGTACTAACTCGAAAATATATCATACAATAAATTGGTAATTTACGCTGAAATTATCGTGAACAATTTATCGCGTGAAACAGTTTATCGTACAACAAATTATCGGATGCCTAGGTTGATAAAAAATACTTTAGGAACTGCGATTTTATCTGGAAAACTGGATTTCAAGACAATTTATTAAAAATCAATTACCGAAAACGACAGTTCACCGAAAGGAACAGTTTACCGAACACAAATATTCTTCGAAAATATGTCAAATGAACAGTTTCTAATGGTTTGCATTTTCTTCATATATCTGTTGAACGATTGTCCAATTCCAACAGCTTCTGTTATTCATGCACTGGATTTTGTTATTTTTTCGAAGTCAAATTGAGTTTACGTAATGAAAATTGGAGTCGAATATAAGTCCAAGCACATCTATGAATTAAAGTTCACCATTCTATTTCGGAGTACGGGATTGACAGCCTCCACTAAGTATTCATAAATGGATACGGGCATACTCTGGGCAATTTTCTGTAGATTGTGGTACCCAATCCCTTTGTAGTAGTGAAGCAGAATAGCTGATTATCAAAACTATGCAATGGTACCAACAAAACGAAAAAATATCCCAGGTGATACACCAATATCAACATTGGTAAATCCACCCTCTGTGGAGACTGGCCTTATGGATTCTGGGGAGCGCCATGTATTGCATTATTAGGGAACATCAAATCGGTTCCAGAGAAGATCAATTTTACAAAGGCCACCGATAAAGAAAAATAGAAGCAATTCGATAACAGACAAAGCCGATACTTTTTCTAACGTTATAACTAGATGTACAGGAGACAAACATTACACGAAATAAGTGATGCCACCCGAAATTTTACTTTGCAAATAGCCGAATCTAGTAAAACAACTATTGACCTAGGAAAGGAAAATATAGATATCTTGGCGAGACTAGAGCATATGGAGCAATTATTTGCCAAGCTAAGTGATAAAATTGAATATCTAAATATCTAAAGATGAAAAAACAGTCCAGGAAGAATAAGAAAAGAAAAGCTGAATCGTCACCTGAGGCTGAGCAATTAAATGGTAGGGAACAATCTAGTCCAGATTCAGAACATGTTCCACCCAAAGCCAATCAACCAAAAGTTATTAAATCTACCAAGAACATTACACCAAATTTGGTGCAACCGAAAGAAAAATCATCCGCACCAATAAATATTGTGTGTGTGACCAGTAACCCAGAAATTCAGTCACTGATGAAATTGGTTACTGACAAAGACTATAAGGTAACAGCACTAAACAATGTTGTTATGGCCAACACTAGATGCTGTGAATATTGTTAAAAAAGAGAGAACAGAAATCCAGGGAGGAAACCATATTATCAGTAAAAGGGGACTTCCTTTTTTATGCTGGTATTTGACAACAAACAGAATGTTCAAAACATTCATGGAATAAATGAATCCATCACATGAAAGTGAAAATCGAACCAATGAGGAGAACCACAACACGCATACCAAAATGCAAGAAATGTCAGGCATTTAAACACACCCAAAGATGTTGCGGCCGGGATCCAAGATGTGTAAAATACTCAGGTAATCATATTGCCCAGGCATGTACAATAGGGAGAGATGTGTCAGCCAAGTGTACAAATTGTAAGGGCCAACATCCGGCTAAGATGGATCAAAACCCACAACTAGGCAACACAGGACAAAGAAGTTCATTTTCCCAGGTAGTGAAAGGTTTTGGTTCAACCAAACTTATGGGCTCCGAAAATAACCAAATTATGGAAAACATTATGAACAGCATTGCAACTATTACAAAGCGGCTAGATGACCAAAGTAATTTGAACAACATGAAAATGTTGAGTATGAAAATGTTAAGTGAGAACACAACTTTCAGAATAGCAATCTGGAATGTGTATGGCATTACGCAACATATTCCAGAAATAGAAATATTTTTAAATTCAGAAAAATCGACATTTTCTCAATGTCTGTAAGCCAAAAAGTCAAATCTTCGTTTGTTATGAGGGGATATAACTTATATCACTCCTTTCATCCAGCGGAAAGAGCAAGAGGTGGTTCAGCATTACTAATAAAAGAAAATATAAAACACCATTTAGAATCAAATATCGAAGAAGAAACAATGCAAGTCACTACTGTAAGGATCCAAATTAAACACAGACAGCTTACTGTCTCTGCAATATATTATCCTCCCCGGTATAACTTGAAAAGAGAGGGCTACCTTAAACTATTTAAATGGCTTGAACGTGATTTTGTTATTGGAGGTGACTTTAATGCGAAAAACACCTATTGGGGATCCAGACTTACAATGTCAAAAGGTAAAGAATTGCTTCAAGCTGGACAGACATCAAAATGTGAATTTTACTCTGGTGGTTCCTCAACATACTGGCCCAGTGACAGAAATTCCATTTCTGATACCAAATGTTTCGAATTCTGTTACCAATTTTGCGCGTTCAATATAGATTACTAGTACTCGATTTTGCAAATAAAGCACTCAGCGATTTAAGTTACAAATTTTATTTTCCAACACCTTTAATTTCTGCGGCAGTTCCCTAATTTCAGTCGTTCCCTGCTCACTAATTCAATTTTACTGTTCAGTTTTACTTTTCCACTATTTTTACTATTTGACTAGAACTGTTCACTGGTTAAATTACAACTGACGCGTCCCAAATTGCTCGCACTTACATATACTTGTTTATCGCTGTTCGAAGTTATTATTTTTATTGCATCTGGCGATGCATGCGTTTTGCAATTGTAAATCACTTGCAATTTCCCTGATACTTTTGTTATCTGCATAATCTCCTCCACTTGGAATGTCAATCTAAAATCCAATTCTCATCAGTAGTGGAAGACTACTTGTTACGGTAACATCGAAGATGTTGGTGGCGTATAACTGTGAGTGATATGCTTGTGTAAAGTAGAATTCGTAAAAGTATGTAACTGAAAAATTGGTGAAAGATTTGGTTTCTGGGGAACGAGAAGATTATCTTCTACTGTTCTTGGATCGTTTTCTTCAAACAAATAAGTATCCAATGAAAACTCTAAAGCCTTTAACTGGTTTTCGTAAAAGTCTTATTTATCTAGTCTGGCGATAATAATTTTAAAATTGCCTCAGAGTGTTCCCCCAGAGAGATTTTTTTCATTCGGATACTTTTTGTATACCGTCTTTGTTAGGGTCTATATAAATCCAAGAATTATGTATTACATACTATTAAAGTTAGCGGAAAGTTTCCATCCGAAATATAATAAATCGATAATGCAGATAGTGTCTTCGCTTTTTCAGCCGAACAAATACGTCACCGTTGATCAACATTCTTCAGCTGAAAGTTATCAGTCGAAAATTTATTTCAACAACACATCAACCGAGACCAATTTGAACGTATTATTAGGCAAAGTTGACGATTTAATAATGATTTTATAAGCAATATTGTTAATCTTGCTGCAAAGGAACGCAACGTTTGGTAGGAATGCCACTGTGGTTAGTTGATAGGCCATAATGCTGGTCAACTTTGGCCTAATCGTAAAGAAATTCTGATGGGGATGCAGGGGTGTAATTTTGCAAATATTCGCTAATTCAACGGATTGGAATTGATTACTTTCGGCTGAAAAATCTAAGACAAATTCTACATTATCGACATTTTTTGCTTACGGCTGGAAACTTTCGGCTAACGTTAATAAGGTATATTGTTCATGTAATTTGATGGAGAGAGAGTTTTAGTTTGTAACTGGATATGCGGGTAACTATAACATTTAGTTGCCTTGTTGGCTAAACCCGCGGTCGAGTTGGGGTTGATTGGAAGATTCCATGGCTTTGGATTCCGTGGTTGGCAGAGTAGATAAGTGGTGAAGACTAATATAAATATGTAAATCTGTTGCATATGTCATATGTTTGTTTATGTGTGTTAGTATGGATGGATATATATATATATATATATATATATATATATATATATATATATATGTATCTGGGTGTATGTATGTACAGGGTGGGCCACCTAACTTTTTTGAACTAGCGGTTTTTTTGAGTATGGTAAGGGTTATGTCACTTCCGATTTGACAGAAAGTTAGTTTTGTCCTTCCGCTAAACGAAAATTGTTGTGTATTCGCTTGAACAACGCTGGGAACTATTGAAACATTACATCGAAAATCATGGTAATGTTCCAGAATGTGCGCGAAAATTGCGTGCGGTTTTCGGAAGAAACGAAGCGTCGGGAGCTCCATATGTGCGTTATTTTGTGAATAAAGTTAAAGAAACCGGTTTGCTAATTAATAAACCAACACGAACCATGCAGCCAACCAATCGTACACCCGAAAATGTTGATGCTGTAGCCGAGAATGTGCGTGAGTCACCGGGAACATCAACTCGTCATCGTGCTCAAGATCTGAATATTTCACGCACAACATTGCGACGAATTCTGCATAAAGACCTTGGTATGACACCGTATAAAGTTCAATTAATTCAGGAATTGAAGCAAAGAGACCACCCATTGCGTTTTCGGTTCGCTGAGTAGGTTTACGATCGACTTGAAGAAGATGCCGATTTTACCAAAAAAAATCATCTTTTCGGATGAGGCGCATTTCCATCTTGGTGGCTATGTAAACAACCGCCCGTGTTCGTAGAGAAGCCGATGCATCCTCAACGAGTGACTGTTTGGTGCGGATTTTGGCCCGGTGGCATCATTGGTTCATTGTTCTTTGAAAATGAGCAAGGAGCCGCCGTTACTGTCAATGGTGAGTGCTACCGCACCGAGGAGGAAGTGTATTTGCATTTGTATAATTGAGTCCTAGGTCCACATATTTCAGGCGTTACATTATTAAACTACACCTGTTCCTTCTGCTCCGAGGCGTTACTTTCATCAATTAAGTAATTTGTAATTGTTATAGTAATATCATTAAATTTACAAAGGAGTTTCAATTTGGGGCCTGTTGTAATGATGTCTATGGGTTGGCCTAAGCCTGTTAAAGACGTGTCTGTTGGAAAATCAAGGAAATTATTTCAAATAAATAAAATTCTGTTGAATATGCATGTTCAGGATTATCATCGGAAGCTGAAACAAACACATAAAGTTTAATCATTTTAGTTGTATAACAATTTATATTTAAATACTTATCTTTGTTTGCATTATTCCCAAACAATTAGATTCATATGAAATCCTGTAATTGAATTTGTATATAGCATTAGAAATTAGATTAAATCATTTATTTTTGTAATTAAAATTTACTTACCAATTTCAGTACTGTCATTACACTTTAGTATTAGACAGCTGATTTCTTGTTTGTTTATATTTTATTATTTTGAATTTCAATGTCAACCAGTATTACCTATCTTTACAAATCGTATTGCCATCTATGTTTGGATTATATAATTAACTTTAATTTTCTTTTATAAACTATAAATTATATTTAAAACCATGGCGGATACGGTTTATTTGATTGTTGGCATTTTTTAGTATTAAGAATAAAATAAATTTATAATAACTCGTCCACTTTTACTTTGGCAAGCGAGCTGTAAGCAACAATTTTTGGACAACACGAATTTATAAATAAAATCAATAAAAGAGTAACTTTATAACGTATTGATAAAATAATCAATTGGTTTAATTGTTTAATTAAAAATTTGGAAACACATTCGCACAATGCATTTATATACTCTCTAAACCGGGAGTGTCGAAATCAAAGAGGAGCAAACGCTGTGTTTCTTTTCGATCCGTTGGTTATTCATCGTCGACCTAATGTTGTACGTATTAAGAATTGTTTGCTGGGTTTTAATATTTAATTCATAACCTTAAATTATTAATTAAATGTTCGTGATTACGTTTTATTAAAATCTACTGACTTTAATCTACATTACGGAATGAATATACAAACTATACCTGGGGATGGAAATTGTTTATTCAATGGATTGTTAAATTTAAGGCCTTTAAATTACAATGCAGGTAATCTACATGCAGTTTACGCATGTAAGATTTGTACGAAAAATTGTAATTTCGCGGTTAATGGCGACAATACCAAAAAGTTAAATATTAACTTATTGAGGGATCAAGCAACAATTAAACTTTACCAGGTAACACTAATATCTACATGTGAGGAAGTTTTAAAATCGTGTAGGACATCAAGTCAATGGAAGACTATCGTCGATGCAATTAAAATTACCTCGCAGAAAACTTTAGTTGCAAAATCTCATTTAACGCCTAAACATAGACAAGCATTGGCTTGCTTCAAAAGTGTAAAATGTTACAAGGACGACCATCCGAATGATTACCGTGCTCAAGATCTACTGAGAATTGTTCTTCAATAGTTTTTAATCAACAGTTATTCAATAGTATAAGCCAATATCGACCATCAGAACGGCTCAGTGAAACTTATTCGTTTTTAAAAAAAAATATAGAAGAGGCATTGCCCTAAATAGTTGGTACATACCCATTTCATCTTGGGCCCAAGAAATAAAGAAATCTGAAGGTGAGCCTCCAACATTAATAGAGGAAATTGATCATTTCCGAGGAACGGCTCCTATAGTAGCGACGGAATATTCATTGAAATGCTAAAACTCGCTCCGGACCGAAAACATCAAGGACTTCAAGATGTTGTACAGGAAGCTGGGATATAAACAATAACCCGCCAGCTGACTGGCTTGAAACTGTTCAGGGTCCAATTCCGAAAGTCAAAGCCCCAAAAAAAGCAAATGATTATAGAAGAATCACACTATGTAATGTCGGTTATAAGGTGTTAAATGTTTACTGGACAGGCTAGATAAACACTTGAGTTTACCCTCGTCGTATCAAGCCGCATTTTTGACTAACCGGTCAACTGACGATCACACGTTACTGTTCGTCGTGTGCTGGAGGAGAAATGGAGAACCGGAAATTCGGTCACGATCTTGTCCATTGGTCTTCAAAAAGCGTTTGATACAGTTGACCTAGGTGTCATATCCCAATGTTTACGAGAATATATACCTCAATATTTGGTAAATCGCATAATAAAGGCGTGCTTTTGGGAACGGACTGCCCTAAAGTGGTTTAATGTGTGCACCGACAAAATTAACAAGAATTGTTAACACAACAATTCTGGCTTAAGCTGATGATATAGTCATAATTAGCCGAGAAATTGTAGCATTGGAACCTGCCCTACAGGAGTTAATAACTCTTTTACGATATGCAGGATTAGAAATAAATACACAGAAATGTACAACTCTTATAAGAGATCCCGGTTGTTCCTCCAATCCACCTTCATCAATAGTTCTTGCAGGGATTACTTTCGCTAGAGTCGACACCATGCGTTACTTAGGAACTTATTTGACAGCGAAATTAAACCGGACTGAGCACGGTCGTATTCTATAAGCCGTGTTGTGGCGGCACATATGAAGCTTTTTCACTTATGTTTAATAGTATTGTGCGTCTGCGAACGAGCACGACATTGTTTATTTATTTACTCGATTGTTATGTATAGATTCCGGAAATATTTGAGTGAAAATATTTAAAGGGCCCAAATATACAGAATAAAATCACGCTTTTAACATCAATTGCCCTACCGTTCCTTTTGAAAGTCAAATCACCGACACACGCCAAATTTAATTTCTAATTATTTATTAACATTACAAATATGGTTAATGGTTATTGATCCAATCTTTTTAAACATTCGGAATTAGCTACACGATAGATATGCTGTTTTGATTAAAAATTAGATTCAGATTTCCGAAGCAGTCAAAAACATTTAATGGACAATTTTGTAACATAGAGACCTCTGTTTTTCCAGTGACCCGGGTCCTTTTTTAGTTAGACGTTTTAGTGTGTTCGTCACGCCAGCCGGAACCAAACAAATATGGCACAAGTAGCACGATGCATTGAGCATCATTTTATAATATATGCTTTTTCAGCCGGAACCTTATAATTTCAGTCAGAACCTGATAAAGCCGCTTAGAACCATATAACAGACAAATTAACTATGGAACAAGTAGCACAATACATTGTTCATGATTGTGTATACTATACAATTTTACAGCCGCTACCTTATAAATCCAGAAACATACAGTTTTTCGGGAAAAACCTTACAAATTCAGCCGGAACCATACCCTCTACAGCCAAACTAACTATGGCACAATTAGCACGGCGCATTGTGCATCATTGTGCACTATGCGCTTTTTCAGCCGGAACCTTATAATTCCAGCCAGAATCTGAAGAAGCCAGCCAGAACCATACTACAGCCAATCCAACTATGGCACAAGTAGCACGCTACATAATTTTCCAACCGGAACCTTACAAATCCAGAAACATGCGGTTTTTGGGAAAAAACATACAAATTTAGCCGGAACCATACACTCTACAGCCAAACTAATTATGGCACAAGTAGCACGATCATTTTGCACTAAGCGCTTTTTCAATCGGAACCTTATAATTCCAGCCAGAATCTGATAAAGCCAGCCAGAACCATACTATAGCCAAACCAACTATGACACAAGCAGCACGATGCATTGTCTACATAATTTGTCAGCAAGAACCTTATAAATCCAGAAGCATACGGTTTTTCGGAAGAAACCAACCTTACAAACTCAGCCGGAACCATACTCTCTACAACCAAACTAACTATGTCACAAGTAGCACGATGCATTGTGCATCATTGTGCACTTTATGATTTTCTAGCTGAACCATACAATGCAATCCAGAACCATACAAATCCAGTCGAAACAAAATGTTTACAAAAATAATTTTGGCGCTTGCACTATGGTAGCAGTGCAATTCGGACGATAGTGCAACATATGAGGTTTCCGGAACGATCAAAACGTTATGCACTACAATGCCAACACAACTAGAACCCGCAAAGCCAGCCGGAACCATAAGAAGTCGGTGTGAACCATTCGGACCAATAAACGATAAACATGGTTGATGGTCATTGTGAACAACCTTTTTCCAACCGGAATTATTTGGCCACATTACCTATTAATATTTTATTTTCTAATCATTTATTTACTATGTTTTATCATCGTTCAGAGAAGAACTTTGTTTGGTTTGGGTTCTTGTAAATAGAACAACATGTAGGCAAGCATTTTTCGAGAAGTGCTGGTATTGGACTCGGCCTTTTGCAAATCGTCATACGTTTTCCATATGCCACCAGTTCTAAGTGCATGTGCAGTGAAATGCTCATTTAAATTATCGTTCTCAATTACACCGCGAAAATTGAATAATTTATCACCTAAATTCAGCGATCTCGTGATGTCACTTAAAGCAATCTTTTGCGGTTTTTCTAGTGGATCTAGCGGCTCGACCTCCAGTGTTATTACACTATTATATACTTTATTTACATTATGTACGTTGCTCACATTTTTCCAGTTCATTAATGAAATCCCTCAAAATCCTTCAATTGAAGATTTTCAATCAATGAAAGTGACACGTTCGTTTGAGCTATAGTTGCCCGATATTATAAAACGTTCTCGGCACAAAAATTCTTTTAGTAATTTATTACGATTGTTATCAATCTCCGCAGATAATTTTCCGATGTTTGACGAGAAATTGAAAAACATTTCTAAAAATTCGGCAAATTTGCTAGTTTTAGCTTGACCGAACATTTCATCTCGAAGTTGTCTGTCATCAAAACATAATGCGGCAAAGTTAGCAAAAATGCTATCAAACGGACACGTATTGATAGTGGTTATGCCGCTTTTGTCAGTACTCAATTTTCTGCCATGCTTTTTTCTTTGATTTCGATTACCGTATCCGATTCGATTAGCGACACTTCTGACTCATTGATGTCCGCACATCCAAGATGTCTTATTCGCATTATTTCTTCAACTTTTCTTTGGGAAGCAAGAGCCATTTTAAAAATTCCGTTTAACGTCTCCGCGTGGTTTTTGACAAATACATCCACGCGTGTGTTTTTGCCCGAATCTAAACAAAAAATAATTAAAGTATATTATTTATCCAATTTAAATAAATATATAACGCCTCCAGGAACGGAATCTGGATAGGATCCAGAATATAGTGGTGGTGGAGAAAAATTAAAATAAATTGATAGATTTCAATAAAATACTTATGTAGAGTTCAATTCGTGCTACTTGTGACATACAGCCACACAGCCAAACCAATTGGCAGTAGTATGCTTCTGGCTGGCTTTATAAGGTTCTGGCCGTAATTATAAGGTTTCGGCTGAAAGAGCGCATAGTGCGTATGTTTCTGGATTTATAAGGTTCCGGTTGAAAAATTATATAGTGCGCAATGATGCACAATACATCATTCCGGCTGAAAAAGCATGTATTGCACCGTGCTACTTGTGCCATATTTTTTTGGTTCCGGCTGGCGTGACGGACACGTTTTAGTAAGAATTTTTTTAATTATTAGTATTGTATCCAGTGGGTAGTATTTAATAATAATTATTAATTTTAATTTTTTATTATTTTAGATCTTTCTTTTAGATTTTATTAAAAATAGGTATTAACGAAAATTCAAGAAGATAGGTTTGCAGATGTGGCTGCAATTAAATAACAACTTTTACACCGAGAGAAAAAATTGCTGGATTAAAAACAACAATACGTATATAATTTGTAATCTTTAGATAGTTGGTTTAATTTAACAATTTTTTAAACAGGTTGTCTTAAAAAGTGCTATATTGTCATTAATATGTTCAAACTAGCATCGTAAAATGACAATTTTCCCCACAAATTCAAAATTCATACAATTTGTGTCTAATAATGTTGGAAAATCTTTAACATTGCAATGTTAATTTACGATGCTACTTTTGTGCAAGTTAGATCTCACTTAAATTGTATAACGCGAAATGTTATCGTGTAATTGTATAGCTTTATAGTAACAATTTACCGATTTTCATGTACAGGTTGTAAACAAATCGTTACATTTTGTATACAAAAGTTGTTGTTTTGTTACATTTAATTATGTTTTTCTAAATATTTACCGTTTTAGAAACCCATTTTTTCAATTATTGTCGGATATCGACTGCAATATTCATTTCATTACTGCAATAGTTTAGAAGTTATAAACATTTACAAAAAGTGAATTATTTTTTTAATAAAATTTGTTAATAGATACGGAATTTTTTATAAACAATATATTGTGCAGTGCATAATTCAAATCAATTTTTATTGATAATAAATAAGAATAATCAATAATCAATTTCAATAATTCATATAATTTTTGGATTAAAAATGACCACGCGCATTTATTGTGCAATGATAACTTATTATCAAAATCTGTTTGTATTTATTCTATTAGCAGAAATTAATAAAGATAATGATGGTTATCAGCAATATACTGATAATGTAGATTCCAATTGTGCTCATAATAAAATAAATAGTGGTGAAAATGAAGCTATTGTGATAAATCCTTCGAAAGAAACATGGATTCCATGTTCATCAAATAGTAATGTAGTTCATAATGAAAAAACATCAGATAGCTTTCCATGTGAAAATTCTGTATCAAAAGTTACAGTTTATGAAGATGATGGTCTCCTAGAATTATTAACATCATGGGGATTAGAATCCCATTTTATTTCTTTTTATGGTGAGTATTTATATTTTATATCATAGTCCCGTGCTCGATTAAAATTAAATTTTTGGGTTGATGCTTTTTTAAAAATTTGTATTGGATAACATTTTACAATTTATATTTTATGGTAATCTTTATAAAAAGTTACATTTCTGGTTTTAATAAAAATATGAAAATTATATTATTACAGTAACTTTTGGTTTCAATTTAAACACTAAAATTATAATTTTGTTTTAGTCCGTTCGAGAAATTATGAACCAAAAACTATGAACAAATTGGCCGAGGATATTACAAATATTTTCCCAAAAGAACATTTAGATATTTTTATATACCTCGCAATAAAACGAGAAATCCTTCGGGGAGCCTATTTAATAAATTTATTAGATTAAACAGAAAATCAAGGAGCACCATTAACGTCGAAATAAAATTAAAGAAACAGAGGACAGATCATAGTCATTCCGATCAAAACGAAAATTATAAAAATGACGAAAGCACAGAATACTTGCGAGGATTGGCATCAAATGACAACGAATCTGATACCGAAATAGAAATTTTAAAAAATAAAATCCAGCTTGTATCCGAAAAAGACAATTCCGCTCATGATATTTGGGCCAGATTATATAGTTTACGGAGAAAAGAAATTATAAACAACAATAGCTCTTTGAATAAAATTTTGCTAGATTGGCCATATTTTAAGAGCGGTATTGGGGATACATTTGTAAGTATAATATACTTTTTTACATAATTAACTAATAATGTACCAAAAATAATTAATTTCCTTAACAAAATGATTTAATTTTAATTTCTAACTGTTCTTGGAGTTTAGTTTCAATAACTGAAAGTGATTACTTGTTATCGAAAAAGGTGCTAAAAACTACGAGTAGTTAAAATTAAAATTATTAATTAACACAGTAGTAAAATATTTTCCTAAACCTTTTTGATTTTAGATGGAATATGATTTTGACGTTGAATATCGAAAATCCCAACTGTTGTTGTTTCAAAAATGGGATAATTTATTAGGAGAACTACGGCCAATTTGTATGGAAAAAATAAAAGACAAGCATTATAAATTGTTGTACAATGATGTAATACTAAACAAATTCGATAAAGGTATAAAACAAGTATTTAATTTAAGCTGTATTACAATATAAGAATAAATGTTATTACTTATTACAATTTTATAGACACAGCGAACTATATACAGATTGCTGCATTAAATTGTATTTTACGGCCAAATTTACGTCATCATCATAAAAGAACCAGTATCAAGGATGCTGTAAATAGTATGATTACACATCTCTATGCTGTTAATGATCTCGAGCGATTCAAATTTGAAAAACAAAATGAAGCGTTATCAAGTAAATCAACAATTCAACCATTTATTTTAGTGGTGGGGCCGTCCCCTACTAATATTAACGAATTTTACGTTATTTTGGATACATTTAAATTAAAATTTAATTCATTTTTAGCAGCACTTGATACATGTTTTAAGTGTTTTCAAGTATTCAATTTGGCGTATCCTAAGGAGTCGGAACTAGTTTGGCAATGGATTCAAAATTATATTTATGAAATTAAAACAGAGAGTAATAAAAAAGTTCGGCTTTAGCAGAACTCTATTTGATATTAAAAAAATAATCAAAATGATATTATGTTATGAATGTAAAAAAAATTTAGAATCATTGCCAGACCTAGTTTCCCACTATAGGATAATCCATAATTATAATTCTAATAGTATATATAAATGCACTTACCAAAAATGCATTCAAAGCTTTACAAATAGTAGTAGTTTTAGAAAGCATGTAAAAAATCATTTAACCAATGTAAACAGTAATGAAATTCATTATAACTCTTTTGAAAATGAAACAAACTTACGAGATCTACCACCATTAAATTTAGGAGAATCATTGCAAAATAGTTTGACAGAAGAAACTGTTGAAAGTGAATTATTGCCTTTGCCAGTCAATGTATCCTCTAATTTTAATATTAATCATTTAATAAACAATATAAACAATAGATGTTGCAAATTTTTAATAGATCTTCTTAATAAAAATAATTTCAGTAGAAAGGATGTAATAGACGTACAAAATAGTATATCCAATATCACACTTTGTATTACAAATAGTATTAAAGAATTAATTTTACCTTATTCATCTACCCCACAATTTAATTATATTCAAAGTCTTCTGAATTATAGTGCTCAACCTTTTAAAGAAATTAATACTTAATATAAATTAATAGAACATTTGAAACACAAAGGATTATTTAGAAAGCCAATAGTGTTTAATGTAAATAATGAAATAACAGAAGTTGTAGTAAGACATAAGGCTACTTTAGATGAAGCAAATGTTAATGCTTGTATAATGGATATCGAATTCCAAATTAAAAAATTAAAAATTACCTAATGTACTTGATGTTACTATTAAAAATACTTCAGAATTATTTAAAAGCACATCCATAACCCATTTTGTTAACAGTGAAAGTTTTAAAAAATTAATTATCGATACTCCAAATAAAACGTTTATTCCTATATTCCTTTTTGCAGATGATTTTGAAGTTAATAACCCCTTAGGTAGTCATTGTGGTGTAGATGCAGTGTGTGGTGTGTATTATATTTTTCCAACAATTCCTCAACATTTTCTATCAAATTTAGATTTCATTTTCATCGCTGCCTATTTTAAGTCCAAAGAAAAAAAATTATACGGTAATGATTTTTACTTTCGCAAGCTAACAGAAGTTTTTAAAACTCACGACTCACTAACTCACGAAATCACGACTATTTATCCAGTTGTATGTCGATTGATAGGGGATAATTTAGGATTAAATGATATTTTGGGGTTTATCACTAGTTTTAATAGTAGATTTTATTGCCGATTTTGTAAAACAGAGAAAAATGTTATGAACTGCGATAATAGAGAAAGAGAAGAAAATCTTAGGACAAAAGAAAATTATGAAGATGATTTGATTATAAATGACTTTAGTCTTACTGGAATTGTTAGAGGTTGTGCGTTGAATGATTTAGGAACATTTCACGTAACATCAAACTATCCAGCAGATCTTGTTCATGATCTGTTTGAAGGTGTGTGTAAATACGGCGTCCGTGAAATTTTGCTATATTTTATAGTAGAAAAAAAATATTTTAATATTGATATTTTTAACTATCGCAAACAAATAATTGACTATGGCGAAATTGAAATAGGTAATTTATCACCTCCAATCAATATGAAAAATTTAAGTAGTCAAAACTCCAATTTAAAGCTTTCGGCAAGTGAAATGCAGAATTTAATACATTTCTTACCATTAATTATTGGAGACTTAGTTCCAACTAGTGATAAAATATGAAAATTTTTTATTATATTATTAAAAATAGTAAATATTTTAATGAAATCAAAATTTGATGAAAATTTGTTAACAAATCTACAAAATCTCATAGAACAGCAATATCAACTTTTGTTTAATGAAAATTTAAAACCAAAGTTTCGTTTTCTTCTCCATTATCCTAGAATTATTAGACAAAGCGGCCCTGTTAAAAATTTATGGACATATCGTTTTGAATCAAAGCACCGCGAAGCAAAAATTTATGCAAGAAATATACATATCTTCTCGAATAAATATCGCATATTCGATAAGCATGAAATCATCGTTAAAATTTTCTAAGTTTCTGTTAGATAAAGAGCTAGGCTTCCCAAAAAACCTAAATTGCGATAAATTTGTTTCAATAGACCAATTAGAGGTATTTCCCAAAATTAGTAATAAAAATAACTTGAATTTAAATTTAAATAATTGTAATGTAGCTAACTCTATAGAGTATAAAGGAACAGTCTATAAAAATGGATACATACTGGCTGTAGATCAACAGCCAATAAACTTTTATAAAATTGAAACATTTATATTAGATTTTAAAACTGATAGTTGCCTTGTAATTGGAAAAAAATTAAATTTGATTAAGTTCGTTAAACTATTAAGAATAAAATTTTTTTAGAGTTCTATTAAAATTTTATCAAACAGTATTAATATTAAAAATTTGTTATTTTGTTATTATTATTTAAATAAAACTGAAAATTTAAAGTATGAAACCAGTTTTTTAATTATTCTATTGCTATATCTATAAAATATATTTCAACTTCAACATTTTAAATATCAATTCAACATTTAAAATGTTAATATAATTTAACATTGAAGTTGACATCCTAACATTTTTTAATAATTTTTCGATCGGCAAAATTATTAATTTTAACATTTTTTAATGTTCATTCAACATGTTTGATGTTATAATGGCAATAATATTGTCCATAAATTTGATTATCGGAGACGACAAAAATAACATTTTTTACCTTCATTTAGTATTGTTAAAATACAAATTATCGTTTTCAATGCTGATATGTCAATAATCATGTCAACAGTTTCATTTAGATGAAAATGTTAAATCAACAATTTAAATTGTACCTACAGCATCGCCAAATGTTGAAAAATAAGATTTAACATTTACAATGTCAGCAATTCGTAATTTTCATTGTTGGACGAATTTCGTAAACCGAAAATGTTATTTTACGTACAATTTACCATCATTTTTTATTTCGGTGTAATTTTCAGATGACCGGTAGTTTTTCAGTTACACTATTAATAATTATTTCGTAGTTAGAATTGTGTCGTCATTGCGTTACTAAATGTCGACTACTTAGGTGTCTGTGTTCAAGATTGAGTCGTATACTTGTGGTGTACCGTTTCTTCGCCCGTTTTATTTCTATAAATATTTTGTATAAAAAATAAAATTCAGTCGCATTTTACTATTTCGATCGAGTGGTTGTATTTTGTTATTGTTGTGGATAATGAGAAAGAAACAATTATTAGATTTTAATTAACAAATCGGAATCATTAATTTATAGTTACTAGAACGCGAAGCAGCATAGACATACGAATAAGAGCTTTTCATTTGGTCCTTCGAGTAAGCGCATCATTTGGTCCTTCGAGTAAGCGCATTTATTGGTCCTTCGAGCCGGACACCGGATAGCTGAGGAAAGCAACACCACATTTACTATCCGGTAACGCTAAAATAATGCTGGAGATTGTAAGTACGTCATTTTGTTAAACATACATACGCTTGTGCAATCTAAAAGAAAATCTAAGTGAAAGAAAATATATACACTGCTGTGTGTAAACCGCTTTAGCTAACCCGCACCCGCACATTAAGATTTATTTGAGAAAGTTAAGGCCACAGCAATTAAGTTGTATTTCACTTAGAAATAACAAATCGTGGAACATAGTGGAAATTGATTTAAGTTAAGATTGTTCCGTATAAATAATCGAACACGTGAAATTTAACCTTAAAATAGTGGTTATTGTAACGGCATACGTGCAATTTTATGTCGCACCATTAGTCGATCACGATACTTAACCTACAAATTACGGTGTACATGCAAAAATATAGTGGATATTGAACAGTTTACGTTGATTTCGTACAAGTAATCGATCACGTGATATTTAACCTAGAGTTAGTGGTGCAGGCCAATTTAGAAGTAACGGTGTGCGCGTAAACATTTTGTGGCTATTTAGTAAATCAAGTGTGTTTGAATATATAAGTAGAAAACCATTCAACCGCGCGGAAATCAACAATGAGAGAAAATTTTGTACGTTCGTTAAGTGAATATACCACGTTAAGTTCGATTCGCATAAGTAAAACGTAATAATATAAGAGCCGTTAGCGAAAATCATTATTAAAGATGTCGTCGGAAAAAATTAAGGATTGGACAGCAAGGCGAGGTCAAGCAAAGGGCAGCATCACACGCATCGCGTCATTCATAGAAAATGCAAATAAAGATACTCAAACTAATGAAGCGTCGTCTCGTTTGGAATTGTTGGAGCGTGCGTTCAATGACTTTAAAGAGGCTGATTCAAGGTTACTCGCCTTAGAGTGTGCATCAGAAATTGTGGACATCGAATCGAAATACTTAAGTTTGAAAGAAAAATTAACGGAGTTTATATCCAGTCGCACTTCCAAGACAACATCAATAATCGACGAATTCAATAAAATCATTGCAAATACTACAGCCCAACAAAACGAGTTTCTATCAAATTTTACGAATACGCTATCAACATCATTAAATCAGAGCCTCCTCAATCAATCAACCGAAGAACCTCATTTTGCTGCCAGGCTTCCCAGAATACAAGTCCCGACATTTTCAGGAGATTATAAGGAGTTTCATAGCTTCAAGCATCTCTTCACAGCTGCTGTACATAAGAAATCTTACCTCGCTGACGTCGAGAAGTTTCAATACTTAAGAAGTTGCCTGAAGGGCGAACCTGCCGAGCTTATACGACATTTCACAATATCGGATGCAAACCATAAGGCTGCCTGGTCGAAAATTTGTGATCGTTACGACAAAAAGCATATCGCGATAAATCATTTTATACAAACATTTCTTGACTTACAACCTATAAAAGAAAATTCCGCTAAAAGGTTAAGAAATTTACATAACACTGCTGATCAAGTTATTCGAGGACTTCAAGCAATGGGGACGGAAGCCGAATCACGAGATCATTGGCTTTTGCATATTTTATTAATGAAAACCGATACCGAAACGCAACAAGCCTGGTCACTTTCAACTACCAGTAAGAATAATCCAACATTCGAAGAATTTCTCCAGTTTCTCAATAATCGTTGTGACGGATTAGAGCCGTGTGAATCCATGAAGCCAAGTCAAAGTAAGTCATCATATGTAAATGTGAAGTCACATATCGTTTCAGCCAATCAAGTATATTCAAAAACAGTGAGACCATGTCCGTCATGTAATCAGCTGCACAGATTGTTCGAATGCGAGAAATTCAAGGGGCTCGAGTCAAAGGATAAATGGGACGAGGTGTTCAGATTAAATGCATGTTTTAATTGTCTTTCTACATCACATTGAGTCAATAGATGTCAATCGCAACGCTCATGCCAGAAATGTGGTCGCCGGCATCACAGTATGTTACATGATGGTGTCGCCTCCCGTGTAAGAAGCAACGTACACTCAGTTAAGGTAATTCAAGAAGCGAATTCCTCGTTACCATCGAATAATGTCACCACATCAAACGGAAGATGTTCGTCTCCCCAAACTCCTATTAAACAAGATGTATGTCAATCCAAGCAAATCACAACAGAAAACAGTAGCGCTAAAATTCATTTGGCACGTACTGGTTATGCTATATTGCCCACAGCAGTGGTGCTAACACAGGATCGCTACGGTCGTCGTCACGAATGCAATGTATTGTTGGATTCGGGATCACAAATATCATTTATTTCCGATTCGTGTGTGAGAAGATTACAATTACCGCGTCAAAGAGCTAACATTGTTGTTGGTGGACTTGCAACATCTAATACATTAACTAAGGGTAAAACAACCATTACGATTCGATCAAAATACGATAATTCAATTGAGATTCGCTTGACTACGTTTATCGTCGACCATATAACTACGACCTCACAGTATAAGCGCTCCGGAAATATAAAAGCACCACAATTCGATGGCATACAATTAGCTGATCCCGCATACTACGATAAGAAAACCATCGATATCCTCATAGGTGCTGACCAGTTCTTTAACATTTTAAAGTGCGGTAAACTAATCACATCACCAAGGTTACCCGTAGCACAAGAAACGATCTTTGGTTGGGTTGTATCTGGACACTCGCAAGCTACAGAAATTGATGAAGCTGGTACACTAAGCAATATTCATATAGCGGTTCAAAGTGAAGCCAATTTAGATTCTACACTTAAACGATTTTGGGAATTGGAGGAAATTACCACAGAAAACATATGGAATGAAGACGAGCATGAATGTGAGCGACACTTCAAAGCTACAACAAGACGTAATGAGTCAGGAAGGTTGATTGTACCACTCCCATTTAAGGACTGCGTCCCTTCATTGGGTGATACTTATACAGCCGCAAAATACAGGCTACTGGCCATGGAGCGCAAAATGGAAACGAGCGCTACCTTTGGAAAAATGTACCGAGAATTCATGCAAGAATACGAATCATTGGGGCATATGACCAAATTACCACCTGAGGAATTAAATAAAGTACATGATGGAGTGTGTTATTTGCCACATCATGGTGTCTGGAAACACAACAGTGAGGCCACTAAACTAAGAGTTGTGTTTGACGGGTCCTGTCAATCTTCTACGGGGGTGTCACTGAATGATATGTTATTAATTGGTCCTACAGTTCAGCCAACATTGTGGACAGTTCTGCTTCGATTTAGAAGGTTTCCTATTGCCTTAAGCGCCGACATTGAAAAAATGTATAGACAGATCTTGATTGAGTCAGATCAAACCAGACATCAAAGAATTTTATGGAGAACATCGAAAGGTAAGCCAATAGAGCATTACGAGCTGAAAACAGTGACATACGGGACGTCGGCAGCATCATTCTTATCAACCAGAGCATTACTGTTAGTGGCTGAAGAAAACGAGCAAACATTTCCCACAGTATCCAAAATAATTAAACAGAATTTTTATGTTGATGACCTTCTTACTGGTGCTAATAACATAGTTGAAGCTACACAGTTAAAACCCGATCTACTATCAGTATTACAAAGCTATGGATTTCCATTAAGGAAATGGAAGTCGAACATACGCCATTTGGGGGATCAGTCCCAATCTATTTCATTCTCGGATCAGCATAACTTCACGCAAGTATTGGGATTATTATGGGATCCTGCTAATGATGTATTTTACTTTAACGTGAACATTCCTAACGAAAGGGTCACACTAAGAGAACTATTCTCTCAATAATTTCAAGAATATACGATCCTTTGGGTTGGCTATCGCTATTTCTAATAAAAACAAAGTTGATGATGCAACATTTGTGGTTAGCTAAGGTGTCTTGGGACGAAGAAATATCCAAGCAACTGCAAGATAGATGGAGGGGCATCAGTCATGATTTCGAAACAATTAAAAAAATTCAAATTCCGAGATGCATTGGTCCAAATTTGACTAATATTGAAATACATGGCTTCAGTGATGCAAGCGAGCTCGCATATGCTGCCTGTGTCTATTTTAGAATTAAGTCCAATGATCAGATTACAACTAACTTGGTAGCCAGTAAGAACAAGGTAGCACCAATTCAGGTCATAAGTCTTCCCCGATTGGAGTTATGTGGCGCGCATCTGTTAGCTAAGCTTATCATTAATGTTTGTCAAGCATTCGAATTTGCAGATATCCCAACCTATCTGTGGACTGATTCAATGGTAGTGTTGTCGTGGTTACAGTCAGGCACACCGAAGAAATGGAAAAATTACGTCGCAAATCGCACAGCCGAAATTCATAAACTAGTCCCAAATGCGACATGGAGACATGTAAGAGGTAAGAATAACCCTGCAGACTTATCAACCCGAGGAATCAACTTAAGCCAAATATTATCGAACGAGTTATGGTGGAAAGGACCGAAATGGCTTTCTACACCAGATGAGCCATGGCCAATACAATTAGCAGTTAAGAAGACAAATCAAGAGTGACGATTGAACGTGATCGGTCTGCAAGCAAGTACGAACAAAGATATTGGAGTAATCGATGAAATGATCAATAACAACGCAAATTGGACGACTAAGTTAGTAAGAATACTCTCGATCACGTTAAGATTCATTTACAATGTACGCAACGCTACGGCGAAGAAATCAGGATGGTTGCCTATAGAAGAGCTGCACGAAGCGGAGAGTACAATTATAAAGCATATACAACAACAAGCCTTTTATTACGAAATAAGCACGTTAAGAGAAAATAAACAGCTCAGTTCAAAGTCACCACTAATCACACTAAATCCATTTATCGATGCTAGCGGTCTTTTACGTGTAGGTGGCCGATTGGAAAACGCAACTTGCTCATATGCTACGAAACATCCTCTAATCATCCCAAAGGGCCATAAGATAGCAATAATGATACTAAACTACTTACATAAAAAGCATCTTCATCCTGGGCCTGCACTGATTGTATCACTGTCACGTATGAAATACTGGATTCTTGGAGTACGACAAATAGCGCGAAGTATAAACCGAAAATGTGTTACCTGCCTCCGCTACTCAAGACATACATCATCACAATTAATGGGAAATTTACCTTGTGAACGAGTTATTCCATCTCGCCTATTTTCCAAAACAGGAGTTGATTACGCAGGGCCCATCATGTTAGCATCCAAACGCGGCAGAGGATCGCGTCTTGTTAAAGGGTACATTGTAATTTTTGTATGCTTATGTACAAAGGCTCTTCATATTGAGGTAGCTGGTGATATGACAACAGCAACATTCATGGGTGCTTTAAGGAGATTTACATCACGAAGGGGAGTACCAAATCAAATTTTATCCGATAACGGTTCTAATTTTCGCGGAGCTAATCATTTGTTATCTGATATTTACAGAATGTTCCAGACCGATGAGTATAGTGCTGCAACATATCAATATGCGGTGGACAATCAAATAAAATGGTCCTTCATTCCCCCGCTCTCACCAAATGTTGGCGGAATCTGGGAACGAGCCGTCCGATCAAACAAAGCGCATTTAGTAAAGTGGGGAACTCTCATTTGACGTTCGAAGAAATGGCTACGGTACTAGCACAGATTGAATGCATACTGAACTCTCGACCGCTGATACCCGACACAAATTACACGGAAATCACCGCTTCGGGGCCAACGCGTTGGCAACACGTACAACAGCTAGTCCAATTATATTGGAAAAAATTTTCGAGGGACTATCTACATACGCTACAGCAAAGAACGGCAGCGAAATTCACAACACGTAATTTTCAAATCAACGATATAGTATTGGTGAAGGAGGATAACAATCCGCCGGGTGTTTGGCCAATGGGAAAAATCATCGATGTACATCCAGGAGCTGATGGCATTGTTAGAGTAGCCACAGTTAAATACAACCAATCAATATTCAAACGTCCAGTGTCTAAACTACTTAGACTACCAACCAATGATGAAGACCAAGTGGACAATATGTTAAAAACCCCAGTTTTTAACAAAGGGGAGTATGTTCAAGATTGAGTCGTATACTTGTGGTGTACCGTTTCTTCACCCGTTTTATTTCTATAAACATTTTGTATAAAAAATAAAATTCAGTCGCATTTTACTATTTCGATCGAGTGGTTGTATTTTGTTATTGTTGTGGATAATGAGAAAGAAAAAATTATTAGATTTTAATTAACAAATCGAAATCATTAATTTATAGTTACTAGAACGCTAAGCAGCATGGACATACGAATAAGAGCTTTTCATTTGGTCCTTCGAGTAAGCGCATCATTTGGTCCTTCGAGTAAGCGCATTTAGTCTGTAACCGAGTCGAGTCTCTCATTACTAATTTAACCTTTCCTATCCCTCGATTTTGTTATGTGTAATAAAGGTGTACGGTGGGACCCGGCCATATCCGGGATTACTTGTCCAATGACTTGGCCGTACATCTCAATCAATCCAATCAATTTCATGGGTTGAACATAATTAAATCTTAATACATATTTTTTTACCTTAGCCTTATAAAATGTTGTTCAACGACAACCATCACTAAGTGAAACTCGTTAACAGCCCCGTTAATTGGCAATAAATCCTTTTCTTTAATCAGCCCACACAAAACCTCTCGCACTACAGTACATATATCACAATGCAATATGTACAAATCAAAACGAAAACAATTTATCGTGTATTGTGTTTTTTGTTGAGCTTAAATTTTGCAGAAACAAATAAGAAGATTAGGTACGTTGAGCGAAAGTTTCATTCTAAACGATTTTAAGCTTTTTTGTAAAGTATTCAAAAAAATCCCAATAACCTCGAACATTGATCTTTTTATTTATCTTAAACCTATTCGTTTAGATTTAAACTAAAAAAAAAATCCAAAACCAACTTTGTGTTTAGACGTGTGTGCATGTGTGGATGTGTTAGAGAACAATTCTAAAATTTATATTCAAACGTAGATAGATAAATAAAGAAAGTATCAAACTTTCTTATCAGTTTGTTATGTTTTTTCCCCGATTTTTTTTTATATTTTTTTTATTTTTTATAACGGAATGATAAATCATATCATACTTAAAAGTCTAGATACATACGCACATGAAATGTAATTCGAGCGCCGATTTTCCATTCCCGCATCATATCAGGGTGTAAATACAATAGATGAGAACTTTTTTTGTGCTTGATTTTTTTCACGAATCACATATGGAAATTTAAGGCTTATGCGTTTCTCACATACTAGTATACATCGTTTACCACCCTAACCACACCCCCTCTATATTCTGTACACAATAAAATATTTGTTGTTGTGTGTTCGCAAGAGGAGGTAGAATATGTGTGTTTGTATATGCTCGTACGTTCAGAAGCTCTGGAAAGTTAAAAATTTATATTTCATTTTTTAACTTTTGTGGTAAAATCTTTTTCTGTTTATTTTTTGTGTTCAGTTGTACGTCTTAAAGTTTTTTAAGCGTTTTATATTTTTTTATGTTCGGAAAATGAAGAAAATGGAAATATTTTTTTATGTTATTGTTGTTGTTGTTGTTGGTATACTGGGTTACAGAATGTAACTATATGCTGCTACTCTAATGCCAGTGCTGCCTCTTTACTCGCATCTTTAGATTTGGTTTTACTGTTATTATGATTGTTTGTTGTTATTATTTTATTTGTTATGGATGAAAAAGTTTGTATGTTACTACATAGGGATTGTAAGCTTTTTGTTCTGCAACATGAATGATTCATCTGTGTCTAACTTTATAAAAAAAATATATATAAAATCTTTTCCTAATGGTGAAAAATACGAGGGTATACCCTTTTATGTGCCTAAATAACGGGGTAACATGGGTTGGAAAATAGCATAAAAGTTTTTAAAATATACGCTAATTTTTGTATTGGATATTATTATTTAACTACTGGTGTATGGAATTTGAAGAAAAACGTTTACGTAATGTACTGGAAAATTTGTCTTATACCTCAAAAATGTGTCGCCTCAAGTTACTTGAATTGCAAAATTTGTAGGAACATCAATTTTATGCAACTTAAAGATTTATAAGAAAAGAAGTTCATGTTACATGCAATATTTATCTTAATGTTTCAGTGATTCGAATGTTACATTCCATGCAAGAAAATATAATTTAAAGCATTCTATTTGCACACCTTAGTAGTCAGGGAGAAGAAAAGCAACACGGCTTTGCGATTTAGAACATATTACATACTCGTATATTAAGCTTAAACAATGTAAGAGTAAGGTTCTGGATATTCTGCGAAAGGTTAGCATTTACCGATTCTCTAATAATATAACAGCTTGCATTCACTTACAAAGGTAGTAGCAAATACTTACCTAGAAAAGTCATCACGGTCTTCTCTTTTAGTATTTATTATTTGTAACTTTTGGGTGACTCGGCCTTGTCTGGCTAATAATAACTACTCAAGAAAGAAACTAATTGATATAGGATGGGCCATTTAAAAATTTGTTTTTAGAAACGCTATAAAATTAGTATTCATCTTTATTTTGTAGAAACTTTTTTTTTGAAACTGTTTTTTGTGTAGGTTGGAGTCTCCGATTTAAGAATGAAAAACAATTTCGTTCGTATGGCGCTCTCTGCAGACCTTACAGTAAGCCATCCCGTGTGTCCAGTATTTCGCAAATAACTATCACGATTCTCCGCTTAACATCTATCGCTAATGAAACCCCATTATAGGAAAAAGTCTAACGGCACCAAATCGCAGCTCCATGGAGGCTAATTAACATCTGAAAAACGGGTGATTAAATATAAAACCAACATTTGTTAACATTGATAGCGTTGATTTCAGGCCATAAACAGTTGGTCACGATGGCTTTGTATCTGTCGCCGTTGACAGTAACACCAACTTTATATTTTTTTATTAAGGTTCAATTTAAATTTTTTTATACACTCGGGAAATACTCGATAGATTTAAGATGTTATCATCTAAAAAGCTGAACTGAGAATCAACGCTGAAATCGTTGCCTATACAAATCTGTATTAAAAATTAACATTTTTATTTTGTGATTCACGTTTTGAGTCACGTTGATTGCACATATTTTGTTGGTCGCGTTGATATTCGTTATTCCATAAGAATGCAATATTGTTGTATCCGGTGTCATGTACCTGAATTGTGAATGTCAATAACGTGAATGCTTTGGATGTTGTTGTTGTATCGAGAACAGAATTGAACGGATATAGCTCCTCCCTTCTAAGAGTAGCGTCAGTCTGCTTCGAGTGGGCTGGTGCGGTATCTGAAGATATGGTGGCCTTAGTTTTAACCCCTTGTACGAGTATAATGAATAATTTGAACATTATGTTTGTCATGGCTGCAATTATAAAGAATAATGAGATATGCCCTGAAGTTGTGCGTAATATTTGTTTATTCTGGAGTAGTTGTATTACTTCCATGTTTTGTATAATTTTGTCGAAGAGTGTAGTAGATTAAACTAAATATTTCCTAAAGAGTTGAGTCCATTTTTTACACTGATGAATTCCCTGTGGTATGGTATGGCGTTGTCACGTGTAGTGCAATTTTATGTTTGCTTAGAAATTGTTGGATTCTTGAATCTTTATGAATTCCGTTATTAAGGTTTTCATGTTTGAGAAGTAATATGTATATACATCTTAAGTGGTCGTAGTTTTCGGTAATTCCTCTGTGGTCATTTTCTTCGTGTAAAACTCTAATATTGTCTTTCTGTTTATTTTCTGTTAATATGTCTTGTAGAAGTGTCATTGATCGAAGAACTATGGTTTTACGGTTAGTGGTTTTTCCGTTGGGGTTAAAGTTTGTGACGAATGCTTTCTTGAATATATTGAAACATTCTGTAACGCAGGTTTGTCGTCGTTCGTTATGTCCCGTAAGTTTTTTCAAGATATTTTGCTCGTTTGTGCTCCAATTTGATTGGGTATGTGTGCTGTTACCCGTTTTTTTGTTTCGAAGAGGATTTCTTCTTTGATTAAAGGTTCATGTATTGTGGAGGAAAGGAATAGGATTAGTTGTTTTTTGAAAAGGTTAATAGGATTTGACGTGACAGGTATTGTGATTTCCGCTGAAGAAACTGGTATATCATTGCTTGATTGGCTAGACTCGGAAGAGTTTAATTCCATTATTTGTGAAGATGGCACTGATCTAGGCTGTGGTTCGATTCGAGCAAGGGCATCGCCGTTCGAATTTTAAATTACTTTTCTATATTGTATTGTGTAACCAATCTCCTTGAATATGCGACGCCTCGATTCGCACGGTTTTCCGAATAAATATGTTGCTTTCCGAATAAATATATTTGTTGGTTGATTACAGAGTAGTATTTTGCAATGTTCAAAACATTGAATATATTTTTCGTCTAGTATTATTTTTTTGTCTTTTCAGTGACATTTGCGAAGTTTGGGATGAATTGTCTATAGTAACCCATGAGGCCTAAGAAACTTGTAATTTGTTTCAGTCTTTGTGATTGAAAAGTTTTTGATTGCTAAAATTTTATCGGGGTTGGGTTGTACCCCTTTCGAAGTAACTAGATGGCCAAGAAATGCGATTTCTTTGTGCAGGAATTCCGATTTATCCAGTTGTACCTTCAGATTAGTTTGTAGTAATTTTTGTAAAACTTTAGTTAGACTTTCGACGTGTTCCTGTAATGATGTGGAAAAGATACTGATATCATCCATATAACATCAGCATATCTTTCCTTGAAGTTCTTTGAGTACATTATCCATTACCCGCTGGAATGTACTGGGCGCATTTTTTAGTCCGAAAGGCATTCCAATGTATTCGTAGTGCCCAAATTCGACAGAGAATGCAGTTTGTGGTATATCTTTAGAGTTGACTTCAATTTAGTGGAAACCTGAAGCAAGACCAAGAGTGATGAAATAAATGCATTTTCCTAGTTTGTCGAGAACGTCGGTGATGTTCGGTATCTATCTGATTTACTTTTTTCATTGAGCTTGCGATAATCTATTACAAGTCTCCATTTAGTTGTATCTGAAGCATCCGCCTTCTTTGGAACAATCCATATAGGACTGTTCCAAGGAGAAAAGCTGAGGCGAATAATACCCTGGTCTAACATTTGCATGATTTGCTTTTCGACTTCCTTTTTATGAATGTGAGGGTACCTGTGGCTTTTAGCGAAGACAGGCTTTTCGTAAAAGATTTCTTTAAAATTTAGGCATACTTTTTCAATGTCTTTCTTTTCTTCTGTATTTAGGTGATGAGTTCGAATGAGTTGATTGATAGATACGCTATCAGTGGACATTTCATCGTATTTGGTTTGGTTCGGAATTCTAAGTGGTAATTTTCGAATTTCTCTGTTTTTATTGGGTGTTCTATTACAAATGTTTGCTCTTGATTACTGTAGTTAACTACTTCTACTGTTGCGTAATAATTATGACTTTGATATATTCCTTCGGGCATTAAAAGATTTCCGTGTAGGTCCATAGGCTTTATGTAGATTTCTCCATTTGCTGTGAGGCAATATTTTATGTCGTTGGGACATGTAATTTGGCTTGAAAAGCAATGGAATTTGGGTATTAGGTGTAATCGATTTGGATTTTCCGAATTCTAAGGTGATTTGCAATTTTTGCATTAGTTCTAACCCGAAGAGTCCATCAAAATACCCATGAAATTTGAAGAGAATAGATTCCATTGGTTCTTTTGTCTGAGTTTAAATTGAATCCATTAATTATTATTGGTTGATCAACGGTATGAGTGTTGAACAGTGTTTTAATAGTAACAGGTTATATTGTTCTAATATGTTTGGTTTGAGCTAATTTGGGGTTTATAAAGGATTTATTTGATCCGGTGTCGATCAATAATTATAGAAGATGATCTCGTGTTTTAATTTCTACGTGAGGTAACATGTAACCTGAATGATTATTGATATTTGGTACCCCAATGGGTACATTGGACGTAATTTTATTGAATTAATTCTTGTACTGGTTCGTTTGCATCTAAGTTGAAATTATTTTCCATTTCGTTGGGTTCGTGGTAATAGTCATAATTATAACAGTTCTGGTCTTCTGGCTAGTACGAAGCAGAATTATGTTGTTCCTCTATATTAAACAACTCTTGAAAGCAGAATCTCGGTGATCCATATGAGTGGATGGGATTTCGAGGAGGAAATTGTGAATTTGTTTGGTACTGAGGTTGTTGTCCGTACGTAGGTTGATTATGTTGGTTAGACATTGAGGATGTGCCCATAGGTTCGGCTTTTGGTCCAAGAGTATGTGGTTTAGGAGGGAGAATCACTCTATTAGGGTGGACTGGTTGAGGATTTTGTCAAGTAAATGGTCTGTGATTATAGTGGAGAGGATGTTGATGTGGAGAGGAAGAATTTCGTAATTCTTGTAAAAAATTATTTCGAAATTGTGGGCTGTAATTTGGCACTGGTTTAGGCGGTAACCTGGTTGAAATACTATGTTCGTTTTTATATTGTTCAAGTGATTTTTGTTTCATATATCCAATATTTTGTTCTTTTAAGCAGAAGCTCAGTGCTTCCGGTAAGGCCATTGATCTCATGGGACCTCTTAGTCTGGCTAAGAATACTGATAGACACATAGAAGTGCATAAAGATTGTTTCGATTTTAAAATTGTTGATCTATTCGCGTTTAGAGGTAGTTAGTGTGTTTCATATGTCGATGATTCTTGAGAAAAACTTCTCGACAGTATCTGAGCCTTGGGACAGCCTATGAAGATCTCGCATGAGACTGGTCTCATCACGTTTATCTGCATAATGTATGATTAAATTGGTACGGATTTGTTCCAAAATTATCTCAGTTCCATACTTCAATACCATCATTGGCATCGCAAACTATTTTGTTACGGATTGCTCTGATGATAATTGATGTATAAGTAAGATTATTGTTGCAGGCTGGTCTGCAAATATAATAATGCAGATTGTAGCTTTGCTATCCCAGACCAAAAAATATTTTATAGCCGCAAGAAATATTACTTGATATACCTAGGTCTTATAGAATACAGCAAAAATCTATGAAATTATGAATTATGAAATTTTAATTACAATAAATTTAAAAAGTATTGAACAAAAACAATAGAACGTTCTGTATTTTCTAGGTTACCCACGTTCCCATGACCATTAGATACTGAATTCAATGGGCAGTATTCGAGATATAGTCCGTTGGACTCAGAAATTATTTGCTGGCCGGACTAGTGGGTTACATAAGGTGATAGAGGAACGTTTACAAAACGTATGTATGTTTATTGTAATTTACATTTCCAGATTTTTTTTTGCTGTATTCTGGTTATTTGGAGATGATAGTAGAACTATGTTTATCAAGTAATATATCTTTCGGCTATAAAATATTTTTTCGGCTGGGATAGTAAAGACACTATCTGCATTACCTTTCGGCTGAAAACTTTCGACTAACTTTAACAGTATCAGATATCGACGAAATATTTGTAAAACATTATTTTACATTTTTTGGGGAGCGCTCCCTACTCAAAAAGATATTATTTGAACGAAAGGAGAGTAGATTAAGTTATGTTTACGTCTATTTACAAAATATAACATAAAATATTATATTACTATAGGGAATAAACACTACATATGTGACGATGTCCAGTGGTACAATCGCAAAGGTTCTTGAGTGGTTACAAAAATTTCGAATGAGATTTGCTCAAATAAAGCTAATACATCGAAAACCACATGGAATACAACTAACTCCGAGACTTCAAGTAAAGGGTCAACAAGTTTTATTAGATTAGAGAATTTCGACAAACTAATTTCTACGAACCAGAAAGATTTGACGCAATGTTTGATAGATTTTTATAAATCCAAATTACGAAAAATGACAATGGAACAAATGGGCAAATGTAATTGAGAAACGGTTTCCAAATGAAAAATCGGTGAGTAAACTAGAAAAGTTAATTCTGTTAATTATTTTAAATGTCATCCATTGAAGGAAACTTATTTCTTGCCTCGCAAGCCGGGGAAAAAAAATCCCACAGGGAAATTGCCATCCAAATGGAGTAATTTTTCATTAGCGAATGTTTCCGAAAGTTCAAGTAAGCAAATAAGCGAGCCCTCGCAAAATTTATTAATTACAGGTATTTTTATTTTATTTATTTAATTATTAATTTTGTATGCTAATATTGTTCTATGCTTTTATTTTATTTATTCCCCAAATAACTTTGCGCGAACTTCATTTGTTTGTATTAACCTTAATGGATAAGATAATTTCTATAAGAATTTACAGTGTGTTACATTTGGGTTCAATTAATTAATATCATTTAGAATTTAAACCAATTAGCCCTTGTTTACAATTATTAATCGTTCATAAGCTGGTCCTTCGAGCCGGATTGTATGAAACAGTGTATGTATCCGGAAAATTTAGAATAGTTGTAAAACATAACCTCAACTACAAATTCACTCAACACTCAAAGGAAAAAACACGCGACGAATTATTTTCGGTATCAATCATCTCAAGTTGCTGGACTGGGTTGGCGAATCTCAAGCAGTATAGTCGTAGGTAATATCGTGCGTGTGAAAGAAAAAACTAAACCGTGTACATCAGTGAAGTGAAGTGAAATCGTGGTGCGTTGTACCATTATCATGACGCAAGACATAGATAAGGAAATACAAGCGTTGCGAAAACAGAAAGCATGCGTGAAAGGAAAGTTAACAAAACTCACTAACTTTGCAAAAACCGTGACTGAAGAGACGACATTGGAAGAAATCCAGTCAAGGTTAGACAGGTGCCATGGATTATTAAAAGAATTCAGCGATTACGATATGAAAATCATCATGCTCAAGCCAGACGAGGACGGGGATTTAACTTTTGAAGACGACTACCACATGACCGTCGCCAGGCTAACCACGTGGGTTCGTAAACGATCAATTGCAGAGTTAATAGTGCCACAGCCAACAGATCAAACGGTGAATTGGAGCACGTCGCAATTTAACATTGGTGCGGAAGCAGAATTGAAATTACCGAAGATAAATATCCCGAAATTTACTGGCAACTACACAGAATGGCCTTCGTTCTTCGACCTGTACTCCAAAACCATCCACGAATCAAAACGATTGAGTCAGGCTCAGAAATTCCAGTACCTTAAGGGTCTGCTTGATGGGGAAGCTGCGGCGCTACTTCGGCACATTTTGGTAACGGAGAACAATTATACGATAGCGTTAGCCAAGTTGCAGATTTACTGAGAGAGAGTTACCGCATTTATTAAAAAGTTTATGAGTCAACCCAGCGTTCAACACTCTAATGCTGGAACACTAAGAAGAATGATGGATACCTCGCCTGAGGTAGTACGTGGATTGGAAGCGTTGGGCAAAGCCGCAGAAGCCAGGGATCCATGGCTTATCTATGTTTTACTCGATAAATTGGATGACGAAACCAGAACAGCATGGGCACATCACTCAACTGACGTAGATGATCCAAAGTTCAGTGATTTTCTCAAATTTTTAACACGACGCATTGATGCACTGGAAACAGCTACGAGTAATTCGAGGCGCATTGGAGCAAGAAATGACAACTCACAGCGAGACAACGCCATCCACTTCACAACGTGCAAGAAATAAGTGTGCGTATTGTTCAAGCTTGCAGCATTCGTTGTTATAATGCAACGAGTTTATCTTGTTTATCTTCGTTGTTATAACTGCCTGAGCATGACCCATCCAGTGTCAAGATGTTCAAATCGAGCGAGATGTCAAGTTGCATTCAACTCAATACTCAAGCGCGGCAACTGCTGCAACTGCAACTAAGGACTTGCCTTCAAAGCCTACAGAAACTCAACCTCTCACAGCGGTCTGTAGCTACGAAGGACAGGGTTTAGCGGTACTGCCTACGGTCTCATTACAAGTGGAAAACTCAGCGGGTGGTTTCTCAACGTGTCGCGCACTTCTGGACTCCGGGTCTCAATTAAGTTTAATTACCAATTCATGTGTGCAACGACTAAACCTACTTAAGGAACACTCGAATATGCTAGTCAGTGGAGTAGGGCACAATATCGCCGAACGAACGAAAGGCATCGTAAAATTGAAGGTGAAGACGGGAAATGAGCTCGCATTGAACATGGTTGCTTTCGTCCTACCACGCATAACTTGTAGATTGCCTACTCAGCCAATTGATATAGACATGAATGAAATTAACTCGATAAAATTGGCTGATCCTACGTTTAACAAGCAATCTGAAGTTGACATATTGATTGGTTCGGATGTTCTGTTTGAAATACTTCTTGATGGTACCAGACACATAAAAGATTCACAGTTTCTGCTGAAAAACACCGTTTTTGGCTGGGTGATTGTTGGGAAAAATAATACTCGAGCAAATGACGCACACGATTGTCCAGCATTATCTACAACTGTAAATTTAATACAACTCGATGCGACGTTGAAGAAATTTTGGGAAGCGGAATCAGTTGGCAACAATAAAATAATCCTGTCTCCGGAGGAAACTTTATGTGAGGAACATTTTGTCAACCATACTACTCGAGACACAAATGGTCGATTCATCGTTAAGTTGCCATTTAAAACATCAAGTATAAATTTAGGCAACAAGTTTAATCTCGCTATGCGAAGATTTCAGGCTCTTGAACGTCGCTTTTCTCAACAGCCAGAATTTAAGGACGCATACACTAAGTTTATGAAAGAATACATCTCTCTTGGGCACATGTCAGAAGTTTCATCATCACATCAAGGTACCTCACTATCTTATTATTTGCCACATCATGGAGTGCTCAAGTCGACCAACGAGGGAAATAAACTACAAGTTGTATTCGATGGATCTGCTCAACCATATAACGGAAAATCTCTTAACAGTTGCTTGGCAGTCGGACCAACCATTCAAGCCAGTTTATTTAACATTTTGTTACGCTTCCGAGAGAAGAAATATGTGTTTTCTGCGGACATCGAAAAAATGTACCGTCAGATTAGAATTGCTGAGTGTGACACTGATCTGCAAAAAATTATTTGGCGAGAGAATCCGTCCAGCCCTCTGAAACATTACCAGCTCCGAACCGTAACATACGGGCTGGCTTCAGCACCATTCCTCGCCACAAGAGCACTGAAACAAATTGCAATCGACGCAGCACAGCACTATCCAGACGTTGCAGTTACCATTGATGAATGCACATATGTTGACGACATTATGACTGCGGCGCCGATACTTTGGAAGAAGCGCAAAAAATTAGAGATGACCTAATCAACGTTCTCTCGCAGTATGGTCTGAAGTTAAAAAAATGGAAGGCAAATGATAAATTATTATTGAGGGACATTCCGATAGAGCATTGGAACATTAGCGATAAACCATTTCGTCAGAATCTCACAATTGTTTGGATACGGTGAAGGTATTGGGTGTGTCCTGGAATCCTGCCAACGATACAATTACGTTCAACGTACATCTCTCACGATATTCTGTTCATACAAAACGAACAGCGCTTTCCGATGCGAGCCGGCTATTCGATCCTGTTGGTTGGTTGGCTCCAGTAATCATTCGAATAAAAATTTTCGTGCAGCAGTTGTGGATGAAAAATCTTGGTTGGGATGATCCATTGCCCGATAATCTACATACCGAATGGTTAACCTTGCGAGAAGATCTGTTGGACGCAAATTCTATTACCATTCCGAGACATATTTATACGACTCGGCTATCAGCCGTAGAAATTCATGGATTTAGTGACGCCAGCAAACTTGCATATTCAGCGGTCGTATATCTTAAGTCGTCAATGGCAGCGAAACCGCAATCCAACTAGTTACATCAAAGACGAAAGTTGCTCCTTTCAAGCAATTGTCAATCCCGAAGTTGGAGTTATTAGGTGCTCTTTTACTATCACAACTCATGAAGATCGTCTTGGCGGAAACACGGTTGAAAGTGAATGACATCCATGCATGGTCTGACTCAAAAGACGTTCTGGATTGGCTTAGTGATCATCCAAGCAGGTGGCCTACATTTATTGGGAATCGAACTGCAGAGATTTTAAACATTTTACAGCGTTCATGTTGGAAACATGTCCCATCGGAATTTAATCCAGCTGACTGCGCATCTTGTGGCCTCTCACCAAAATCGTTAAGCTCTCACTCAATTTGGTGGCACGGTCCTCATTGGCTCCAATGTTCATCAGAAAACTGGCCACCACAACCAACGGCACCTATTCGTAACATTGCCATCGGATTACATACGTCGCAACCAACTCCCGTATTACTACATAATCATTGGCTCGACCAATTGATCAGAAAATATTCTTCATTTCAAAAATTGCAATTCGTAGTTTGCTATATCATACGATTCGTCAATAATGCACAGAAACCAAAGGCGCTTAGGACAACTGCTTCAATTCCCAACTCAGATGAATTTCGCAACAGCCTACATCGGATTTGCCGATATGAACAAATGTTATTTTTCGGCAAAGAAATTGAAGCTCTACGTAATGGCAAGAACATATCCAACCGCAGTGTATTAATATCTCTAAATCCTTTCTTGGATAACAACAACGTTCTACGAGTCGGAGGCAGGCTCGAAAACAGTGAAGGTTCATACGATACGAAGCATCCGATAATTGTCCACGCACGCTCCAATATTACTAGGTCAATTTTACTGGACATTCATCTGCAGCACAAACACGTCGGAACTTCATTACTCATACATATCGCTCGGCAGACATTCTGGATACCAACACTAAGGAATAAAGCAAAAAGCCTCGTTCGAAATTGCGTAATTTGTCAACGAAATAAAGCAACACTCCGTACTCAAATTATGGCAGATTTACCTAGGTCACGCGTGATAGCAACAAGACCGTTTACAAATTGCGGTGTGGACTATGCCGGTCCCTTCAATTTTCATCTCATCAAGGGAAGAGGACAAAAAACTTACCATCGGCGGGTACACACGTAACCCAAAAGGAAAAATTGGAGTTTTTTGTTTACAATTATTAATCGTTCATAAGCATACCGAAAATAATTCGTCGCGTGTTTTTTCCTTTGAGTGTTGAGTGAATTTGTAGTTGAGGTTATGTTTTACAACTATTCTAAATTTCCCGGATACGTACACTGTTTCATACAACCCGGCTCGAAGGACCAGCTTATGAACGATTAATAGTTGTAAACAAAAAACTCCAATTTTTCCTTTTGGGTTACGTGTGTACCCGCCGATGGTAAGTTTGCAAGAGAAAAAATTTATTTTATTTATTTTTTGTTTTGACAATATTAGTTAAAAAATATTTTCCTGTTTAGCACAGATGGTGTCGTTAACTTATAATTTAATTACCACTAGATGGCATTGCCTATTGATCGTTGGTATTAAGCGTTCGCACCCAAAGATGCATTGGTGGTAGTAGAATTTGAGCTAAACTTATGATTACATTTGTAGTAGTTCACAAATGTCAAATACATAATGACAAACTGGTAAGCATATGATTTGATAGAAATTGATTTTATATAAAACTAATATTATTATTTTAGGGTTATGCTAAGGAATTTTAGGTGGATTATGTTTTTTTAGAAAGAGAATTTGTTCCAGGTAAGTATGTGATGACATCATCGCTAACGATTGAGAATTTTGTATAGGTGAACCCAACAGCCCTTACCTTTCCAAATGGTTATCTCAGAATGTAATTGAATAGCAATCAAACCAATACAAGCTATACTTTCACATAAATATGGTTTGTAATATTCAATTACTACATGATTGGTCACATTTTACACTAAAGCGCTTGGGCGCTCAAAAATGCGGGAGATTTGCATCAATTTACAACTTTTTTAGTATTGTGCAATTCATGTGGTGGAGATAATCAATTAGTCCTATTTTGATTTTGGTTATACGGCATATTCAAATGCCTTCAAATTATTCGCCTCGAAATAAATTCTTTACGCAAAAATTAGATTAAATATTTCGCTTGGTCAAAATAATTTAAAACGCGACAATATCACAAAATGTGCTATCGCTTTACAGATAAAATGTAAATGTTAAAACTGTGGCTTTTCAGTAATGTGACCCCATGGGATATAGTTACACAAAACTGGCGGAAGACAGCAGCTTTACGAATGAATCAACTTCAAAATCTTGAAAATTTATTATTAGGCGAATTGTTGAATGAATGCGGGCGAGATTTAATGATGAAAATGGCTACCAACTAGTAGGTTCTAAGTTACTTTATAAAAAAAAATATTTGGTACAGTTGATACTATTTTATTTATCGTGCTTATTGTTTTATAGATCGACATTGACTTTGAATTCAGGTTTTTTTCTTTCACCCTGCTATCTGTTCTGGGGCCAAGGCCCTCCCAACTCTTTCGCGGTTTGCTTATTTACGTCCTTACCTTTACGCCTGTATTGGCCAATTCGAGGACGTACGGATACAGGTCCAATTTTATTACCATCTGCACATTGCATAGCTCCATGCCAGCCTATACTGGCATTGAAGATGGGTCGGCCCATGAGTTGTGCTCTCCGACAGGGGGTCAAAGATGTGTTCCTTTTCATCACAAATCATAATTTGTTGATGAAAATTCCCTTTGCATCGTGCTCCTATCGGAATGTTAAGATCGTTCGATGATTTTATTACCAAAGTTGTGCCGGTACTTGAGAGAGAAATCAAAGATAAAGGAAGTCGTAACCTATTTAAAACTATTACAATAGACGGGATTGATTCGAGTAAGTATATTTAATAATTTCTTTTTGTAAACATATATAGATATTTAAATATAAATTTAAATTTATTTTATTCTGATTCAAGAGATTGTATTGTGTCTCTGTTATTGATTCATCCCAAAAGTAGTACGGCCCGCTATTGAGCGCGGGGCCTTTGGATTCCAGGCAATTTATAATAATAATAATAATAGAAGGAGTTTAATTAACGAATAATTTATTCATTTTTCGATTCTTAGTATAAGTGTCTAATTTTATTTGTAGAAACAATATAATTAGTAGTAAATATAGCACAGTACCAAATCATCAAATATACCAACAGACTGTCTGAAGTAAATATATTTGTTGTTTTGTGTTTACTTATACTGGTATAAACAATCTACCATACATCTCCCTTATCACATGCAAACATGTTTAGGCAAATAGAACATAAATCAAAAGGAATTATTTGGTATACAAAAATTTTACCATAAGTGTTAACATTTTGGAAAATATTTACTTAGGTAGTCTCTGTATGTTCCTACCTCATCTATTATGTACCCAAGCACTTTTACAGAGATATATGTAGACCAAATATGTGAAGACATAACTTCTTTGCATAATCATGACGTCTATATATATGTAAGTATGTACATACATACGTACTGTGCTTATTTTTAGAATTTAATTTAAGAAACATAATTTTGGCTTGATTGATCCATGTTTGATTGAATGATTTCTTCTGAAATTCCTTTTTTGTATATTTAGAATTACTCGTTTTTGTTTAGATGTTATTGGAGATAGATTTGTATAAATCAATCAAAATAAAATTATTTTCAAAGGGGTGTATATGTAAACGAATATGCAGTAAAGTATGAAGAATATATCCACCAACCACATGTCTTCTTGGATAAATAAATCATTAGAAATTGAACATTTTTTAGAGTAGAAGCGGTAGAATCCCGTACCAATCCGAAAGTACAACAAATTACCTTATCCCCAAGCGAAATTTGGTTGATAAACCTCTCGTAGTGTTTTATTTATTTATCTGCTTCTTCGTCTATTCGATTTTTGTATTCTGCTTATCAATGAACTGATTTTATTGAAGTATGGAAATTATTTTGTAATTTAAAATTCTTTCTTAATTTTGAAAGTATTCTAATATCCATAAGTTCCTACACTCTGGTTTTGGGCGAATTCTTACTTATCGTATAATACTTATTCGGGCCAGCCCTGTAATGGATTCAAAAGATGTACGGTTAATGCTCCTATTGCTTTTAAAATGAGGCCGCTAAACCGAGCAAAAACTTCTAACAAATACGAAACTAAAATTATTTTTTCCACCTATTGGCGTCAATTCAGCGTACATTGGTCACGTGGGCTGGTTAATTCAGCGAAAATTGACCAATCAATTGAGTGACATCTAGTGACATCTAGATTTAAGCATTAAGCAATTATATAACAGTTTACATAGATGTACAAGTATGAAATACGGAATTTTTTACATGTTAAATTCAGAAGAATGCTAAAAGGTGCTTTATCCAAAGTATGCTGCATCCCTTGTTATACATTTTCCCCATCTTTCGGGCAGTTTGTGAATACCACACCAGTAAAAATCTCCCCTTTCATCGAGCCAATTTTTCTTATCTTCGTACGATCCAAAGCGTTGCCCTGCAAGTGCGTGACCCATCGATGCAACCAAGTGATAATCGGAAGGAGCCAAGAGAAAGCCGCATAGGATAAAACTTCCCAGCTGAGTAGTTTCAATGTGTCGCGAACCGGTTTTGCCGTGCATTGTCGTGAAGAAAAATGACTTTGTGTTCCCCCTTTCGGTATTTTCGCTTTTATTTCAAGCAGCGAACGGTTCAAATCGATCAATTGTTGTTGGTAACGTTTAGTATTAACCGTCTCCCTATCCTCGTTAAAGTTAGCCGAAAGTTTTCAGCCGAAAGATGGTAATGCAGATATTATGTTTTCCATTCCAACAGGCAACATTATAATATGTCGATAATGCAGGTCACGTCGAAAAAGAAGTTTAATTTCAATATTCAACAGAAAACTGGCAATACAGATTTAAAAGTAACAAATAAATCATCAATTTTCTAAAAGAAAACTTTGTATATTGTAACTTTGTAGGGTTTTCCAATAAGAGTGATATGATTTCTTTAAAAAAAATTGTTGCACTTGCTGTGTGGCACGTAGCCCCGTCTTGTTGGAACCAAATGTTGTCAAGATCAACTTCTTCCAATTTCTGCCATAAAAAGTTGGTTATCATCGATCTATACCGATCTCCATTGACAGTAACGGTGTTACCAGCTTCATTTGGAAAAAAATACGGACCGATGATTCCACCAGACCAAAAACCACACCAAACTGTCAATTTAGGTGAATGTAATGGTTTTTCATGAATAATTTGTGGATTTTCTTCGTACCAGAATCGACAGTTTTGTTTATTTACCGCACCACTCAGATGAAAGTGAGCGTCATCGGAGAAGATGATTTTCTTAAAAAAATCGTTATCGTTTTCAAGTTGTTCCAAGGCAAACTCAGCAAATTCACGACGTTTACGGTGGTCCAATGGCTTCGGTTACTGAGTGAGAACAATTTTATACGGATGCAAACCCAAATCCTTTCTCAAAATCTGCCAGGTTGTGGTTCTCAATTCTTGAGAACGTCTTAGAATCGACAAATTGCGGTCTTCAGCAACACTTGCCTGAACGGCAGCCATATTTGCATTAATGCGAGCGAATCTTTGTCTTATTCTTATTAGTTCTTGCGTATATCTCACCATGATGAAATTGTAAACATTACTGAATACAATGAAACAAAAAATGACAGATCATGACATATTACAAATGGCCAAAACGTCACTTAAAAATCATATCATTCCTATTGGAAACCCCATTATATCAAGATTTTGATCCGACCTGACTGTACCAATTTGATGAACCTTAAGTTGATTATATGTTTGGAATGGAAATATTGGTGAAATGTTCCATTTTCCATTGTTTTGACGATAAAACTGTTCACCTATCGAGATTTTTCTAAATAACCAGTGCCTGTCTCACTATGAAAATTCTATAAAATACGACCTATCATTTAAATTCTAAGTTTAGGCTGAAAGATTATGAGTAAAAATTTTATTTTCCCCATGTTTTGTCGATAAAATCAATCATGATGAACGATTTGTATCGTCAGAAGAAGGGAAAAATAAAAATTTCGCCTCTATAACCCCATCAGACTGACCCCTAACCTACAATCAAAGTCTAACTATGGTCATGGGCTATCGAATCGGCCTAGTCAGATTGGTGTCCATGTCGCAAAGTCTCGAATGATGGACGATTTTATCATCAGAAGAAGGCAAAAATCAAGATTCCACCCCATAACCCCATCAGACTGACTCTTAACCGATAATCAAAATCTACCTATGGTCATGGGCTATCGAATCGGCCTAGTCATATTGGTGTCCATGTTGCAAAATCTCAGATGATGGACGATTTTATCGTCGGAAGAAGAGAAACATAAACATTTCACTCCTATAACTCCATCAGACTGACCCCTAACCTATATTCAAAATCTATCTATGGTCATGGGCTATCGAATCGGCCTAGTCAGATTGTTGTCCAATTTGGCCAAATCTTGAATGATCTACGATTTTATCTTCAGAAGAAGGGAAAAATCAAGATTTCACCCCCATAACCCCATCAGACTGACTCCGAACCTATAATTAAAATCTACCTATGGTCATGGGCTATCGAATCGGCCTAGTCAGATTGGTGTCCATGTTGCAAAATCTTCAATGATCTACGATTTTATCATCAGAAGAAGAGAAACATAAAAATTTCACCCCTATAACCCCATCAGACTGACCCCTAACCAATAATCAAAATCTACATATGGCCATGGGCTATCGAATCGGCCTAGTCAGATTGGTGTCCTTGTTGCAAAATCTCGAATGATCTACGATTTTATCATCAAAAGAAGGGAAACATAAACATTTCACCCTATAACCCCATCAGACTGACCTCCAATCTATAATCAAAATCTACCGATGGTCATGTTATGGGCTATCGAATCGGTCTAGTCAGATTGGTGTTCATGTTGCATGGACGATTTTATCATCAGAAGAAAAGAAACATAAAAATTTCACCCCTATAGCCTCATCAGACTCACCCCGAACCTATAATTAAAATCTACCTATGATCAAGTGGCATCGAATTAATATAGTCAGATTGGTGTCCATCTGGCAAAATCGCGAATGATGGACGACTTTGCTTGATAATTACTAAACTTCTTTATCGACATTTGTCGGCTGTATGAAACAGATATGGCATTCTTTTTATTGCTAAATTTTCTCAAGTTATTAGTGCTTACAAACCTCTAAATGAGACTTTTACCAAACATAATACCTTTAACGTAAAGTTATAATAATTTTTTGAAAGTTGGCCGTATGCTGCTATTTACACATGAAACAATAAATTAATGTCGGTTAAATTGCAAATTGTATTTGTTGTTTGTTATGATACATGTGTTTTCGGCTGATTTTGTAGGTTAGTCACTTTCGGCTAGGATATTTCAATGCACTATATAGTTTGTTTAACTTTTGGCTGAGGTAGACAAGACACTATCTGCATTATCGATTGTTTTCACTTTCGGCTGGCAACTTTCGGCTAACTTTAACAAGGTCGTTTCCCCAGGTTTTACCAGCTCATAATAGGCCACGCCCCTCTGGTCCCACCAAACACAGACCATCGTCTTTCTGCCAAAGCGATTCGGTTTTGTGGTCAATGTAGATAGTGCGCGCCTGCCAAAATAAATCCAATTTTCATCCCCTGTAATTGTACGATGCAAAAAAGACATCATTTTGTACCGAGCGAACAAAATGTCACTTGTATGTTTGCGCTTTTCCATTTGCCTGTCGTTCAACTCATGTGGTACCCATCTACCGGTCTTCTGAATTTTTCCTTCTCTCATAACCGACTGGAAACAGCTTCTTGACAGATGCACAATTGCTCGGCGAGTTGTTTTTGTGTTTGCGAATCATCTTCGTTCAACATTGCTTGCACGTCGTTTTCGACGTTTCTTAACTGCAACATCGAAGTCACCACTTTTAAAACCCCGAAACCATCGTTCATACGTATCTTACGATGGAACAAGAATACTCTTTGTTCGGTATAAATTTCGAACACAACAATATAACACTATGCACACACTTTTCCAATTTATCACTCATGCGCGTCTAACACTTGTTGATGGCACAACAAAATAGCGCACTGTAAAATTTTTGTACCACAAACTGCATTGGTGCACCATCTTTTGACTGAAATCCGCATTTCATACTTGTACACCTGGTAGTTGTATATAGCAGATTAGTGTGGAGCAGAACCGAATGTTCGTGTAGGATTTGGAATAATCAGCTAAGTAAACACGAGTCGTTCTGTGAAGAGAACCGGTACGTGATATTTTAACAGCGAAAGTAAACGGTAATGAAGTAAATTTTGTGATTTTGTCGTAAATTGTGGAAAAATTAATAACAAAATAATAGGGATAGTTATTGTTGTTTTAAGTGAGTGTTAAGTAAGTATTTGAAAAATTATTATAAGATTATTTCCAGTATTTTCAGGAATATTCCGGAAGCGGTGTAAATTACAGGAATTATTGTTGTAAACCATCAAATTTAAAATTGATGCCCATGACGATATAGATTTTTCATTTGGAGAAGCAACAACAATTTGACTGGCTTTATTCTGTTATGTAAAGGCACCTTGAAAATCATGCGATTTCCTCGTTTTAATTACTTTATAATATTTCTTAGACATTTTACTTTTCAATTCGTACCGGAAGCTTTAAATATTTGTTTGTCAGCCTCAGCACATCTAATGGTCGTTTTACACTATGCAATTTGCATGCAATATTTGTTGTACTATATTTTTTCTGATTTGAAAAGGAGTGATTCTGGCTGGTTTGATTTTGTTTGCATCAATTCTCCTTTTGATTGCCACAAAGACTATGTCTATGAGTACGAGCGCAAGGAGCCCATACGTGAGTGGAAAGTGGTGCACGAGGTGATGAGATAAGCTTTATCCTGTATTCATCGATACTGCCTTTATTCTTTGCTGTAGTTCTTCGATTCCTTTTACCTTTGACAAGTCTTGAAAGTGATAGGAGTAACCTTGTGGTTGCTTGGGCGTTTCTATTGAGAGATTAAATGTTGGTAATATTGAGGAGTATACTTTGTGATAGTACGATTGCTTCGCTGGTTGCTTATGGTTCTTCCCTTCAGTGTATATAAGAGCATATAGAGAGCAGAGCAGAGCCTATAAGCTTATTATTCCGCTTCTTGATATCTTTGTAGAAAATGGCTCTTGTCACAAACGATACTGATCGTACGTTCAGCTGGTACTGAATAAAGCCATCTGTAATCTCTTAGTTTGATCCATGTATCATGTTGTTCGTCTTCCTTTCGACCATCTCGCATTTGTTATTCACTCGTTCTTGTCGTAGCAGGAGCAGTTCACATAAAACATCATCTTCTTGATTCTGATGCATAGCCTGGGTTAACTGGCATATGTTAAAGTCGTTGGTGTTGATACAGTTATGCCATTCAGAAGTTGTCATTGAAGAATATGTGTGCCGTTCCGTTTGTAGCCGTATAAATATAGATAGACTGTTAGGGGTAGACACCGGTATGGGCATATATATTTTGTATGTTTCCTTATATACTAAAAGCAGCTTCACTTCAAATATCAAATATTTTCCTTGCAGCCTTGTCTTGGCTGTCATGAGCTGGTATAGTTCCAATATGTCATCAGTGGTAGATTTCTCGTCATAAAATCTATTTCCTTTTTAAGTTGTTAGGTCGTCAAAAGCCTTGTGGTAATGACTCAATTGTGCGTATCCAATACTGCTTCTATCAGTGTATCTTGAATCTTCTTGAATGCAATCATGCGTAACATTGTGTGTATTGATAGAGCTAGAAAGTTGCTTTTTTCATCGTTGCTCTCCAACGCCTCCTCTAACTGTTTCTTGAATACCAGCCAATGCTTGTTGACATCTTCTTGCCTATTTTTGAAGACGTTTATAGTCGCGTCTATGATTGACGTTTTATTCTTTAATAAATGGTAAAAATGAATGGTTGTTGTTCATCTTGAGCTTTTCTATTTCTTCCTCATAACGCACCGCGGCCCTGTCACCCAGCACTCCAAATAACTCGTGTTAAACTCAGTTAAAAAGTTCACGTTTGCTTCTTCCAAAACTCACCTTATGGTGGTGAAGAAATTCTTCCTTGTGCTCCATATCTTGTAAAGACTGGTCGAACGATGGTTTTATTAGTCCACGTATATTTTCTCTTGATCTTTTAGCGACACTCGAGTTTGTGAAGTTGTCGTCAGGATATGAACAATATTTAGCTAGTCTGTCTATGGAGGGCTTATAGGCAGCCAGTTCTGCATAATAGTTGGTGAGATTATAATGCACTATTATGTCCAATCGTTGTTTGTAAGTTTGAGCTCTCCAATGGATTCAAAATAGATCCCTGGTTGATTTTCGAACGTTGTGATATTGTATGGTAGTGCGCGCTAATTTCAAAAACTGAATGTAATTAGTAATATGAGCAGTGGTGCATGGATCTTCTTGGTAAGAGTGGCAACTCGAGATCAGCCAACCTTGTGTTGTCCTACCTTGTTGTCGTCTGTTGTTACATCTTCATCTGATTTGCTTGTTGTATCTTGATTATCATCAGTTGGGGACTTATCTTTGTAATCGGTCTCTTGAAGATACTTTTTTTGGACCACTCTGGTTCGAACATCTGACCCTGGATGAGTATCTGTTATCCTTCCCAATGCCCTTTTTGTAGGTGGAAGTTGTTCATTCTTTATTAGAACTGGCTGACCAATCCTGTAGTTTGCTGTTGGTTCTATCCATTTGTACCTTTGTTGTAGACTATTTAAGTAATCCTTAGCCCATATTTTCCAAAATCCTTGAGTCATCTTTGAAAGCACAGTCTACCATTGTTTTGGGCTTATGTTGGTTTTTGTCTGACTCAGGGGGTGAAATCAGTGGTCTCCCGATTAAAAAATTTCCAGGTGTCAAAGCATGAAAATCATCTAAATCGATTGACAGTGAAAGAGTCTGAATTTAAACAAGCTTCAATTTGTAATAACATGATGCTGAACTCCTCGTAGGTTAGTGTTGTTTCTAGGTTCCCAAATTTCCCGAAAAGGGGACTACTGGGCGGGATGAAATGCCAGTTTGTTTCATGGTTAGCTGTTTCCTGAGCTGTATTGTTATTTGCTTGTTGTATTATAGCCACCTGTAGCTCCTTATTTAGTGCGTTCCGAGCTCCAACGAAGTTGGTACCGTTGTCACCGTACATGTTTAAAGGCGTTCCCCTTCTTGAAGTCAATCTTCTAAATGCTGTTCGGAATGCTCCTGTTGTTAGCTCACTCACCAGTTCCAAGTGGATTGTTTTCGTAAGATGCATTTCTTCTAACTCCAAAATTTTTTTAGTTGTTCATCTATCTCAGTCGATGAGACGTGTGAGTTGTATTTTAGTTCTGTTGTCTTGTTGGGTGTAGATATTCTTCCTAAAATTACCCATCCGAATTCCGTGAGCAGTGCTGCTGGTTCGTCTTTATTTCCTTTAATGCACTGCGGCTTCATGATCTTCGTGTAATAATCTGCACCCAGTAGTATATCAATCGGTGCGGGAATGTTGTAGTTCGGATCGGCCAATAGCAGCTCGTTCAAATGTTTCCATTTTTCAAACATAAACGGTTTTTCTGGCAGAGTTTTGCTTATTTTGGTTAGTACTAGAGCTTAAATTTCTATTGAAAATGTTGACGGATATCTTGGTTGTAGGTTGATATTTACAATACTATTGACTCTGCCAGCAACTTGTTCGCCTACACCATGGATCTCTGCACTGATTTTAGGTCCTACTAGATTTAAACATTGTTTGGCTTCTGTTGTTATGAATGATGTTTGTGAGCCGGTGTCGATCGGCAATCTTAAAAGCGCTTCCCTTCCATCAAACCTTGTGGTTTTAACAAGGGCGGTTGTTAAAAGTGTTGTCTCATGCGTTTTCATTGCACTGTTGGTTGAAATGCTTCTTGAAGTTGTAGTTGTAGGCTGCTTTGTATGAAGTAGATTGTGGTGCTTGCCATTGCATTATTTACATCTTGATTGACTATAACATTGTTGAAAATTGTATCCAGTGGCTAGGCACCTTCTGCATAGATCATGTAAGTTGACAAGCTGCATTCGTTCTATGTGACTCATTTTGTTAAACGTGTGGCAGCATTCTAAGTTATGACTGCCTGAACACAAGATACACGATTGATTTTTTTATACTATTATTGCACTGAACGCTTGTTGTTTATGGCGAAGGCTATCGTTTGCCGGCGTTACTTTTGGTAGTCGTAAGGTTTCTAGCAGTTGATATCGCTGTTCCAGAAATTTTAGAAGTCCGTTGGTGGATTGATGATCCATTGGATTTTCTAATGACATCTCTTATGATTTGAGAGTCTCGTTGTCTAGTTTTTTCGTTAGAAATGGCACTAACCAAGCACTCCAGGCTGCAATGTCGACTCCTAAATTCTTTATTGCATGTAGATTTTCCTTGACGGTGTCATGCAATATTCTAATTGCAGATGCTGCTTCTTGTTGAATATTGTGTAGGGCAAAAATAGCGTTAATATGCGGTTGTTTACTAGCAACCTTTTGTTTTGATATTTGGTGCCTAGTATTTCCATCGCGCTTTTATAATTGTCTCCAATTGGCTGCAATTAGATGTTGGATGATTTTGCTTGCTGCTCCCTCCAACTGTGTTTTGAGATACATGATTTTGTTTGTATCTGGTAGACTAACGTTTTGATCTACCAATTTTGAGAACAGTTCATGGAACCCAACCCAGTCTTGATAGTTCCCATTGAACTTTGGTATCCCAAGTTCCTTTAACCTGTAAACTTTTGGTTGCTGATTGTTGTTATTTGTTTCAATCGTCTTATGTACCGCCTGTTGAAGCTTAGCAGTACACTCTTCTGCATGGTTACTAATCTCGAAGTAAGTGTTGATTCTAAAATATTCTTGATGTTCTATCTTCTATAGTTATTTCTAGCAGTATTTCTTCGCTCAGCTATTTTTTCCATCGTCGTATTTAGTTGTCTAATTTTTTGTTTCAGGTATTTAGCTTCTTTTCTATGCGTGATGATATTCTCCAAGTGATTTATTTTAATTAACTGCTTTCTGCGCAGCCTTTCCGTGGGATCATCGTCGTTAACTTGAATCGTCGGGATTTTCAACTTGGATACTACTTTTTGTTGTGCCTTAGTTGTGCTGGCTGTATGAGTTCTTTCGATATCCAAGTCATTCAGTTCTGCTAGCTTAGTTGTTGTTGCTATTGGCAGTTTTTCAATTGCGATGTCATCTGCTGCGTTTGTAGTTGGAGTTGTTGCGGCAGTTTCCAGCTTATAGTTGATATCAGCTGTTATGCTATCACAAGCACGTTTTATGTGTTTATGGTCTTCTATCTATGTAAGGCAAGTTGTCTATGCCTTCGTAGTTAATTAATAGCTTGTCATTTTCTTTGTATCTTGTGTAGATATCAGCGACTTCTTCTCTTCTTCAAATTTTAGACCTCCTAAAATTGTCGTGCGGTTATTATAATCCGGTCAACGGGTTACTCAGTTCAGCGAGTGCAGTAGCTGTTCAGATTTTTTTGTACTAAAGAAATGTCACTAAAACAAATAAATAATTAAGAGGCGATTTTTAATTAGAAACTTGACCATAATAGAATTGCTGATTAGAATTTTGACAGGCTTTTTCTCGTGAGATATGTAGCGTCCATAGAAACAATTTTAGTTGAAAATACTTACAATTTGGTACGTATTCAACAGTTCAAGAAATTACGTACGTGAAACCGCGAGTTGAGTGTGCTTTGGCCCCAAAACAGTTGCAAAGTACACAAACAAACACACAAATTGGTGACTGAGGTGAGATTCCGAATATTAGAAGATGGGTGGGTATTAAGGATTTGAAGGGTAAGAGTTACATCTGAGAAGGAATGCAACAAATGAAATAAGAAATCTATGAAAATTTAGAGCAACATCTTTAGAAACTTAAAGACCCAATTGAAAAGATTGAGAAAAATATGATCGAGAAGTTCCTTGAGTCTGAGTTGCAGTTCGAGGTTCACGTCACGAAAAAGATCTTATCTGCCTGAAAGCATATGAAACTCTATCGTAGGTAGTCCAGGCAGTAAACTCAAACCATCAACATTCGATAGAACAACTTCGTTTGGGATTTTCAAATTCCATTTGAAGCGTGTCCTAACAAAAATACTTGGGATGAAGTGAATCGTATCGCAAAATTAATAATAGCTTAAGCAGCCGAGATAGTCGACCTAATTTCCAAAAATGATCGCAACATTTGTAGTGAGATAATGAAGGTGTTGAATAGAACATACGGAAGTAAAAATAAGCTAGAACTATATAATCGAAACAATTGGTCGTCACCATACGAGTACGCATCAGCGATCGAGAGAGTAACACATGTAATAGCACGTCCGCGAATTATATGGAGAGAGCCATATAATTCACATTTTGCATTAAGTATTCCACGTAGGACTTTGCTTTGGAATGACTGGATGATATTGACATTGGTTTTCTTTGTACAGCCCCAGAGCTGAATACCGTAAGTCCACACAGACTTTAGGATTTGCTGGTATAGTAGATGCCCTTTCCATTTTAGTTTCATGTCTAGGATTGCATAGGGAATTTGCTGAGAGTTCAGTTCTACTGGTATCCAGTTGACCTTCTTGTTGGTAAAGTTTACGTGATTTTGTTTCATTAAGTTCTATTCGCCATCTCTTGGTCCAGGTACTGACAATATTAGTAGCCCTTTGCAATTTGCTTGTAGATTCTTATATGGTATTAGCAACTGCTAAGATGGCCGTATCATTCACAAACGTTGCTATGTTAGGCCCTCTATCGTTGGCATTTCCGAGGTGTATAGACCATATAAATTTCGTCCCAGAACACTACCTTGTGGTACTCCTGCTGATATTTTCTAAGTTTCTGAGTATTCGTCATCTAATTTAACTCGAAAGTGTCGGTTAGATAGGTAAGATTTTACAATTTCATAAAACTGCTTTGGTAAAACTCTTTGTAATTTATATTCCCAGCCTTTATGCCATACTCTGTCAAAGGCCTGTGCTACATCCAAGACGACACTTGGAGGAATAAGATTTATTTCTACTATTATTGGTTTGAGTCTCCTTAGGAGTAGTTTCTCGAATAGTTTTGAAATTATTGGGAGTAGGAAATCGGCCTATACGAATTTTTGCCATTAAGTGGTTTGTTTGGTTTAGGTCATAATTACTTCTGCGACTTTCCATTGATTTGATTGATGTGTTTAAGTCTGAACAATGCGTTAATTATTTGAAGTAGTTTACGTAGTCATTCTTCAGGAAGAGCTTTTACTATTTCTCCTGTAATTAAGTAATATCCTGGAGATTTCTTTGTATTTAGGTTAAGATTGATTTCCTCTTTTGATTCTTGTAATGTGACAAGAGATATATTGCAGTTATCCATTTTATCTACTGGTGGTATGTTTTCCGCAGCAGTTCGTCAGGGTAGAGGCTGGAACGTGTTCTCGAGGTAGGTTGCCAACAATGAAGCTTTTTGGTTTGCACTTATAGCCCATGTGCCATCTTCATTTTTTACTGGTGGAATTTTCAGTTTAGGTCGTTTTAAAATTTTTGTCGCTTTCCAAATGAAGTACTCGGTATCTTTTTCCCCAGTAAGGCCCTCAAGTATTATTTAATGGATGACTAATTGCGATTATAGTTTTGGTTCTCCCGTTTTACTAGCATGAGGTTTAGGTTCCTCTTTGGTGAAAGTTTGATAATTTTTTACCGATATTCCTGGGATGTGGGCATACTTGGGCATGATGCTTTCCGGCGCATTTCACGCATCTAGTCTCTGGCAATATTTCTGCGTATGATTAAAACCTTGACATTTTTGGCACTGCGGTATTAAACCGCAATTTTTTTCAATGGCTCATCTTCCATTTTTTGTTTGTTATTAAAAGTGAGCATAAATAGTGGAAGCCCTATCTTGTTAATTTGAACTCCATGTTCAGTTTCGATTTTTTCTTTCTTAATGATGTTTGGTTTAAATCCGTGAACAATTTCAAATCGCATTAAATTTGTAGAAGAATGTGGGGTTGAATTGTAGGTAAACATCGCAAATTATCGGCATAGGATCTTAGAGTATTCAACAAGTGTTCGATGAGACCTCTCTAAAGCACCATTTGTTTGCGGGTGATAAGCAGTAGATTGCAATTTTTTTATTTTCAATAATTTACACATGTAACAAAATTAGTTCCTTGATCGGTAAGAATGAATGATGGTGCCCCAAATCTGCATATAAAGTTTTCAACAAAAACTTTAGCAATGGCGTCCGACATTTGATTCTCGATAGGAATTCGATAAGAATATAACGATTGTTATTGTAGGAAATGTTTAATGGACCAACGACGTCTAGAATAATTTTCGCAAATGGAGTTTTTGAAGTTGTTATCATCACCATGGGAAGTTTAGTTAGTTTCGAGATTTTATTTTTCTGGCATAATTCACATTTTTGACAACATTTTTGGAAAGTAATAATAAGATTTAATCCTTTTGAAAATGATTTCTATTCCTTGGTGTCCTACTAATGGACAATTGTGAAATTCCTTGTTCACGTCAAGAATGTCAATATCATTATCTAGAAAAGTGGTAAAATTTTGAGGAGATTCATTTGATGATTGACTTGAATTTTTGTTGTTATTGGATGTAGTATGGTTTAATGTTGAGTCAAGATTTCGAATTTGGTTTCCTTGATCGGCAAATTTTAATTCGATTCTACTCAAAGCGTCCGCGTTAAGGTTGTTTCTTCCTGGCTTATACATTATATCGAAATCGTATTCATCTAATTCGATTCTCCAGCCATACAAATAAGGACGAAATAACGACAATTTTACGCCATACAAATAAGGACGAAAACATTTTATAGCAAAAACTACGGCAAGCAATTCCTTCTCCACAGTAGAATAGTTTCAATAGTTTAAGCTCAGCTTAATTTAATACTCGGCTTGCATACGCCACAAGTAAGCCATCATCGCCTATTCTCTGTGAAAGAACTGTGCCAAGTGCTATTATTTTTCAGTAACGCATTCAATGGTTGTGCTAATTCTGAAAATTTATTTATAAATCTTCTATAATATCTTGCCAATCCTAAAAATGATTTGATTTTCTTTTGGTTTTTAGGGATTGGAAAGTTTTGAACTACCTCGATCTTTGATGGGTCTGGTTTGCAACCAAATGACACTTTAGAGGTTGCAATTTTAAATTATATTTTCGAAATGATTGAAATACTTACAATAATTTTTTATTATTATCGTTAAGGTTATAACCGTATATAACTACGTCATCTAAATATACGAAACATTTCAAGCCGTTTAGTCCAGATAACACATTATTCATAATTCGTTGAAATGTTGCTGGTGCTCCCTTTAAACCAAAGGGCATTCTTGCGAAGTGATAGTGACCCATCTGGGTGCTACACCCAGTTTTATATTTATCTTCTTCACTTGGAGGTATTTGGTGAAAGCCGTCTGCTAAGTCTAATGTCGTAAAATAAACTGCATCTCCTAATTGTTCTAAAATTTCTACAAATCATTTCATCAAGCGGCGATAATCTACTATGACTCGCCAACGTTTAGATTCATCGCTGGATTTTTTCGGGACAATTAGTAGAGGGGAGTTGAATGGGCTATTACTGTTTTCAATTATGCCATTTTCATTTTCTTCCCTTGTGAGTTAATTTCGAATTTTGTCGAATGAGGAAGACGATAAGGTTTTATATTGACCGGCTGTGAATCAGGTTTTAATGGGATATGGTGAAATCCTGCATTGGTAATTGTCGGTTGATCACCAGGTAAGAAAAATATATCGTTAGAGCTGTGTCGATTTGATTTTCCAAATTATGCAATCTATCTTCCAGTGAATCTGACCAATGTTTTAAAGTAAAAATTTGATAATGCTCTAAACTTTCTGGTTCCATGTACAGGAATAACGATTGGAGGATTGTTGGAAGAAAGAGTTAAACTTGTGTATTCAGTGTCATTAGGATTATTAGGTATTTAAATTACGTTATGGAAATAGTCGATATTGCATTTATTTTTAATAAGAAAATCATTCCCAATGATACCTGCACGATTTAACGGAAAATCAGATGGTACAATGTGAAACTTATGCGAAATTATTATATTATTTTTAGACATTTTCATTTTAGAATTGCAAACTCCCAAAGTATCAATAGATTCTGCGGTTATTCCCTTTATAGTTAATTTTTGTATTGTGATACATCATTTTCTATTTGATAACCCTTTTGCTTGAGATCTTCAATAATTTCCTCTTTCTCTTTTGGTTTAGCTGGTTGTTGTTCTAGAGCTAGTTGTTTCTTGATGATTAACTGGTTTCTAGAACATCTTTTGAAGTTGATGGTAAAGTTACTGCCATTTCTGGTGAGTGTTGCGCTATCGTTTTCTTACTTGGTATTTTATTCCAGTACAACATCCAATTTGTTTCTCTTTTCTCTTTTCTCTCTTTCTCTTCTCTTCTCCAAGTTGACACCTACTGCTTTTTTGAGTTATTCATTCTCTTTCTTTAAAATTGTAAATTCTTCTTTCAATTTAGTTGTAAATTCCTTTATTTCTCTTAGTTGTTCACGGAGTTCGGTATTTTCCTTCTCGTACTGAAATATATTTCCAGTTGAAAGACTTGGTGATCCTGATAATTTAAAACTTCGTCCAAATGGGTTAAACAATGATTGGCCGACCCCAGAATATGTTGGGCCTACTTCCGAAGAATGTGGATTTGGCAACATACATGGTTCCTGTATCACCTGGGGTATTACATTCCGTATTTGTTGTACTCATTAGTTGTTTTAGCCAATTTATACCACTGGCATTTGGTCCCCGGTAGCACTTTGCTCCTGCCGAAGCAGTACCCGCCCCCCGGGAAAATGGACCGATTTCAAACAAAAATCACTGTACTGGCCTGTACAGTGATTCTTCAATCTGCCAAAATATACCTGTATCGGAGCGAGTCAGAAATTATCGCTAATTGAATCAAGTAAACAATTATCGTTTAGATTCCATATTGATGGATCATACACATAATATTAATCATGTTAAATAATATTTTAAATTTACGATACGGAATCAAATCAATCAAAATTTAATTCAAAAACATAAAAAATAAAATAAAAAATCGATAACATTTAATGATGCGACAGTGCCACCATGTACGAGTAGTATACACCACCACCTTTTATGTGACGTGCGCTTAATGTATTTACGGTTTAGTCACCATTACCTCGATAATTGATTTATATAGTTTTGTAAACATTTTACATACACTCTACGTGTATCCTTTCAATATAGGTTCACCTATACGAGCAGGTAAAGAAGGGAGGTATGGATCGAACATGAAATTCCATTAGCAGAAAATTTAATTAACAAACCATAAATAATCGTCGTACCGGAATATTCAAATGACATCTATAAAAATCATATCCAATATTTTTTACATCCCATCCGGTACGTATAAGGATGCTTTAATATTATTTCACAAAAAAGTCCCGATCTAATTCAACAGAGAAAAATAAAAACAGAATAAAAATGGGAAATTCTTCTCATTTAAGGACATAACGCAATAATACCGACTAGAGGCATCACCAACAACAATAGAAATGTCGATTTTAATGAGACACAATATAAATTCCATGGCATACAAAAATAATAAATAAGCAGTCATTTCTATAGGAATTCGATGTGTTTCGTCCATGTCATAAAAAGGTTATTACAAATAAGAGAGAATACCTGTGGTAACCGCAATTCCTGGTTAGTTGTTATAATATCGACATCATACAGTCAACTGTACTAAACATATCGTCAAACTTATAGATACATGATTTGTGTGGAGAATGTCATATACCCGAAGATGAAGGTATGCTACTGACGAGCTAAACGGTAAGCAAAGTCAACACAACAATAAAGGTGACGACGAGAAGCAAAATGAACGCTGCCCAATGTGAATTAAGCATTGCAAAACTAAATAAGAAAAGATATTGTGGCCTTAGTATAAGTTACTAAGCTTGAAAAATCCGCATTACATACCGAATAACCTGGAACATCTATACCACTTGAAACAGAGAAGAAGTAGTTTGTGATACTGCTGTATAATGCGAAGTAATTGTTGAATCCTGAGTTGTATTAATTGTATCATTGGGTAAGAGCCCTCATTTTAGAAGCTCTCTGAATGCTGCTGGCCCTTTAGCAAAGTCTAATTTTATTTTGATTTAATTGGTAGATACCTCATTTAGCTTATACACCCAATGCGACCATGAGCCAATATAGCGCAAGCCGAACAGCTTTAACGAACTGCATAAGCTTGTTACAAGGTATGGAATACGAAGTGGATCTACATTCATTGAATGACCGAGTATTAAACACTGTTACGGGATGGCACGAAGCCAAACAGCAGATTCATCTAAATATGCAGAGGCCTCTTTTACGGTAATTTTGCTGACTGGATCCCAGGGCTTTGGGTCGTGGAGAAGTTGAGGGTTGCATATTCCTAGCCTACACCGTGGAACAGAACAAAATAAGAAGCAAACAAAAAACTGAAACTAAATTACGCCAAAATTGGATCGACCGAAATTTGAGGAAAGTGAGTAAAAATTATAATAACCGAGTGTGTCCACCCAGGAACTATAAAACCCACTCCAAATGAGAAACCGCCCCCCCCCCTCCCATCATACCAATCCGAAAATTTAGAAATTCGTCTTATGAATATGAAAAAAATAACAACAAAACAAACTAGGTACAATAATCAGAAAATCAGAATAGTAATGGAACACCACTAAAGCCGATGAATGGAAAAGAAAAGAAAACCGAATGACAAAATCATACGCTCACGATCGCAAACGATCAGAGGCGGAAGGAGGGAACAAAAAAATGAATCAAACTAAAATGGTCGCTGAACGTGAATAATTATGCAGCGAAACCGATGTACACTCCTCCCTCGCGCGTCACACAAAATAAAATGATTAATTTAAAAAATTCAAAAATTGAAAATTGAAAAATTGAAAATAAATACAAAAAAATTTAAATTTAAAATTAAAATTGGTAAAGGTAAAATTTTGTTTAAAAAAATAAATAAAATAAAACAAAAAAATCGGTACCTTAACCTCATTGTCACCACCTCATTGTCATCGTCTTGGAGCGGTGACACGAGTACAAGTAGCTAGCCACTGTCAAGTTGCTAGCCACTGGCACCCGTCCTTGAGAGTTGCGGCGTCCTTGACCACCAAAATTTCAAATGGCCACGGGGTTGACCACCTGTTGCGGTGTCTTTCCACCAAATTCGCACCGCCTCTGTGCCTGTCCGATAACAATTTAATGTTCCGTTGGGTCACCAGTGAACGCTGCAGTGTTTTCACCGAAATTCGAAAATTGTAAATGACCTCGGTTGGCCGGCCACCAGTACGCAGTGCGATGTCCTACACCGATAAATAAGTAGCCACGTGTCCGATACCCGCAAACACAATGATCGAATCACGTATCGGCCATCTTATCAGACAGGGTTACGGTTCTCACGCCGCCGACAAAACAACCGGCCGCGTTGGTCTACTGTATATACGTGCACTATACTAACTGGCTTAACTTCTTCAATTAATTTCACTAAAAGAAAATGAGCTGCTCCACGTTTTAATCAAACAAAAAAAATTGCCAATCAGTAACACAAATTTCCAATGGCGAATCACTATTCAAAACGCAATTGGTGTTCTCCAAACAATTCAACACTACTTTATTAACAATTTATTTTTGACGATTTTTATCGTTTATTTTTAAAGATAGTTAAAAATGAATTTTTTTTTATATTTTGTATTTAATAAACCAAAAAAAACTGGCCCAATTGTTCAAAATCAAACTCAAAAACTCGAATTTTTCTTAAAATCTCAAACACAACTCTTTAATACTCCAAATAAAACTCGACTAATCGTACTAGCTCAAAAACTAGGCTCTTACTAAAAAAAATTCTCGACCGCACACACGCACAAGCTTTACACAGCAGTCACGCTCTACAATTCATTCGACGTTTACATGAACACTGGATGTATGTGAATAAAAAAGCAAAACAGAATATTAAGGCTAATTCTCATAGAAACAAAAGATTTTAGTATCAATGCCATACAACAGATGGTAGTGCCATCAGTAAAATGCAATAATTATTCGATGGCAACGAAATTAAAAATTAAAAACAAAATTACAAATGAAATGATGTTATGACCCCAAAGGGAGTCGTAACAACACCTCGGCACGGATTCTATCGAAAACTGGATAGTAGCAAGCAAAATTATTGCTCCGCTCTTCGTCTTCAAGGCAATTTGCTCACCGGGAAAAGTAATGACCCAACATACGGACGTTAACTTAGGTTTATCTTAGTATGAAGCCACTTTTGCTGCAAAACAGGCAAAACCAACGAATACCAGTCGTGAACCGACTTTAGCTCGATAGCCTTCATACTCCATTATCTCAAGTATTGCAATAAGCAGGCACCCAGATCGCCGTACCACTACAGAAGAACTAATCGCACACCGAATAAGAAGAATTTCTGCTTGAAAGTTTGAGCAGAAGCTACTAAGCCTGTTCGATAATCGGTGATTGTATGCAAAGCAGAAAACGGAAACGCGAATTACGAAAACAGCGGATGCCCACAGATTATAGTGTTGAAGTTTAATTCAGCCGAATGTTTGAAATTATTGGGTCGAATTAAAATCTTTAATGAGGCACTTAATAAGCCTAAATTTAGCTGTTAATTTCCATTTGGTCTTAAATATTTGTTTTATTAGATTCTGATATTGTTTCGCTAGCTAGCAGAACGCTAGCTAGCACAACCCATCGCGTGAGGGTGACTGGCACCTAAAATAGGTTTAGGTGCCCTCATGAAACGATTCTGTTTTGGTTTTGTAAAAGTGGAAAATAGGCTGTGTCGGCTACATACGTTTTTCGTGATGCATAGAGAAATGATAGGCTGTATAAGTTTGTTGAATCGATTTAATACAAGTATCAACGCCATTGGAAGTTTACAAACGGTTATGTATTCTGTAACATGGTCTCCTGGATGCTAATGGCCAACACTGCCTTGTCGTTACTCACATATGCCACATAAGCACGCTTACCACAAACAGAAATATTTTTGTAGTTTCTATTAGCAATCGTCAAATGGATTTTGAATAGTTTCAAGGTCTGTTCGATTGCGGCATGGACAGCAAAGAGCACACGATTTTCTTGTTACTCTGACTAGCAACTTTAAACGATTTCATTCTGCCCCGATATTGTACAGATGGTACTGAGTTGAATTTTCAGTCCCGTGATCGAGGTAGCCGAGGTAGAGAGAGGGGTAGCCTAAAGGAATCCTTTAATCATTCTCTCAGCACTAGATCACGTTTTAAATTTTAAATTTTGAATTTTGATTTGGGTTCCGCTCCGGATAATTAAAAAACCACAGCTGGACAAGGACGAGTTGAGCCCAAATTTATTAACCGTCACTTAATTGTGCCATAATGAGCCTATTTTGTTGCATGTGATTATTATGTGATAGTCGACTCGTTTTTCAACTTGCGTTCAAGTTAGGATTAGGAAAGCTCAATATTCAATCAATACTGAGTGGGGGTCAAAATTTTTTAATGGAGTATTTGATTAACATCTATAGAGCCCAGAATTATTCACTTAATACTAGATGATGTTTTGAGTTCCAAATTTGATTATAATTCGATTTTTGGATTTGGTTCTGATGGTCTGTCAAGAAGGAACGGAACCTAAATTTCTTTAACAAGACATTTGATTAGTCTAAAATTGGTCTTTAATTCTCCATTTGATTTTAAATCTTCTGCCGGGGTTCGGGTATTCGATTAATTAGTAGTCCTTGGGGCACCGAGGTCCTCGCTATATCAAGACATTAATCTCTAAGTTTAATAAAAACACAACTATCAATTGGTTTTTATTTGCAAACTTTTCACTTTCTTAACGCAAAATAAGTAAATAATGTTTCGTTCTATAGCATCTTTGTTTCTTTTTCGAACTATAGTAGTTCACCGGATTTAAACTTATTATATTGATCCTATCACGAAGACGCATGCGCTTTACGACATACCGCAAAATGATGTAATATCGCGGAACACAGTGCAACATTAAGCAGCATGATGAATTCATCAGGCGAAACGTAAAGTATTTTTTTAGTAAACAGAACTCCTTGCAATCGCTTCTGAAACTTGAAACCTCTCTCACATAATTTTTATCGAAATCGTTTAAAAGTTTATAAAACAGAACTCCACCTCACTCAGGACACTGTAAACAAAATTTTGTAAATCAGAATAAATTGCAATAAGTCCTGGTACTGAAAAACCCACTTTTCCTCACGATTGTGCTTTCTGCAATTTTTATCAAAGTGGTGTGTGTTGAGAAAAAAACACTTTAAAATAATGAATGAGGCCGGTTCCCCTGCTTAGGACTCTTTAAACGGTTCTCTCGAAATCGAGAATCCTAGTACTAGAAAAAATAAAAATAACGAACGCGCTAACCACCAAACGACCTCTAAACGAAATCCCCAAAATCAAAACCCATTGCAATGATTTCTGGATCGAAATCCTCCTTTTAGCAATATCTTATAAAGAGAAGAGATGAGTCTCCGCTTATGGTATCAAACCGAATACTGTTATGAGAAAGGGATTAATGATAATCGTTTAGAGTAATGAGGTAACGCAGATGCCGTTCCACTCGAAAAGTTTGGTCAGCAAATATAAAGGGTGTTTTTTTAAGCCCGATAGAACTTGAAATTGCAAAAATAACACAAAAAATTAAATTGTAATAAAAATTTTTTTTTACTCGAAAGATCAATACATGGCATTAATATTTGAAAATGATTTCGGCCATATGGGCACCGTGGCTGTTTTTGACGAAACGCATTCTGGACGTCCAATTTTGGGTCACGAATAACACGAACAATGCTGGCCTCCAAGGCGTCAATTGTTGCTGGTTTATCAGCATAAATCAGTGACTTCACGTAACCGCACAGCAAATAATCGAGAGGTGTCAAATCACACAACCTTGAAGGCCAATTGACAGGTTGCGGTCGCCTTATGGCACGTAGCGCCATCCTGTTAAAACCACATCTCGTCCGGATCAATGTCATACATATTTTCGAACAAAAAATCATTGATCATGGTGTGGTAACGATCTCCATTGGCCGTAACGCGAAATTTTAATAATTTCGTAGCGTTGTTCAAGCGCGAGTCTATTCATGGTGATTTGCCAGAGTTAATTTTTCATAAAAAATTTAATTTTTTATTTTATTTTTTACAATTTCAAGATATATTTTCAGTAACCAGGTTACCAGTAAACCAGTGACAATAAGTAAATGGGAATTTGATTTGTGATCAAAATTGTTCAACGTTTTACTCAAATTTACTTGACGATTTGTTTTACTTTGTCGAGCTGAATTAATAAAAGTTTGTTCACGGCCTCGGTTAAAATTCCAAGCTGTTGTATTAGAATTCTTCGATAAACGAACTTTTTACTTAATACTCCGATTTACAAGAGTTCAAGTTACAGTCCACAGATATAGATAGGTCACAATCGGCTGGATGTATCGAATCTAATAAAAATGCACGCTCTTCTTTTTGTGGCAGAGTTCCTTGAGAGGAAACTTGAGGTACTGGAATTTTTTACAAATTAATTACAACATATCGGCATAGTTCAATCCCCAGAAAAGGTAATTCGATGCGTTTTGAACAGTTTTTATGGGTGTGGGCTGTTGTAATAAATTCAGAGGTAATAATTTTTTGCATAGTAAGGCAAATTGATGCATGTTTCTCCTAGTGTCTTCACGACACTTCAGTGGAGTAATAATTTTGTTGATTATTTGATTTTGAATAATTCGTAAGATTACCGATGGTTACCGACCAAATGGCATAGTGGTTAAAGCTTTGGCATTTGGATCTGGAGGTACCGGGTTCGAATCCCGATAGGGGCAGGGATGCAAAGGGAATTTTCATCAACAAATTACGATTTGTGATGAAAAGGAACACATCTATGACCCCTTGTCGGAGTGCAAAACGCATGGGCCGACCCATCATGGAGCTATGCAATGTGCAGATGGTAATAAAATCGGAACTATACCCGTACGTCCTCGAACTGGCCAATACAGGCGTAAAGAAAGGTAAGGACGTAAATAAAAGAACCGCGAAAGAGTTGGGAGCGCCTCGGCCCGAGAACAGATCAGGGAAAAGAAAAAAAATGCATTCGGCGATTTTTACAATGAGTGAAATTATTCAACAAAGAAATGCCATTAAATTTTGTGTGCTGAATCAATTTTGTGATGCCGAAACGTTCAGAATGTTGCAAAAGGTCTTCGGTGATAATTGTAAGTCGCGAGCAAGTGTTTTTCATTGTTACAAATTGTTCAAAGAGGGTCGAGAACGTGTTGACGACGAACCACGACTAGGACTGCCCCCAACATCAACTGATGATCAACACGTTAATAAAATCAAGGAATTGGTGCTCGATAATCGACGATTAACAGTCAGAGACCTTACTGGCATCGTTGAAATATCGGAAGGATCGGATCAGTGAAAACGATCGGTTCCAAAATCACTCATATTTTTGGAAAAACAGCGCCGCGTTGACGTCTGTGAAACAATGGTTTCCGGCTATCAGGATGTCATGAAACGTATTATAACTGGCGATGAGTCTTAGATTTATGCTTACGACCCGGAAACAGACGATGAATCGGCCGAATATCGTACCAAAGGTGAGCCAAAGCCGAGAAAACCACGTCAAAGCAAGTCAAAAATCAAGGTGATGTTGACAATTTTCTTCGATTATCTAGGTGTGGTGCACTCCGAATTCCTTCCGACCGGCCAGGTTTGCGCTAAGCTATTCGTAAAAAGAGACCGGAATTATGGGTCGACAACTCTTGGTTTTTGCACCACGATAATGCACCTTCTTCCAAAAATTCCACCCATATCGTTCCGCAACCACCGCATTCGTCCGATTTAGCTTCGTGTGACTTCTGGCTGTGCAACAAACTCAAACGACCGCTCCGGGGAAACTGAAGAAACTGAATTGAGTCAATTGAAGACATTAAACGTGAATCGCTACGCGCATTGGAGGTTATTCCGGAAATCAACTTTAACAACTGTTTCGAGGATTGGAAAAAATGGTGGAACAAGTGTATTGAGGCCGGGGGGGTTACTTTGAGGGGGACGAAATAGATTTGGAGAAATAAATAAAGAATTTTAAATTATGAACAAAGTCTTTCTATTTTTTGCCCAACGTATTATAATCAAATAGCGATGTTTATCATGGTTTGAAACTGGTCGGGTGGTATATTTTAGCTGTCTTATTCTGTTGTGTAGAGCGCTGATGTCTCTTCTTTGGATAAGTTTACTGCTGGCAGAAAAGACAAATCAATTCTGTTGCTTATTACCTTGTGACTCTTTAAAATGACCAATCCAACTCTTAATATACAACCTTCCTTGAGAGATAATTCGCCATTTATTGGAAGCTTTACTGAAAATATATCTTCCTCACACACTATGGTAGTCAGCTGTTCCTCATACAATGAAAATATCTAGTTATTGTTTCTTAATTTGATCCAAGTATCTTGTGGATTTTTTGATAATTGTTTCAAAACATGGCAATCCTCAATCTTAGCTGAGCTTAATAATTGTTCACAAATACACTGAAAAAATACTGAAGTGTACAAATGTAACAGACGTCAGTAAAGATGCACTAACATCATATAGTAATGGTCGTAATGCAAAGATGTTGTCATGTACGCCATCGCGCGTTATGAAGGTTGCTTCTGGTGTTGGGAATGACAATGGTTTGAATAATTGAAACCTTTCACTGTTTATCAGAGGTAGCTTTAGCTCAAAATATAATGTTTTGTTCACTCAGTCTAACGCGGCAAGACATCACTTGATGTAAAATAAGTACTTGATCAGGATTACGATGTCCAGGTAACATCACACTGGCCGGCATATGGTGTGTTATTGTTAGTACTGACAACTTGATTGTGACCTTCCAAAATGGCTTCGAGTAAGGGTTGTTAAACCTCCTTGAACTGCTCATAAATCTGTTGGTGAAAGATCTTCCAGTGTTGGATGATCTTAGCCTCGCTCGTTTTTAGGATTTTTAGAATGGTATCGGCAAAGTAGTGCATTTTCTATGTTGCCTACAATGTTGACAGCCCCTCTTTTTATCTGGTGTTCCCATTATGATGGATTGTCCTCTTGTTTAATCCTATATCTGCTCCATTGTGATGGAGTATTTCGTTTTTTAGTTCTATATCTGCTAGAGTGTGAGTTGACCGTTGATCGCCCCGCAGACGTCGTTGACAAATTTCTCACCCAGGACCGATATGCATTTAATTCTACAGAATATGTCATAAGATTGAAGTATATGATGTAAGTATACGATTGATTTTCCATTGAAACTGGTTAGATTGTATGAACTGGTGATTGCTGCTGTCTCTACGAATGCACTTGACATAGCCACCAAACTTAGTAGGAATAACGGTAGACACCTTAAGCTAGAGTTTGCGTGTATTGATCTACTTGGTATTTGTCGTTGTGGTTCATGTTCTGCGACTTGGTTTGCGTCGATGGGAAGAGGACTTATATTCATAATCGATCGTTTTAATTCTGTACTGCTACTATTTTTAACTGTACTACCCTTGCTAAATTATCACTGCCCGGATGCAGTTTAACAGTTCTTCCTAGAGACCAACTAGATGGAGGAAGATTAGTGTCTTTGATTAAGAAAACATCACCTAATTTTACAGAAGGTTGTTGGAGGTTCCATTTACCTTGCCTTTGAAGGCTTGATAAGTAATCCAATGGTTCCAAAATCCTTGTACAATTGTTTGTACAAATTTCCAGTGCTGCAGTGGAATTAATGTTTTCCTTTAGCAGGCTTGGTTCTGGTGCGGCGATTAATGAATCACCCACCAAAAAATGACCTAGATCATTTGGATGTGGGCATGCTTCGATTTGAGAGATTACGGTTGCTAATTCTTCGTAGTTTAATGTACTTTCGCCCATTTCTCGCTGGAGATGATGTTTCATTGACGTAACAGCTGCTTCCCAAAGCCCTCCGAAATGTGGTGCTGAAGGTGGTATAAGGTCCTATGTCGTATCATCCTTGGCTAACGTATCTTGAAGTTGTGGAATTGCTTGTTAAATTGATTTGGCCATTTAATTTGTTAATATTTGTCGAGCTCCGATGAAGTTAGTATCATTATCTGAATAAATATGTCGACAAGCGATGAACCTTTTGAAAGCTGCCACGAGGGCGATCGAAGTCTGATCACTTACTATTTCTAAGTGTATTGCCTTGGTTGAAAAGCAGACGAATACTGCAATTCATCCCTTGTAGGATTTCATGACAGGCCCTGCAAAGTCTACCCCAGTGTGTGTAAAAGGGCGTGAGGGAACAATTCTTTCAAGAGAGAACCTCCTACTCGAAGTAAACCGTGTTCGTTAATGAAAGGGTTGAGACACCGAATGTTGCATTTTATTGACACTGTTCCGTGTTTGAGTATAGCGTTAATTTCTTCTTGAAACTCCTTTTGCTGGACTGTTCTGCATAGGTCCACCTATGCTTCTTCTCCTAGCTGATATTGCGAAATATTTTATTCACATCTGATGTTGTTTCTAATGCTGCCCAAAAGGATTATTTGTTGAAGAAATGTCTTTATTTTGGTTGCGCAAAATTTGTTGTGGCCAGTTCTGGCTTTATGTTTGAAGCCAGTTTGGTCCCGCCCACCATAAACTGTTTTGCCTTAAGTGCTTTTGCCTTATGCCTTAAGTTTGTTGGTCTCATGCCTCTGGACGCACAATCCGCAGGGTTTTCCTATGAATTTACGTATCGCCATTGGTTTGGACATGACTTTCCTTGGAATTTTCGAAATTCTATTAGCAACAAATGTTTTGTATTTGTGAGGCCGCTCTTGAATCCAAGCTAGAGTGATCATAGAATCTGTCCAAAAGCTTGATTCAAAGTTTGGTATTCGTAGAGCTTGCACTACCTTTTCCATTAGTTTTGTGAGTACCAGAGCTCCATATAATTCAAGTCTTGGCAGAGAACAACTAGTTTTGATTGGTGCTAGCTTTGTTTTGGCTGAAAGTAGCGTTACTTTGATTTTATTCTCCGGAGTAGTGCACCTGGCATAAATGACTTCTGCATAGGCTTACTCAGATGAAATGATGAGATGTTGTGTGATAACTGATTCATCTGGGAATAGTAATTTCTTCTAGTGACGGTAGAGAGTTCCTTAATCTCCACCACTGCGCGGATATAGCCGCAGGTAGTGATTGATCCCAAGATAGCCCTGTTAACCAAAGATCTAGCATCATTAACTTGGCCACTACTGTAACTGGTCTAACCATCCTAGAAGTTCGAAAAGTTTAGCACTCTCGGATAGAATGCGGCATTTGGTAGGTGCCTTATTAGATAGCATGAGCGTAATACAGAATCCGAAACTATTTGTCACTGGATTCTAATGTATGTCGAGAGTTTTAACTGTATCATCAAGTTTGAACTCAGCTACTCTAATAATTCGTAGGTCCATGGGTATGGCTTGCATCAAGGCAATGTAATTGGTAGCCTATTTACGTAAAATGAATCCACAAATTTTGAGTATTGGCTAAGTATGAGGCTGATGCTGTACGGTAGGTCACTGTAGTTAGTTTGTATTCTTTTATTGGCTGCTCTGGTAATTTCCTCCAACAAATCCGTTGATAATCCGGTCGTCTTCCAGGACCGAAATATGTCATTTAAAGATATCGCTGCGGATGCTTTGGCTGATGTGCTGGACCTCCCCAGCTACGGCTTCTGTTTCTTTCATATGACCTAAAGTTTCATATTCATCCAAAAACTGCTTATATGTTAGTCCCAAATCTGGATTCCTTGCAAGCCGTTTTCCGACTTGCAGTAGACGTGCGACGGCTGTCTTCTTTGAACAGCCTAAAGTATTTAAGGCCAGTTGCTCCCTGTTAAATAGAATCCTTACTTTGTATCTTCCATCAGCCTGGCGTGTAAGGGTTTTTGTATAGAATTCTTCACATTCTCTTTCGTCTTCTGGTAACTCCCTAGCTGCTCGTCGATCTGTGTCGAGGTTATGACTAAAGTTTAAATTACCTCCATGTTTTCATTAGGAGATGTGTTTCGAGTGATTATCTAGCCTAACTTGGTCTGCTGCGCAATTGGTTCAGCTCGTGCACCCTTCAAAAGATTAGCCATGATTATTTGGCCGTAGTAATCGGCTCCTAACAGTATGTAAACCGGACCGGGTTCATAAAATGTTGGATCGGCCCATATCAGGTTTTTAGTGTGAGTCCAACTTGGATTGGTCAGGTAGATTTTCGGTTATGTTTTTGAAAACCATGGTATTTATTTTTGAAACTTGAAGTTTGATGACTTGAATCTTGGACTAATTATGAATTCTGTAGTAAAGGATGGTTAAATTTTAAAGGCTGATGTTGATTTTGAATAAAACACAAATTATTTAGGAAATTGTTGTCAATTCTTTTTATTATAATAATATGGTATGGTTCAAATATGTATGGGACAAAATATCGGCCAAATGGCCGCCGCGAACTCGGCGGCACACCTCCACCCGATGGTCCAAGTTTTCGATGACGCTTAGGCATAATTGAGGTTCTATGCTAATGTGCCGAGTTATCGCATCCTTTAGCTCTTGAATTGTTGCTGGCTTATGGACGTACACCTTTTTTTTCAAATAACCCCAAAGAAAGAAGTCCAACGGTGTCAAATCACATGATGTTGGCGGCCAATTGACATCGCCACCACGTGAGATAACACGGCAATTGAATTTGTCGCGCAAAAGAGCCATTGTTTCGTTAGCTGTGTGGCAAGTGGCACCGTCCTGTTGAAACCACATATCGTCCACATCCATATCTTCCAATTCGGGCCATAAAAAGTTTGTTATCATCTCACGATAGCGAACACCATTCACAGTAACTGCCTGACCGGCCTCATTTTGGAAAAAATACGGCCCGATGATGCCGCCAGCCCATAAACCGCACCAAACAGTCACTCTTTGTGGGTGCATTGGTTTTTCGACAATCACTATTGGATTATGATTCGCTCTAATTCGGCAATTCTGCTTATTGACGAATCCACTGAGGTGAAAATGTACCTCATCACTGAATATGAAGTACACAATATGCATTTTGATTTGAACGCCCATTTTCATAATACGCCTGAATAACTTTAACGCGTTGCTCGATTGTGTATCTTTCCATGGTTCAAATTGAGTTAGTCTGAAATTCAGAAATGTCAAATTAAATGCAGAAAAAACTTGACGTTTAGGTGTGGTTCACATTCAACGTCGGCCCTTAAAATTTAACCACCCTTTAGAAAGTGCTGTTCCGGATGTTGTTATTCCTAGGAGTTCTTGAGACCATCTGAACCTAAATGTTCTCCGTTGTCGGTTAGTAGTATTGACACCTGTTTGCAGTGATGTCTTTGTTTGAGTTTCCGGTTTCTTTGCCTTTTCCTTTTGAATGTCGTGAAGTAAAGTATGGTGAGCTCCGTGACACTTTTCACATTTATTATGTCGTTTGAGGCCGTGATATTTTTGTAAACACCTTCTACATAAATCCTTTCCCTTTGCAGTCATGATCCTCTCTGTTACCGTCAATTCTTGGAACTTCCTGCAAGTGCTCAGCTCGTGATCACAACAACAATGAGCACAGCTAAATGATGGAAGCGTCAGTGCTGCTAAAAAATTGTCATCGTTTGAAGTTCTTTCCTTGCTTTAATGCTGGTTTCGTACAAACGATGTGTTTCTGCGTTCAGCTTCCTTGAGAGTATGGTTATTACAAAGGCACTCCAGTGCTCTGACTGGATACCCAAATTGGTGAGAGCATGTATGCACTCTAAGTAAGGCATTATCATGCATTGTTTGCAGTCCATTGGCTGATTATACCGTTAAGGCCGGTAAATCCAATAATGTGTTGATGTAATTGCTGGCCCAACATCCTTTTGTCCTCATATCTATTGACGAGAGTACTCCATGCGGTGATATAATTTTCTCCTGACAATGCTTAATGGCTGAATAGCTTCGCTGCTTGTCCTCGGACCACCGAAAGTAGGTAATACATTTTTCTTCCTTGGCTAGCTATTCATTGGAATGAACAGTTCTATTGAATTGAATATATAGGGTGGAAAACCCTAGGAATGATATGATTTTTAAGTGACGTTTTGGCCATTTGTAATATGTCATGATCTGTCATTTTTTGTTTCATTGTATTCAGTAATGTTTACAATTTCATCATGGTGAGATATACGCAAGAACAACGTTTACAAATTATTCAGTTTTATTATCAAAATAATCGTTCTCCAATTGCAACTTTTCGTGCGCTTTTGCCATTTTATAGTCGTAATAATCGTCCAAGTGTGCTCGCTATTCGTCGAATTTTCGTTACATAATGTTGAAGTGCCAATAAGACAAAGATTCGCTCGAAGTAATGCAGTTTGGCCGAAATTTGTCGATTCAAAGACGTTCTCAAGAATTGGGACTGTCTCAAACCACAACCTGGCGGATTTTGAAATTGTTTTCACTCAAGAACTGAAGCCATTGGACCACCGTAAACGTCGTGAATTGAAAACGATAACGATTTTTTTTAAGAAAATCATCTTCTCCGATGAAGCTCACTTTCATCTGAGTGATGCGGTAAATAAACAAAACTGTCGATTCTGGTGCGAAGAAAATCCACAAATTATTCATGAAAAACCATTACATTCACCTAAATTGACAGTTTGGTGTGGTTTTTGGTCTGGTGGAATCATCGGTCCGTATTTTTTTCGAAATGGAGCTGGTAACACGGTTACTGTCAATGGAGATCGGTATAGTTCGAAAATAACCAACTTTTTATGGCCGAAATTGGAAGAAGTTGATCTTGACAACATTTGGTTCCAACAAGACGGGGCTACGTGTCACACAGCAAATGCTATTTGAAGTCTTTGGTCTGTAGCAATAAACGAAACTCTCTTCAAGCTTTACAAGTCAATATTGCACGTGCTGTTCATGGCATACGACTTGATTTAGTGGAAAATGTGCTCGAAAATGGGGTTCATCGATTTCGTTCCTGCAGAAGAAGTCGTGAAGGCCATTTGAATTACGTTTTATTCAGAACTTCATTGTATCTATTGTACTTCACTTTAATTAAAAAACATTTCACCCTTTAGAAGGCTGTCCATTGCCTATAGTCCCCGTAAAATTTCCAATTTTGGTAACTTTAGTTTGGGGATCTTCTTTATGTTGTCGTTACAAGTGTTTGCGCTGTTCAATCCGTTATCCACATCTTCTTGTAATGCAATAACAATTGTTTCGTATTTGGTTTGAATGTTGTCGTAAACGTTGTTCACGAAATACTCTTCATCCAAATCCTCAGTTTCGACTTTTGAAATAATATTTTCGTGATTATTGTAGAATGAGTTCCATGCGTCAATTAGCTGCTTTAATTCCAGCTTGCAATAGACTTTGCTAGGTTTTAGCGTTGATACGTAATCCTCTAATTTGTTTAGGTTTTGTTCCAACTATATTTTATTGGGGTAGATGATCCAGTGGTTTCCTCATCTTCTCGGGTCTTTTGCTTATCTTCTTTAGATTGGGTTCCAGTTAACTCTTCTTTGATTTTGAGAAGCATGGATTTCGTCTCTTCAAATACCATCCGGACTTGCTTATGATATTCTTGTTTGCGATATGGATGAACATCGGGTAATGTGTGTATCAATTCTGCGCTTGTTATGCAGAATTTGTCATACAGAAGTTGAAGGTTGATGAGGCGTTCTTCGCAGTATTTTATAGTTTTTCTGTGAGGCCCATCTTTTTTCATGTGATTAGTTTAAGAGATTTGACCTTTACAGAGGAATATTGTTTTAAAGAGCTTCACTTTTTAGGGGCAGATTTTGGCAATTGAACTATTCCACTATATTGTAATTTATTTTGTAAAAACTTCTAGTATCACCTTCAGTACGATACAATGATTTTAAACGGTTGCTCCCATTTGGGCGTTGAGTTTTCTAGAAGTTTAATTATGCCATTTGATTGTATTTAATTTGTAAAAAAAATTCGAGTACCATCCCCAGCACTATACAACAAAAATTATTAGAAGGACAGAAGGCGTGGAGTGACGAAAAATAAGGTTTTTGAAGACTCGCACCCCTTAGGGGTAATTTTCTGGGGGTTGAGCTATGCCAATATGTTGCAATTAATTTGTAAAAAATTCCAGTACCATTTCCATTGGGTTGTGCTACAAGTGCTGGTGCAGCATTAGGGTCATGTTAATTTTGAATATAGCAGAGTGGTTTTAGCGAAAACCTTAACACTTTAAAGAAAAAACTCAAAACATGAAAACGGAAACAAAACAAGGAGATTGTAATTAACAGGAGGGGGGGATGTTCTTTGTGTCTAAATATATACGCACATATACATGCATTATGTCCCGTTCGAAAATCCTTTAGGGATTTATGAATGTATTCTAATAATTTTCCTAACTAAAGAATTTCCTATTTAAATTATAATTATTGCATTCATAATGTTGGTTTAGGCAAATATTTATGGTAAATGGATAAAATGGTCCTAATAGATATTTTTAACAATAAATTGGGGGAGGTGTACGCAGTGGATGGGGTGGTCCCAATTACACAAAGGAAATTATATGAAAATGATGTTTTATGTTTTTACGAAAATGGGTAAACATTTTCCGTTTTTTTTTATTGTTATTGGTGTTTTGTGCTAAAACATTTATGAATCAATTAACTTGGAATGTGCGCCTTTGTTGAGCGAACATTTTTTTGCCTCTTGCTGGAATTTTCATTTGACTAATGAGGAATTTTATTAAATAGTTTAGAATTGAAATTTTTTTTACAGCACAATGTATGTTTAAAATAATTTTATTTCAAAATTAGAGTTATGGGAATTTTATTGTTCTGATTTTTAATGTAATTAATTAAATTAGTTGTTGGTTTGATTTATTGGTAAATTAAAATAATGTCTATAGTTGAGAAGTCATACTGGTTTGAGTTGATCCAAATGATTGAATTAAGTGAGGTAAAAGACCTATATACGCACTAGCTGCTGCAATGCTGGCCTATTCAAACCACACTTACATTCATAAACATTTTTGGAGTACGGGATTGACAGCCTCCACGAAGTATTCATAAATGGATACGGACATACTCTGGGCAATGTTTTGTAGAACGAACGGTTGCGGTACCCAATCCCCTCGTAGTAGTGAAGCAAAATAGCTAATTAGTCAATCAAAACTATGAAATGGTACAAACAAAAGGAAAAAATACCCCAGGTGGTACACCAATATCAACATTGGTAAATCCACTGTTTGTGGAGTCTGGCCCTATGGATTCTGGGGAGGGCCATCTATTGCATTATCAGCGAATATCAAATCCGTTCCAGAGAAGACCAAATTTACAAAGTTCACCGATAAAGAAAAATAGAAGCAAATCGGAAGCTTACCAAGCTTACCAAGCCGATACTTTTTCAATACCTAGACAAACATTGCACGAAATAAGTGATGCCACCGGAAATTTTACTTTGCAAAGAAATAGAACATGAATCTCTTGGCGAGGCTAGAGCATATGGAGCAATTATTTGCCAAGCTATGCGAAGAAATTGAGTAACTAAAACAAGAAAATGAAAACCTAAAAATGAATCGGGATTCAAAAGAAGATTGCGATATAGGAAGCATTGAACCAGACAAACTCATCTATTCCACTGATAAAGATGAATTACAAAGAGAGACAGACTGGATCCTAAAGAATAAAAAACAGTCCAGGAAGAGTAAGAAAAGAAAAGCTGAATCGTCACCTGAGGCTGAGCAATTAAATGGTAGGAGGCAATCTAGGTAGGGGACAAATAGGTAGTAAATCTACCAAGAGCATTACACCAAATTTGGTGCAACCAAAAGAAAAATCACACCCACCAATAAATAGTTTGGGTGTAACCAGTTACCCAGAAATTCAGTCACTGATGAAATCGGCTACTGACAAAGACTATACGGTAACAGCGTTAAATAGTGTCAGTGGTTCACTTACGAGAACAAACAGGCCCGACCTATAAAAGTCATGGCATGAGGTTTGCATCACACTTGCTCAAGCAAAGAAATAATGGAAGACTTACAAAATAAAAATCTTAAAATACTAGATGCTGTGAATATTGTTAAAAAAGAAAGAACAGAAATCCAGGAAGGAAACCAAAGTATCAGTAAAAGGGGACTCCCTCTTTTTATGCTAGTATTTGACAACATAGAAAATGTTCAAAACATTTATGGAATAAAAGGAATTCTTCACATGAAGGTGAAAATTGAACCAATGAGGAGAACCACAACACGCATACCCCAATGCAAGAAATGCCAGGCATTTAAACACACCCAAAGGTGTTGCGGCCGGGATCCAAGATGTGTAAAATGCTAAGGTAATCATTTTACCCAGGCATGTACAATAAGGAGAGATGTGCCCGCCAAGTGTACAAATTGTAAGGGCCAACATCCGGCTAATTATCGAGGCTGTGAGGTTGCTAAACAACGACAAAAATTAAGAGATAAAACAATAAATCAACCGCAAAATCACGAAAATTGAAGGGTTCAAATATCAGATCAGATGAATCAAAACCCACAACCAAGCAATACAGGGCAAAGAAGTTCATTTGCACAGGTAGTGAAAGATTTGGGTTCAACCAAACATATGGGCTCCAAAAATAACCAAATTATGGAAAACATTATGAAAAGCATTGCAGCTATTACAAAGCGGATAAATGACCAAAGTAATCTGAACAACATGATACTTGATCAACTGAAGAAAATGCAACTCTCTCAACGCAATCCAACAAAAAATGTTAAGTAAGAACACAACTTTCAAGTTGAAATATTCTTAAATTCAGAAATATTTCAGAAAATCGGCATATTCTTAATATCTGAAAGCCATCTAGTTACATCTTCGTTTGGTAAAATACGGGGTTATAACGTATATCACTCCATTCATCCAGTGGAAAGAGCAAGAGGTGGTTCGGCATTACTAATAAAAGAAAATATAAAACACCATTTAAAATTAAATATCAAAGTCACTACTGTAAGGATCCAAATTAAACGCAGACAGCTTACTGTCTCTGTAATATATTGTGCTCCCCGGCATAACTTGAAAAGGGAGGACTACCTTAAACTATTTAAATCGCTTGGACGTCATTTTATTATTGGAGGTGACTTTAATATTTAACACCTATTGGAGATCTGGACTTACTACGTCAAAAGGTAAAGAATTGCTTCAAGCAGGCCAGACAACAAAATGTGAAGTTTACTCTGGTGGTTCTCCAACATATTGGCCCAGTGACGGAACGAAGATACCTGACCTAATAGACTTTTATGTAACAAGAGGTATATCTCAGAACTACATTCACATTGAAGACACTAATTCTATAGTATCGGATCATTCCCCGGTTATCATGACAGTTAGTTAAATGGTAATTCAAAGGGAGAGTGCACCCAGATTAACAAATTCAAAAACAAACTGGGATCACTTTCGTGAGGTATTGGAGGAAAAAATCAACCTTCAGGTGCCGATAAAAAATCCCAACCAGTTGGAAGATGAATTAGAACAACTCAATGAAGCAATTCACTATGCTGCTTTGGCAAGTACCCCCATTGTACAAAATAAGAAGAACTGGGCACGTAAAACCAGGCAAATAACTAGAACACCGGAGAACAAAACAATTCTTAACAATTTAGGTAACAGTCCCAAATCTCTTCTTAAAGAAGTTAAAAATGCATCAATCAACAGATATCTAGTTAGCCTAACCGATGAAAAAAATTCTGATTATTCTCTGTGGAAGGCGACGAAGGGACTCAAAAGACCCAAAATGCAAGTGCCTCCACTTAAAAAGGAGGATGGAACCTGGGCAAGAGGCCCTAAAGAGAATGCTGGAAGGATTTCGTAAGCTATTAAACATAATCAATGCAAGCTTCCGGTTAAAATATGTTCCGTAGCAATGGAAAGTAGCAGAAGTAATCATGATAGCAAAACCTGATAAACCACCTAACGATAAAAAATCATACAGGCCAATTTCATTACTGCCAATAATGTCAAAACTCTTTGAAAAATTATTACTAAAAAGACTAAAATCACTAATTGAGGACCGACAACTAATTCCTCCACATCAATTTGGATTCAGAGAAAAGAACTCCGCAATTGAACAGATGCATAGAATCACCAACATTATTGAAAGAACGTTAGAACGGAAAAAGTATGCTCCAGCATATTTCTGGACGTCACCCAAGCATCCGATAAAGTCTGCCACAGTGGACTGGAATTTAAGCTGCACAGAGATATGCCGAGGCAATTCTATGCCACACTAAGATCTTGTTTATCCAATAGACATTTTCGTGTGAAATATGAGGATGAATACTCCGAACTAAAGAAAATCTCTGCCGGTGTCCCACAGGGGAGTGTCTTGGGACCAGTCCTGTATTATTTATATACAAGGGATATTCCAACAACAGATGAAGGAACGATAACCACCATTGATGACACAGCAATCATTGCCATTGGAAGTAATGTCGCTGATGCAACGAGCAAACTCCAGAAGATTACCAATGCGGGTTGTAACTGGACTAAGCGCTGGATTTCAAGCTTAATGAGAAGAATTCCACGCATATTAACTTTACATATCAAAAGGCTTCCCATCTACCGATAGAAATTAACTCACAACCGGTGCCATATGAAAACAAAGCTAAATATATTGGCATGGCACTCGATGCCAAGCTCAAGTGGAGGGAGCATGTGAAAAAGAAAAAATAAGAACTTGATATTAAGTTCAGAAAAATGTATTGGCTCACAGGTGGAGGCTCTGAGCTTACAATACAGACCAAGCTGCGCTATATCGGCAAATACTGAAGCCGATGGACCTACGGTATTCAACTCTGGGGATGTACTAAGCAAACAAATGCCAAAATGATATAGACGTTTCAAAATAAGGTTCTCCGTAGCATCGTAAATGCTCCGTGGTACACAAGAAATGAAGACCTTCACAGGGACTTACAGATGGAATACATCAAAGATGAAATAAAAAAGTATGCCGCCAAACACGAAATAAGGCTCCAGGAACATGGAAACCCCTATATTCGCCATATGATAGATAATCCTGTCGTTGAAAGAAGACTTCAACGGGTTCACCCCAACAAATCAGAATTGGTTAAAAAATGTAAAATTTGAAAATTTGAAAGATAAATTGCTAACTGAGCTCAGTCTCAGTTGTAATTAATAAAGGAAAAAAAATAATAAGCATTTTTGACTGAAATGGATTGTAATTCTAATAGATTAAGACTCCCCTTTGGAAGGTTGTGTAGTCCTTTGGCAAGCCCCAAGTAGTAGATCGAGTGGTTTCTTCCTTCGCAGCCATCTTATTGGGTTTGTGACATCCAATATACCACGTATCTCAACATTTTGATGTAGACCAATACGTTGCACGTATTTGTTTATTTTTGGAGGTTGTAATTTTTTTTGTACCACGGTGCATTAACAATTCCACGGAGGACTTTGCATTGGAATGACTGGATGATATTGTTATTCGTTTTCCTTGAAAACGCATCAGAACGGAACACTGTTAGTCATACAGGTTTTAGACTCTGCCGTGTCGAGGAGATGCAGTACTATAGTCAAAGTTCAGTTCATCCCTTTTAGCGAATTTATTATGAAGGAGTGTCATGCCTGAATACCTTGTCAGGATTCTTAGGACTTCAACTTGACAGAGAAATAATAAGCAAATTATGTGCGGTTTCTTAAAGTTTTAAGATCTGAGACAAAAAAAATTTCATCTTAACAATAAGTAAGGCTAACCATCAGGTAAATATGAGTAAAAGCGTTGATTACAATTTTACGGTTTTTCGTTCGGCAAAAAAAATTTGAGGAACCTTAAATATGAATTGGTTCCTATATAGGTTTTCTTTTCCTCAAATATCAATATCATTAATCGAGTATATTTCTGGAAGTGTTTCTACATTGTCCCAAGAGCGAACCAAGTGTTTAGCAGATAGGATACTGCGCCCCACCATCGAGCTCAAGCCTATTTTTCCTGTTGAATCGATAGAGAGCATAAGAGCGTTTATGCAGAGATGGTTCAAAGAGGTAGTGTAGGTACCAGAAACTGACTAAGCTTCACCATGTTCATCAAAACGTTGTGAAATCTAATTATAATCTTGATACTCTCAGAGAACTACTTACTAATTACTACCTTTGCATATTGTGCGAATGTGCAACTTAGATACTGGCCTCAGCATGCGTTCGCCTATTTCTGAACCGACAACTTTGGCGCCTTGCATGTTGCCATAGGGGATGCTTAGCTCACACAATTGGCGTTTTCGTCTTATATTGCGCATAGTGTGGCACGTAAAACTTCTAGTACACGTGGAGTCTGCCAGACTTTAATAGGTTGCTACCATGCTTCCATCATTCTCCGAACTAGGTTAGGTTAGGTTAGGTTTCAGTGGTTGCTATCGCACACTTAAACCAATTTTAGCACATTGTGATGCCACAGGACCCGACTACATTAAACTCCCTTTAGGTCCTTTTAGGTCCCCATCAAAAGATCTCGCACATTACAGCTTTTGATATCAGAGCGGCTGTCCATAGTGTGTTTGCCCATGTGATCATGACTTCTGCCAGCTAGCGCAGCGCATAAGCATAGGAAGTGAACAAGAGTATCCTCCTCCTCCTCGTCCTTGCTGCTTCTCGCATGATCTCCGAAAAGGCAGTGTCTGGTAAGTACCCTTACAATTCTACCTAAATCACGTTTTCTTAGCTTGATTAAGATCTTGGAGCGCTTCCAGTCGGACAAGCGAGCCACCTAGCATTTGCCAAGGGGACTGCTTTCCTATGGCTTTCTCTCAACATCAGAATGGCCCAGAACCCAAACCAACTAGATTCACATGTTTACTCATTTCGTTAAGAGATGTGTGACAATCCAACGCTACTCTTGTTGACATCAGGGAAACTGAATCCAATGAAAGAATGGCCGCCCGACTGTCCACATAAGTGGTGATATCAGTCAACGATATTACACCATGCTTCAACCAGTTCCCAACCATTTCAATCGCTATAACTTCCGCCTGGTACACGCTGCAGAAATCAGGGAGAAAAGGATAGACTCACATTTAATACTCTACAAAACACACAAGCTCCCAGTCTAACATCGAGCTTGAAGCCGTCGGTGAATAATTTATCTGTCCCGGTCTTCACGATAAGACCACTCTTCCAATCCGTCCTAAAGGGGAGAATCACCTTAAAACAAAAGGGGTGTTATATAATCCAAATTCACCAGGTCCTCCCTAACAGAATTGGCTATAGTTGAGTGCCCTTTTTGCAGGCACTTCCACCTCGAAATCGCTGATAGTCGGACGGCCGTATTGACCGCCATTTGCTTACCGATAATATGCAACGAGAGAAGGTACAGCCTGATCTCTAAGGCATTATGGTACAGCGCCCACTAATGAGCACACAGGCTGCCCTTTGCACCTTCCTCATCATGTTCCTGTATGATAATTTCTCCAGAGCTGGCCACCATACACTGACACCATACAGCAGTATTGGCCTTACAACCGCTGTGTAAAGCCAGTGCGCCAGCTCAGATTTCAGATCCCATTTCCTTCCGATGACATGGTTAGGTTTTCTAACTGAGCTTACAGTCCAAAAGAATCCCTACGAATTTTGTTTTATCAGTAAAGGCCAGCATAGAACCATTCAAACTAGATGGAACCATTTCCGGAATTTTATTCTGCATCACATCCCAGGTGCTTTCTTGAGACAACTATCACTACTTCATATAGGTATAAGCAACCACACCTATCCCTTCCCTCTCCCGTTCCAATAGTAGTCCTTTGATTACTATATTCGAAAGTAGGGAAGGAAAGACATCTTCCTGAGGTGTTCCCCAAACAACCCATCTTCTAATAAAGACTTCCCCCATCTCCATTATGACGGTTCCACTTCCTAGCAAGTGATTATTTAGCCTGGTTACTGAGTATTCAATTTCCAGTGACAACAATCCTTCCCTAAATGCCTCCACCCTCACGATGTTAAAAGCGCCCTCGATAGCTAGAAACGCCACCAACGAGAATTCCTGAGAATCCAGTGACTTCTCAATTTCTCGAACCAAGGCATGCATTGCGGTGTCCACGGATTTACCCCCGAGCGAATATGGACATCCAGCACCCTTTCCATAATTTTCAGCAGAAAGGATGACAGAGAAATTGGTCTTAAGTCCTTAAGGTTGGTGTGCGAGCGTCTACTCGCTTTCGGGAAGAAAATCACCCTATCCTCCCTACATTTCTTCGTGATGTGCCCCAGCTTCAGACACCCTTTGAAGATAACATACAGGGAGGGAGACCTCCATAAAGGGAGCAAGACCTCCGAATTCTTCTGAATTTCTGCTGAGACTATCCCATCCGGACCAGCTGACTTAAAGTTCTTAAAACTTTTAATAGCCATTTTATCTTCCGTGTACTCAGAATATACTCTGTACACAACAGTTAGGCCCGCAGTCATCCATAGACCCGCAGTTACCCAAAGGCCCCGCAATCAACGAATCCTTACTTTCTGGGAAGTGAGTTTCTATCAAAAGATCAAGAGCCTCTTCACTTGAGACGCCGTCCATCCGCCATTCGGTTTAATTAGATAGCCTGGAACAGCTGGACTGGTAAAGAAAATCTTTCTTAAGCGCGAGGTTTGCGAGACCACTTCCATTCTATCACAGAAGAGGCATTCTTTATATAAGTCCCTGTCTTGAGTTTCTCTCCATCTTTTCGCTCTATTGAAAGCGGACCTACAAACTTTTCGGCACTCGACGGTCTCCTCCGTCTCACTCCCTCCGAAGTCCCCAAACTAACGGAGGTCCATTACTCCTACCTTCAGAGTCCGATGTGTCCTACTAGGGATAGTCGATCCCTCAGTTCCCTAGTTAACTCCTCACTTGGGTTCGCCACTAGTTGCAATTTTTATACCGCCTCTGAAGAGGTAACACTCGTCGAGCTTCCCTCAACAGGCTGGAGCTCTTCCTCCCCTTCTCGTTCATCTTGAACACCTTAAGTATTATTGAATCGAAGCCGGAATGTATTACACCTTTGATTTTTGACAGGGGAGCCAGAGATTCCCTATTGATTATCATAATAAGTATTCTGAAATTGCCCTTGGGTTCTTCCTGCTTCACAATCCTCCAGGTAATCATCGAAAAATCCGGATTACAAACCCAGATAATCTTCAGGGATTCTTCTAGGTTAGACGGCTCCGTAGAAATCCAGACCATTGCCCTAGGTCTGCCAGGTATTTCCTCCTTAGGAAATGACCTCAGCTTGGCTCCTGGCCATAGCTTCAGCCGTTGCTGATATTAACCCACGTCTCTACAAATTGGTGGGGATCCCGGATGTTGTCCAAGTATTTAAAAAAAAAAACATAGTTAAGTGCATTGAATACCAACCTCTATTTTTTCCTGTGATGCTCCCCTTCTCATGGCTCTCGTCCACAATGGCTAGCACCAACTACCCCTCCTTCACAATTTCGCTGTAATGTTTATGCCCTTTTGGCGACTGTCCCACATGAAGCTTGTTGGCCCGTTTCCTCTCGGCATTCAGACCTCCATACTCCTCTTCGGTAGATCTCGGCCTTTTATGCCGAAATTTCTTCTTACGTGCATTGCTTACATCGGCAATGCAACACCTCGCCCAGTTAACAGATTTTCTTTGTTCTTCAGTCTACTGCTCCTCCGGGACTGCAGCCAGTCTGTCCAAGACACGGAAGGCCGAACGCATGGTTCTGTATCTCCGAACCGCTAGTCTCTGGATTGCCGCCCTTCGCAATACTGATGGCTGGAGACACAGACCCCCGGTACTTACCAGCATTTGAGAAGTGCTGACCACTTCTGTAGTTTTATTTTTAAAGGATTCCACAATTGCTCCCACTAGTATCAGAGATAATGATGGTTCACCCGTGCAGAGTTCCGTACAGAAGGGCTCCGTTTAGGACTAGGTATTTATTTTTAGCTGCGTCTCCAGCATGGCTGATCATCGACACGGTTCGCATAACACCTGTAAATACCTGTAAATTAAGATATTTTTACGTTTCTAGTATTTTTACAGACCGTATTCGTCACAATCTTTGAGTGTTTTCTGTTGCGTGAGTTGCCGCGGTGCGTTGTCTGTCACTGATGAAATCACTTGTTAGCAGGACGACCAATATCAGCATTCTGCATACCTAACCTGACTTAACAAATCTGAAAATCGCCATAAAATAAAACTAATCAGAAAGAAACAGCATCCGAAAAATGGCCGCTTGCAATAGTATTCAACTACGAGTACATCATAGTTTAAAGGGACCCGTAAGAATTGTGACAATAAAGCAAAACAACGATACTCTGTTGAAAGCTACTTCAAAAACAGATTACACACTGAATAAAACTTGCAATGGTATGATGCCATCGTCAAAAATCATCACATTATACTTATTTAGAGGTTTACCTTTATTGTCCCGAAACCGATATCAGAAATACAATAGGTTTCATGCTCGAACGTTAGGAACATGCTAGCAAGCAAAACCGAACGACTGGCTTTCTATAACCCTTTTAGAAAATCAAATATCGATATTTAATTCCATTAAATCATCATTGTGAAAAAGGAACATGTGCCACATTGAAAGCACAGCGATAAGATATAGTCACCTAAACCTAAGCTAACCGTGAAAATTAAAGCAACCCCTAATGGATAACTATCCAAACCGGGACCCCCTATACAATAAATTACTAACAAAAATATTTTTTGCGACCCAATTTTAATAAATTAATTAATTCAATTCCTTTTTGTTTATGTCATGAAAATTAATTAACTGCAGCACTACAGCCATAATAGCCAAACCAAATACACAATTATGAAAAACTAATTTTCTATACTTTTTGTTTAAATATGAGTATCTCGCATACATAAATATAAAAATGTTGAAAGGACGTTGATTCTAGTACATGATACAGGGTGGCAAAAAATATCTGAATGCTGTATAACAATGACCAAAGTGTGTTTTCATACATTTGGACATCTTGGAATCGCCCGCCTGTAAGAACAAAATTTCACCACTTTAAGATGTTTGGCTCCCAGCGGAGACCCTATAAATTACTAGTATAATGTGATTATTATGGAGTACCAATTCAACCAACGTATGCGGGCAAGCAAAATAAAAACCAAACAAAAAAGATTTAAATTGACTATGCTGACTGTAAATAGGAGAAAAATATTCTGATTGCCAGACAAAAGTATTTAATGTTGCACACTTTTTATCGTAAACAACATCCCGCTATACACAATCGTGTATGCCATAAGGCACACAAATACAATCAACAACAAGACACGATAAAGCAACAAAAGCTGTTCGCGCGCTTTGCACATGAAAGTTGTACAAAAATAAAATCGAGCTTTTTTCATCCGAGTGGTAATCAACTTATTTCCATACACACACACGCGCGTACTTGATATGCACTGAATATACGTGCATATTTTAGAGGCCGCGTATCTATAGAATCATAGACTTTGGAAACGAAACTAACTGCACATATGGAAATGGATAAATTAAAATAAATAAAAAAAACTCAACAAAGTTGAAAGCTTTAAAATAAACTTTTTTGATTTTTTGCTGTTGGGTAGGTTTTAATTTTTATTCAGCGAGTCCATATTGTGTGTCTACCGCATTGAATATCCTCGTATGTACGAATATATGTATGGACGAAAAATGCTTATGGTTTATTTGATTATTTATACCGCTTTGCATCTCATGATGCATATGATATTTAGTTATATATAGAGCTTTATGTACTTTCAAATACAAATATTATATGACGAGATTTTGTTTAATCTCAAAGTCAAACTTAGCATAATCCAAATACATAAAATTTATTCAGGATCGATCAACTTACTCGTATCCTGTGTGGGGTTTGCTATTACCACCATCAGGCGCCTCCCCGGGTGGCGGATAGGGGAATGCTTGCCAGATATGGTAGGTACCGGGGAAATTAAATACTCGGGGCGGACCAAAAAATAGCACATCAAAGCTAAGGTGGTACTACATACGCCGATGGCTGCGTGGCTAAGAGTGCTTTGTCGTTAGTATGTGAACCCCGAATTTGGCGTCATTCGGCTTAAACCCATAGCCTTCTTATGATAACGCAGAGCTCTGTCATAGGCGACCGTTAATTTCTCGTGCTACTCGTGGGAATAAAATAAAAATGTATGATGCAAAATAATGATGAAAATAATAGCCTAATAATATTAGGAAACGAGACGGATGCTTCTATAGAAGCATCAAATCAACCGGGCCGCTCCATATACTCTTCGGATTCTAGTACCATAGATTCTGGGGGGAACCAACCCTTGAAAAATAAAGGGAACAACTTTCCTAAGAGCATGAAAATGTTGAGATCACCACCTCCAAATGTAAGTAGACTACAATCAAAGACAACTGTGCCAACAGCGACTTCGTCCACAGCAACTGCAAAAAACGCGGTCTCTACTGAAAAAGGAACTTCATTACAAGTGCCGAGTGCATCAACAAACATTATAAACAGCGAGGATCTGTTATCCAAGTTTCAGAAAATGGAGAAACTAATCGCGCAGCTGAGCAATGAAGTTGCTGAACTTAAGAGAGAAAACTCTACACTAAAAGAAAAGGTTAAAAATAGTAAAGCTGAGAATTCAGCACTAGCTAACAACCTGCCTGTCAACCATATTCAGCCATCAACAAGTCAACATCTTTCAAATAATTCCAACTGGTTGCTGCAGCAATTTCCAGTCTCTCAACAGAATAATAGATTTAATGCTCTGAGTATAGAGGATTATTTCACAGATGAGGAAGAACTTGAAGAAGAACTTTACAGAGCTAATAACAGAAATCCTAAGAAACGTAGGCGCACAAAAAAGAAAACTCCCCCAAAAAATAATACACAAAGTGTGAACAGTAACACTGAACAGAAAAACCCAAAAATATCACTGCCTCCACCCATTAATGTGAGCAATATCAACAATTTCGAACTTTTTCGACAAAAAATAATAAAAAACACTAGTGAATCAACTAATTTTAAGACGCTCTCAAATAGTGACACTAGAATTACCTTTCAAAATGAAAATGATTACAGAAGTGTCAAAAAATGACTGGAAGAATTAAAAAATGAATCTAGCAACCAACTAGAAAATATTCAATATCACACCTACCAGCTGAAGAGTGAAAAGGCCTATAGAGTGGTTATCAGAGGCTTACCTTCTTCTATTAGTCACGATGAAATTAAAGCAGACTTAGAAAAAATGGGACATGAAGTTGCAGGTATTACCAACATATACAAAATGGTCACAATTGATGGTGTAAAAGTCAGGAAACACTTTCCATTGTTTTACATCGACTTAAAACAAAAAGACAACAATAAAGAAGTATACAATATCAAGAAAGTTGCGTACTGTATAGTTAAAATTGAGCCACCAAACAAGACAAGGGGAATTCCACAATGTACGAATTGTCAACAACTTGGACATACCAAGAGCTTTTGCTATCGTCAAACCAAATGCGTTAAATGCGCGGAAAATCACCACACGACAAAATACAAGAAAACACCAGATATCGCGCCTTCTTGTGCTCTTTATCAACAACAAGGGCATACTGCAAATTATGAAGGATGCCGTGTATATCAGAATAAAATTAAAAGTCAACAGAGTAATAGAACAAGCGCAGTGCAGCGATTACAAACCAAAGTTGCTAAACCACAAACAACAATCTCACCATCCACAGTTGGATTATCCTATGCGCAAATCGCCAACGAGTCAAATAACACTGAAATTATTAAAATTCTTAGCCAAATTCAACAGTCACTTGGTCATTTAGCAGAGAGGGTGGCAAAACAGAAAACCTATATCTATCCACCAAGCGAAAAAGTCAGCATACTCACAAATGGTTAACTCGTTCCTACGCATTGTAGCTTGGAACGCTAATCGGCTCAACCAACGAGCCCACGAACTGGAAATATTTCTCCATACAAACAACATTGATATTGCGCTGATTTCAGAGACGCACTTCTCCTGGGTTCCAGGCTTATTTCTCCTGGGAAAGGTAACACCTTGTTCAATACCATTCATGAAAACAAATGCGAATATCTGTCCCCAGGGGGGCCAACGTATTGGCCAACGGATGCAGGAAAAATACCAGATCTACTGGATTTCTTTATCGTAAAAGGTATTCCTCTAAGTTACACTAGAGTCGAAGGAATTAACGACCTAACATCTGACCACATTCCTGTACTGCTGTCAGTAAGTGCTACAGTAATAAAGAAACAGAAAAAGCAAAACCTTACTAATAGATTCACGGATTGGGACATCTTCAGAAAAAAATTGGAAGAGCTGGTTCAACTAAAAGTTAGTATCAAAAGCAATGAAGAATTGGAACAACAAACAAACAGTTTTATTGAATACACTCGAATGGCTGCCAGACTAGCTACTCCTGAATCAAAGGACAAAGCGCAGATTGAAGTCAAATACCCGGCTGAAATCAGAGAACAAATCAAGGCAAGAAGAAGGGCGATGAGAATATGGCACCTCACCAGAAATCCCGCTGACAAGACAACTTTTAATCGAATAAGTAACAAAGTAAATAGACTAATCAAAAATTTCAAACAGAATTACCTCGATAACTACTTAATCGGGCTAGGTCCAGAAATGGATTAAGACTATTGGTTATGGAAAGCAACCAGAAGATTTAAACGAAGGAATCCGCTTTTAAGGAATGCTCAAGGCGCAGTTGGGTTCGACAAGACAAAGAAAAGGCGGAACTCTTTGCTCAACACCTAGCAGCAGTGTTCCAACCCCATGACATTCAATCCAACATTGATGTAACACCTGTTTATCAACCAAATCAGGACTTTAAAAGGGTTACGCCAATGGAAATTGCTAAAGAAATCGACAAAAATCTTAATCATAAAAAAGCACCAGGAATTGATGAAATATCACCAGGTCTATTCAAGGAACTTCCACGTAAATCAATTATCTTGATCACATACTTATTTATTGCCTGTATGAGATTGAAGTATGTACCCAAATGCTTCAAAAAGGGCCAAAAAAATTATGCTAAAGAAACCAGGTAAACCAGATGAAGAAGTAACATCATACAGACCAATCTCACTGCTTCCGACCTTATCAAAACTGTTCGAGAAACTGCTACTAAAACGTCTAAAGCCAATGGTAAACGTTCCTGATTTCCAATTTGGATTCAGGAATAACCACTCCACCATAGATCAAGTCCATCGTATAACTGCGGTAATAGAGCAAGCGTTAGAAGAAAAGAAATATTGCCCCGCCGTATTTCTGGATGTATCCCAGGCCTTCGATAGGGTTTGGCATGAGGGATTGACATTCAAAATGAGCAAAATTCTACCACAAAACTATTGCCAGCTGCTTGAATCATACCTCTCTGATCGCCAATTCAGAGTCATTCATGAAGAAACATGTTCTGACTTTTATCCAGCGATTGCGGGAGTTCCGCAGGGAAGCGTATTGGGTCCCCTCCTCTACCTTCTTTATACTGCGGACATACCTACAACGAATAAAACATTCATCAGCACGTTCGCTGACGACACTGTAATTATGTCAGTAGACGAATCTCAACCAAGAGCAGTCGAAAATCTTCAACGAGCAATGGACAACGTTACTAAATGGACAATTGACTGGAAAATCGCACTGAATGAGCTCAAATCAATATATGTGACATTTACGCTCCGACATAAAAATAACACTCTTCATATACACCTCAAAGGAGTGCAAGTGCCGCAGGCTGAATCGGCAAAATACCTTGGTCTTCATTTAGATTCCAGGCTCAACTGGAAACATCAGGTGAGACAAAAAGCTGAACAGATACGATTGAAACAACGTCAAATGTACTGGTTAATTGGACATCATTCCAAAATGAATCTGTATTGCAAAAGACTGGTATACCAGACTATCTTCAAACCAATATGGATGTATGGTGCGCAGCTATAGGGTTGTACACATAAATCTAATAGAGACATTATACAACGAAGCCAAAATAAATTTCTTCGAATGGTCACCAACGCCTACCGATTTGTGACTAACAAGGAAATCCACAATGAGAAATACAATTGATAGACGATGTTATCCGCGAATGTGCCATAAAACATGAGAAGAGACTTCTTACCCACACCAATCTTGAGGCCGTACAACTACTGGACAGTACAAACGAAGTAAGGCGGCTCAAACGAATCAAACCACATGAGCTAACCGTATGAAAATTATAAACCAAGGGAACTGGACACTGGTCCAGCAGACCCACACAAGTTTATGCTTATCTCATAAGTACTAATGTCAACCTTACTAATGAATTAATAATGTTTAAGATTGTAGTAGCCATATCAATAAAGTTGTTAAAAAAAAAACTTACTCGTATCACTCGCCAAGGTGATTTTGATTTGGAAATTTTTTATGTTGCACATAGTTTTGTCTATTAAGATTGTTTTCGTCACTATAGAGTGTAAAATTTATGTATTCCGTACGATAATGCAAATATTTTTAATTGAGCTTGTTGGGAGGTAAAACACAAAGCAGAGTACAAATGTGAGAAAAATTTAACACTGCGAATAAAAAAATTAAGCCTGGATCTTTGCGCGAGCACTAAAAAGGATGCACGCAAACTCGGATATTTGAAACCAAAAAATGGAGGGGTGAATATGTTGTGGCCAACACTCGACTTTTTTTTACCACGAATGTATACATAGATCTCAAATACACCACAGTTGATTTCTTAAACGACAAATTCAACTAACCGAACTTTTGGTAAAACTGTCCTAAATCAAAAAACATTATTCCTGTTTAAATTTTAGAAAACCAACAAGGTCAACCGTCATTGGTTCAAAACTAAATCTCTAAATTTATTTGAATTTGTGGATATTTTTAGTAGATGGTCTATTTTATAAAATAAAGTTTAGGAGTAGTTCAGTATCTCCTCTATGTATTGTCCCCTAAATCACTAGGACCAAATTTACCATTGGCGGTGATTTTAATGCAAAGAATATCTAGACTTGCAACCACTAAAGGGAAAGCGTTATTTAGTGCAGCTCGCGGGAAAAATTGTCAATTTCTCTCTGACGATAAACCAACATATTGGCCTGCTGACACACATAAAATACCAGACCTTCTTGACTTCTTTGTAACCTCTTTTGTTTTATAGGACTACACGTGCATTGAAAATAGTAAAGGACTATCATCTGACCACTCATCTGTGATCATGACTCTGAGTACAATGACAAAAAAAAGATAATTTATCTAAATTAACAAACAATAAAACCAATTGGGATCTATTCAAGAGATTAGTGGAAGACCGAACAAATCTCGGCGATCCAATTAGTATACTCTCACAATAAGGAAACACAATTATCCTCTTGAGATCATAGAACTAGTTAAAGAGAAATGAAAAACTCGTAAAATATAGCAGCAGACTCGTACTCCAAAACACAAAAATATCCTCAATTTTCTGTGGAACAGATTAAACCAACTAATAATGAAAATAAAAAACGAAAGCATAAACAAGCGAATTCGAGGCCTCTCTGAACTAAAGGATGACGAATATTTGCAATTTTAAGTTTCACTGTATGAAATCAAAGTTACTTATGGGAAATTCTAACCTACTCGATTGCTAATGAAAAAAACTTTTAATTTTCATTATTTCAGGGAATGCAACTTGACCCCCTGGTTCAGGATCCAAGCACTTGAGTTGTCGGCAGGAGCAACCTATAATCCATAGGTTGTTATGGCACCCCTCATACTATGAAGCTTACTCCATTGATGACTCAGGATCCCAGGGTTTAGTTGCACATTGTCCAATCGCAATTTACCCCTGGTAACATTAATACAGGATCCTCTCGGTATAGTTATCTTCTCGGTGCATTAAACGACCGAGTATAAATGACGAAAGCATAGTCATTATAGATCCCAAGTCCAATACACCATACACCGTTCTTAAAAATGCTATTATAGGTTGTGTGATTCCAAGCAAATGCAGACCCATAGAATGTTGCAGTCACTTGAGCTAGATGATACGAAACCATCACAGCTACTCCATCGAATGAAAACTAATGGCGAGGATAATGTATACGAAGATTCATCAAAATGATTTGCTTAAAACGATTACCAATTCGTGCTCAAGAAATATTAGCTCCAAATATGGATTCATTAAATACAACTAATCTCACGTTATGCCGATATCACTCATTCAAATTCAATGATATTCTGATTCAGCAAAACGATCAGATCCATTAGTACGCTATTTTGAGTTAACGAATCAACAGTCCAAATTTTTTGGTTCTCGATAAGATTTAGATCTCGGATTACACTGTTACCTATACCTCCAGAATTTTACTCGTCAGGTACGGATGTACAATGTTTTCCACCATCGGACCATTCAGACGTTCCAAAAACTGCAATATCTACACCGTTCGGACTATTCGAATTCATTCGAGTCACAGAAATACATCCCTTCAATCTTTAGCGGTCTGGATTTTTGTATTTCTTTTTCAATATTTAAAAGTTGTGTTCGAGAGATTAAGCAATGCAGATTTCGAAATCAACGTTGAAAAATTCCATTTCGCGAAAGATCAAATTCAATTGTGGGATCATCAAATCAATGCAGCAGGAATCAAAGCATCCATTGAGCATCTTAACGATATACTCAAATTTAACAGAACAGAAACTTTTAAACAGCTGAGACGATTTTTGGGAATTTCAAATTTTTATCGCACATTTTTACCGAATGTCAGTGCGAACTAGGCAATCCTCTGCAATTATCTTAAAGGAATCAAGAAAAATTATTCTCGAGTTATCAATAGAACAGAAGAAGCTATTTCTGCATTTGATCTCGCCAACAAACAACTAAGTGATGTTGTTACATTAGCTCATCCGTCACCCACAGCCGAGGTTGAAGTATTGATAGATGTATTCGACAAAGTACTCAACAAAAAATGAACAAAGCCTGACAACAGCTACAGTTCTATTCATCGAAGTTCATCTAGATATCATCGGACCATCACCAGAGTCCGAGGGACAGCGTTACTGTGTAACCATTACAGACCGCTTTTACGATATGGGGAGAAGCTGCACCTGTTCCAGACATCGAAGCAGATACTGTAGCCGCAGCAGTATTTAATACATGGATCTCACGTTTTTAAATCGACAGTTATTGTGCGACGGATCAAGAAATACAGTACGAATCCGAATCATTCAACGAATTTTCAAAAATGTTGGGGTTCAAACGTAAGAGAACAACTAATTATAACCACAAATGGAATGGATTCATTGAGAGATGGCACGGCACACTCGAAGCTGTCGTCATATGCCATCAAACCAAACAGTAGGCACGAATTGTACCAGTAGTTCATTAGGTCTCGCTACGTATCGCGAACATTTTATTTATTTATTTATAAATGGTGCTTGCAGTGACTACAATCGGCACAACAAAACAATTGGTAAAAAAACAGAAATTATGAGCTCGACTACAAAAGATTATATAAAGCTTTCTTGAATGAATTTCTCGACAAGTGATAATCGAAAGCTCCGTAGGTCTTGTTGAACATCCGCGATACGCTCGGAATTAGATCAGAAAGCCCGTAGTTCGTTACCGCTCGATCGATGAATAAAGCTCCATTGCGTTGACGCATTCGACGTTCGGGAGCGTACAAGTTGATACGTGCTAGTAGCTCGATACAATCGACAGGGGAATTGATACGACTGGATGGTAAATGTCGTAGCGCGAACAAAATAAACTATTTCTGGATACTCTCAATCCTTTCAGAATGACAGTGGTAGGAGGTTGGTCACCCTCCGAAACAGGAGATGCATACTCCAAAATGGACCGAACAAGGCATACGTGTAATGATGTCAAAGTTAACGGGTCAAGAAAGTCCATGCAGTTTCGTTTAATGAAACCAAGCATAATGTACGACTTTGAAATAATGGCATTAACATGTCTGGTATATGGCTACCTTGAGGCACGCCGGATGGCCCCCGAAATAATGGGGAGAAAGAATCCAGAATTCTAACAGATTGCCAACGATCTGAGAGATAAAAACGTAACTAGTCGATGGGAATGAAATCACAGTCGAAACTGTCCAACTTGCTAATAATAATGGAGTTATCAATCACATCGAAAGCCTTTGCGAAGTCTGTGTAGACAACGTCAAGCTGCTGGAGAAGTTAGACACGGTAGACCTACCGGGCTAAAATCCATGCTGAAAAGGAAAAATTAGTCTCTTCGTATGGAAGTGCAATACTCTGTGAACCATGGACTCAAACAGTTTGGGTAAGACAGAGAGAATGGCGATCCCACGATAATTACTTACCTCACTTCTATTACCCGCCTTAAAAACTGGATGAACGCATGATATTTTCCAGGGATCTGGAAAAATACCATGACGAAGGCTTTCGTTAAACAAGAAGGTAACTACAGGGGCCAAACTTACGGCACAAAGTTTGAATAGGATCGGTGGAAGACCGTCATAACCCACTCCCTTGCTAACGTCGAGAACGAGCAGTTGATCCAGAACCTCCTGATCGGTAAGTTTGAAATGATCGAGTACAGTGACCGAAGTGGCTTGTAAACCGATGCAAGGAATTTGGCAACCAAATTGCAAATGTCGGATGGCTGACTAGCGGTGGAGGTTTGGCAAGACATATTCGCCGGAAAACCAGATACCTGTTAATGAAGTTCCAAAATCTTTTGGGATTGGATGTCAAAACTTGCTCGATTTGCACGACGTAATTATTGAAAAGGAGCCAATTAAGGGTCTTGAATACATTGCGGGCATTAACGAAATCGGAATAGTATTCTTCGCATAAAGCCTGTAAAGGGAATGAAACTTGTTGCGTTGTTTCTCGAGCAGCATCAACTCGGTATTATACCATGGCTCCCGAACGCCGGATTTATTATTGATAACTCGCGGAACGTGTCACTAGATATCACTCCCGAGAAGCTCGTTGAATCTGTGCACCGTGTAAACCCCTTCTGCACCATCTTAAAATCGCCAGCATAAAGAGTTGATCTCTGAAGAGATAAATACATTTATAAGGACAGATGTAGAAAAACCGGACAAGTGATGCAGCGGTTAAAGCATCGATACTTGGGCCGGGAAATACCGGGTTTCGAATCCCATGGGACGGAGGATGGTGATGTTCATAAACACAACTATAGCCCTCTGTCGGAGTATATAATTCAACGTCGACCCACAGTCTATGTCCGTGTTGACCGTCCAGGTTGACATGGAGCTTACAACACTAAATTACGACACTAAATTCATTGGATGATTAATATTTTATTTAAAAAGAAAAATGTAAAAACACAATGCATCCACCGCACATGACGGTCATCAATCGTGCTGAAAAATTATTTACGTTGGAAATTTGGGACAACCAGTGCAACATTTCCTTGGACATATTAAAACCGAGCTACCTTGAGGAAACAAGTTCAACATCATAAACGAACGAGTGAAAATAATCACCAAAAACAAACCAAAAAAAATGTAAGGATAAGTTCGCGTTAGATGTCCAAAATCAACCAAACATTCCAATTAACCCACCAAAGTCAACAAGAACCGGTCGAGTCATCAAAATATCGATACTAGGGAGAGAAGGGGCGCGTGCGCGTGGCAATGTGGTTGCCACTCAATGATCGTAAAAATAAATATTGTTCTAGTTTTCAGATTATTTTAACTGATTCAAATTCAAGAAGTACTCCATTAACACTCCTCATACATAATTTGTTAGTCAGGTTGGTAGTCTGAACGCTGAACGGAGGAACTCATATGCCATCTAGTTCTGGCTAATTTCTGCATTCTTCAAGTTTGTGTTTAATTTTCCTATATAAAATACTTTCTCACGCCGAAAAATCAAGATTAAACTTTATCTTGCATTAAAAATGTGAAAACACAATTAACTCCTTACACCAATATTTAATTCTATTAGTTTTATTCATTTTACTGTGAAATGCGCCGCATATTACAAAAGTGTTCAACCATTAAAGAAAAATTTAAAACTATATATTTTTATTTAATTTACTACTAAGAGGTAGATGGCAATAGTAGTGGCCATGTTTCCTTTTTCTGTGTTGGTTTTGCAGTAAAACTGAAAATAAAGCTTTTTAGTGCTTTTGTATATACATTCAAAACTTTTAGTCAAGAAACAAGCTTTATGTAATAAAATTAATTGCTTCTTTAATATTATACCGTTCGTACATTTTCTTATGGCTTGTAACAATTTCGGGAGACGCTTGAAATCCCGGATCTTAAAAATAAACCCAGAGAAACTAAAAATCCCAGATATAATAATCCCGCAAAATAAAATCCTAGAAAGAACTAGCGGGATTTTACCGGTTAAACAAATTCCCGGAAATAAAAATCATGGAAATTCAAATCCTGCGATAGAATTCTTAGCGGAATGGGACTCAGTTTGTTTCTGTAATGAAAATGGCATTAAAATATCAATTCCTTAATAATTCATAAAATATCATCAAACAAAAAGTATGCATTTTAATTAAGTTCCAGCGTTTTATTATTACGCAATTTCAGAGAAAATCGTTAAATAACGTTTTGACGCCATTTTGAATTTATTGTTTTATTTTTGTCTTAATCATAAAAAATAGTTGAACCTAATTGCGAAAGAAAACCGTCAATTGTATGTCATTTTACTGTTTCGTATAACAGGCACACATAAAAATAAATCGACGTGCATTTTGAATTTATAAATTTTTCTAACTTAAAAAATCACTCGAGAGCTATTTTACTTTTTCGTGTAATAGGCGCACATAAAAATAAATCGACGTACATTTTAAATTACTTTTCTGGACTTAAGATGTCGCAGCAATAGCTTACATGAAAATAGCCAAAAAGTTTTGTTTTAGATTTTTAATAATAGTAAATTACACATGGTACTACGTGGTGCGTTGGTTAAGTGTGTTGATCTGAATTAAATTTCAAAACCAAACAGGGTAGGGTTCAATTCTCGCATTTGGCAAAATTTTTTATTTTCTTTAAAAAAACAAAACACGCGAAATTTTAATAAAGGCAAATTTAGAGTACAATAAGTTTTAAATAGAATTTAATTTTGACTATCGTTGCTATCGTGTTGTAGTGTGTTGGTAAAGGGTATTCAAACAGCCAGCAACAACCTAGGCTGAAACTTGCTGCTTTAGTATGGAGCAAAATAATCTATTTAAAAGTAAGTAAGGGCTACTGGTGTACTCTGAATAGAAACGATTTACAGTTAGCACAAAGCCAGGCTTTCCTAAGCCGCATCATTGCTGTTCAGCATCTAGGTAACAGTTCCACTCAAAAGAGCTGCAGTTTTTCTTTATCAAGTGAAATGTTCGGATTGTTCTCGAACACAGAAACTTTCAAAATTTGCAACTGTTTTCTCGAAAGTACGTGGTCTTTTTGCAGCTGCGTCCATAGTGGTTCGCGTTTAGAACGTACTCTCTTTGGAGTAATGGTTGAACTGCTGCTGTCCCCTCACCTCTGTTCAAGCGCAAGTTTAAACAAATCTTTTTTCGTAAACGTTGGCGACAACGCGCTTTGTCTGGAACACGAAAATCTTGAAAGATATTTAATGATTTTAAATTCTCCAGAATTAGTTGGTGTCCCGTCACCACGTACCTTCTTTCTCATTGCGGTATTCTATTTCATCGCTAAGCAGCAAAAGAAGTCGAACAGCTTGTTTCAGTTTGTGCTCAACATCAGAATTCCACGTTAATTTAGAAACCAGGAGAATTTCGAAATGTTTGACACAATCTCATTTTGTGGTCGTGCTCCCAGAATGAGAGGAAAACATGAAGGGCGATTTCAATACACATATATCTACAAAACGTCGAGATTTTGTTGCATTAACTAGGATATAACGTTTAGGTGATTATACCTGAAACAGTTGACAGTTGGATAAGATCAACAGCATTGTCATGAGCATCCAAACCGTAGTGCTGAAGCTTAACTACAAATTCGTCTATAAGAGCTGCAATAAGGATGAGAGAGTGGATAACCGTTGGTAACTTTGATGGGAACAGAGAAGTCATCTAGCTGAAACTCAATAATTCTAAACGAAGTGCTGTCGTGCCCATAAGTTTTTTATTTTTGTGTTCCAAATGGCTTTGCCTACATATTCCCAAGTCACTTCAGATGGAACTATTGCTGGTGTTCATCCCAAAGAGGCAATGAGACCGATTACTACAATCAAAGGAAATTTTTATCAATGTCATTCATCGCTCAATAGTGATATAGATTATTTTTCCTGTTCCTGATTTTGAAGCTGATAAGCTGTTTTAATGTGAGGTATTTTCAGTTTTAAAATTTCACCCATTCATTCAAATGTAGCTTGTTTTTTCAATCCTCTGTAATTACATTAAACTGTAGCGGAGTAGATCCCTAAAACGAGCACCACCATTAAACATTAAAATTTATTAATCAGTTGCACTTACCTGACTAAAATGAAACTTGTTCCTTGTATTTTGTAATAAAAACCAATTCAATTTTAAGAAATCAGCACAAAATGCTTTTTCAATTTATTCAATGAAAATTAATTTTCAAAAAATCATTGTACATCATTTATCTTCTGAAATGCTGGAATGAGAAATCAATTCATCAAAAGAAAAATTTTTTGAAAAGATTCAAGAATCAAATTATAATAAATAAAAATTAAAAAAAAAGTTTTTAAATTATCTTAAACCCCAAGAATCTACAAAGATGGTTTTTTTGATGGTGGTGGCGTTGCCTCATCCGCAGATGTCGCAGCAGCTTGCTCGGCGGGTTTATCTTCCGATGGTTTTTTTCGTTTAATCAAATGTGAAATATCTGATGGTTTTGGTTGATTTGCATCAGGCGAGGTTGCAGAACTTGAATTACCGCCACCAAACCCAGTCGCAACTGAAGGTGTATCAAACGCGCTCGAAGACGAAGAAGATGATGGCCCAGCATCACCATCACCAGTACCATTCTTTGTTGCAATTAGTTTGGCGAGTTCACGTTTTACTTCTTCCGTCGATTGTTGCTTCGATTCCTCGACATCAGTTATTTTATTTAGAATCTCCTGTTTTGTTTCCTCCAAATCTTTGATCGTTTTTTGGACATCATCCGTTTGAATTTCTTTAGCCTTTTCCGCAGCAATTTCTTCATCAAAAATTTCACACGATTTTTTTAATGATTTCACAGAATTTTCGAAATCGTTTAGCATGACGTGGCATAGGCCAACTTTGTATTGGAGTTCTGCCAATATACGATGATTTGGTTCCGGTAGATCAAGATAAATCTCGTACGATTTTGTGTAATCGTTTATCGCCTCCGTAAAGAAACTGTTTTCAAATGAAATGTTTGCCAACTCGTTGTGTGCATCAGCGAGATGTGGTAGCGCACTATCACCTTGTTTTTCGAAAATTTTTACAGCTAATTCGAGTACTTCCCATGCCACTTGTAGAGATCCGGCGCTATCATCTTCCTCATCTTCTTTTGTTTCTTCTCCTTCGGCACTCTCACCATCTTTAACTGGTTCTGATGTTGCGTTTCCATTGGATGTTGATGATTCTGGTTTCGGCTCAGCCGCCGCAGAGGACGAATCAACTTCTGACTTATTTGCATGACCATTTGATACAACTTCGCATTTTTCTTCGTCTGTTTTGTTTTCTGATTCGCCACCCGCGTCCGACTCTAGTTTTTGGGGCTCAGCCGATTCCTCTTTTTCACTTTGTTCGGGATTTTTTTCAGCGGCATCTACAATAAAATTATTTTGCAAAATATTTGAAATATGTAATAACCAAACATTTAATTCCATACCTTCATTTTCTTCCTCTTCATCGTCATCCTCGTTACCCTCATCCTCCTCTGGTATTTCCATTAATTTATTCTCATCCTGTGCAACTGCTATCAATGATTTGGCATACAATAAATACGGCCGGCCAAGTTCGTCAGCATTCTGTCCAAACAGGGTTGCATATATTGAACAGGCCTGACTCAGGTCATCGGCTGCATCAGCATACGCATCAATAAAATAATTACGTGTCCCCCGTCCAATTAATTCCTTTGCCTGGGTGATTTTTTCTTCCACAGAGCATTTGTCTTCTGATTTTTCGGCCATTTTATAAACTTAGTTTCTAAAATTTCTGCACAGAAAGAAATAAAAGAAACAAAAAAACTGGATTTTAGCTATATATTCTATAGATACGTATTCCATTACATAAACATCTTTTGTCCACAAACAGACAAGCCATGTAATATATAAACACAAACTAACAGGTTGGCCAGAGAAACACACAACACGATACATAATAATAAGATATAAAACGCCAGAAAAGCAAAATAATAAAAAAGTCACATGGCTTTTCGGAAAAATAAATACAAACTGTTCTGCTTTTCATATAGAGCGCAATAAAATTTACGATTCTGGAGACCAATTCGGCTATTGATTAAATAATGTCAAAGGAAGCGCAAGCGTTCTACTCATCAGTGGATATGAATATATTTTTCACAAAGAAAATCGAGCAGAATTAAAATTCAGTCCGTCCCAATATTTCAACTGAATTAGAACAGAAAAATCGTAAAAAGGAAAAATCTTGAAATTTTTTTTTTAATTTGGTGGAAATCTTTTTATAGAATTTAATTTTGGAATTATTTTTAACGCTTTGGCACTAATTAAAAATTAATTCTAAATCTTTATAAGTGTATCAGTGTTGAGCTCGCCAATAACAAAAAATGTAAGCCAAGTTTTGTATGCTATCGCAATTCATAATAGAGTCGTAATTAGAGCAACAAACCCAAACTAATCAAATACATAGTGAACCAAAAAATTGTTGTTGTTTTATATGGTTAATTCGGTGTGTAGTAAAAAAATACTGAGTGTGTATATTGATCGGGATTTGAATTTTTTTTTTCGGCCGCACACCACTTCAAAGCGCATTAACATAATTACGTTTGAAACTTTAAGAGTGTAAGTATAGCCGTTTACTATAGCCAGGATTTATTAAATATTCAAAATTTAGTTTTCGGAAATTTTTTTTATGTTTCGATGTTCAATTAGGTTACATCAGTTGCAGAGGGAAACCATAACAGCGATAAAAATTAAGTGAAATTTTTGCTGCGAAATTTGTATTTGAAATTGATTGTTTACACGTTATCGAATTTTCTATATTGGGGAATATTTTAATGTTATCGCTTATTGCCTCATGAAAGGATGATAAATTTTGATGTTGTCTAGAAATTTATTCCGTGACTAGAGCGTATGTAATGTTTTTTAGAGATTTATGGGATCTTTCATATCAAGAAACAACGTGTTATAAATTAAATATCCAATTGAGACACTTTCACCGACATATTCTTAATGTAATCATCGGCGGTTATCTCATTGTTTTAATTCTGAACCTAACTGGATTCGAACTTCTTCTTAAAATTCTCTTATATTAAAATGATTTGAATAAAAATTGGACCAAATTTAATATTAAATTCATTAAAAAATTAAGTCGATGTTGAATTTATTTGCAATTGGGCATTAATGGTGTTTTTTAAAGCTTTGTGAATAAAAATTGATTATTTGGAAGGCTTGATTATCCCTTTAGTCAATTTACCCCATTTAATAGTGATTCAGGAATTTTTACTGGAGATTTCTTAATCCAAGGTTCCTTAGTCCAATAGTAATGGATATTGGATGATCGAATAATTTATTTTCCAATGTATATTTTTTAAGGTAACTGTTCATAAACACAAACAATAAACAATAAGCAGGCACTAATGCCCCTATTATCTTACTTAGGCTATTACGAATCTCACAAAGGACGACACGACATTACCGTATTTCAATATTAGTACATATTATGATTCTCACCGTAAGTAACTCACCTGCCATTTGATGGCGACTCGACACCAAGTGGGAATTTAAATATTTTTGACAAATTAAGTTTAAACATACTAAAAATGAAGTATTCTAACTTTAGAGAATCATAATACCAAAATTGAAATTCGGAGTAATTCTTTCTCAAATTCTGATGTTTTAGATTATTTTTTGCCTTACTGACAATAAAACCGCGTACAAATTTCAACTTCAACTCCATTGATGCAAATTTAACCATTTATTAATATGATTTTTCAAAACTTATTTTTCGCAATCCCATGATGTAATGGGACGATCCGTACGCAACGCAATCGCGAATACTTGGATTATGATAAGTAAATTACAAAACTAAACTTCCATCATGAAATCACGTTATGTATATTCATCCATTTTGGTTTTAAGAAAAACGTTAATGTCTTAATAACTAAAAAACATCCTGAATGGAACTACCGATCATAACTGATCAGATCAAGAAGAAATTTGGATAGAAAATTGAGATCTGTAATATGACCGAACTAGGCTATTTTAAAACTATAAAAATTGGTTAAAAATTTGGTTTAGTAAATGTAATATTGATTCTAAAACTAATTTAGGCTCACGTAATGGAATGATGCTATTCTGAACAGAGCTGGACCATATCTAAACAGATCATAATGAAGTTAGTGGAACTGGTATTTTAAATTAATTGTTTGAATTTCTGAAAATACTCATCCTCTACTCTAATCCATATATTCAATGACCAAGATAAAACTTGAATAGCAGAACGGAATTATGTTCTTTATCTCCTATTAGGAGCATAGGGCGGCTACTAGACTGGATCATCTTCTATTATGGGCTATTGCTTTTAGTTTCCACCATGTTTCATCAAGCTGTGTCGCTTCAGCCAGCGCCGTTATTTTCCAGGCCATTGCTGGTCTGCCTACTTTCCTCTTCCCTTGCGGATTCCATTCTAATGCTGGCCCTTGCCTCAGTGTTTGTCTTATCCATCTCACTATTGTTTATTAGATGCTCAGTTTCAAACTGTTTATTTTGCCGCAGCATTCTTCGTTAGTGATCTTGTCTAACCAGAAACTTTTTATCAGCCACCTAAAGCATTTCCTTAAAAATACCAGCAGTGTTCTTATAGTCTTGTGTTTCCATGTTTCACAACCGTACAGCAGTGAGAGAAAGGATGTATTTCAGATTTTATGGAGCATATTTAAAGCATTTGTAGCCTTTTTTTCACTACTGTGCAACATAGATGAAGAAGACGGACATGCCAAGATCATGTTCGTGTGAATGTGTCTTATGGCCTTTATTTTTCCTGATTTTCTGCTGCAAGTCTGTGTGGTTTTATGATAGCAGATATATCGTCTAGGCACCATTCTGTGTGACATTAACTAGTTTGTGTCTAAAATAGTGACATGTCAATACAGAACCAAGGAAGCTCTTGACATGCCACTCATTATTTACTAAAGGCACAAGTCACTCGCTAACTATCAGTACAAGTAAGACTCCGAGAACATATCTGTGATTTGGCCAATCTGCAGTACAGTAAACGTCTAAATTACGTATAAATTCATGAAAATGTTTATCATTCGTAGCCAATAACAAACGCTTCCTTGATACTTCATATGACTAGGCTTCTGATTATAATTTTGAATGTTAGTTCTATGAACTCCAAAATTTGATGCAATTGTTTAAATATTGGAATAGTTTTGTACATCATTAAACATTTCGTATTATATTAAGATGTTTATTTTTAATTATCATTTGCAAAAAGGTTGTAATTGTAACCTTCTTTGTACTGTAAAGGGTGTTCCATCTGTTAGGTGTTTATATTAAAAAAATACAATGTATGAATCATTGCTATACATTTTACTTTTCAAAAAACCTCTAAGAAAATAATCTAACGGTGTCAGTCAAATCGCACGATCTCAATGGCCAATTGACATCAGGATTACTTGAAATTATGCGATCATTGAACTTGGTTGCCTATAAGTCGAGTGTTTCACGATTTGTGAAACTTATTTGAATTTTGTAAAGATGTGTAAATTTCGATGTAAAGTGGTAGACGGCATGTTTAATTGTTGTGAAAGACGCCACAAAGAAATGCTTGGCTCTTCATGTGCATTTTCCGTTAACAGCTGTTAAATTTTCTCGATTATGAACTGGACGATGGTGTTGATATGCTCCAGACAACCATGTTGAACAAAATTATCACATAATTTACGAAATGTTTAGTGTGCCTGACCCCGATTTTTTCTGTTCTAATTTCCGGTTAACTAAATTGATGGTTTGTTCATACCAGTTGTTGATAGATAGATGATAGGTTAGCCAGAGTTGGTTAGATAGTTTATAGGTTCTTAGCCAAAATATGCCTGATATTTACTTTTAAACTGAAAACTTAATTCTGATTTATCAATTCTAGAATACAAATAATTAAAAAATTAATTAATCTTAATTTATTTTGCAAATTTAAATTAAACACCAATACGCCTATTTTGGTCCAAAAAGAATGACATGAGAGAAGAATTCCCGGAACGCAATAGTGTTGAATAAATGTGTTTGTATTAGTAACAAACACGTCCAATTAGGGAGCGTGTGCGCCGCACCATTCGCAATCTTTTGATTTTAGGTTAATAATTTTATATTTTATAAAAAAATGTGTAAAACATTACGTGTTAAATAAAACGTCACGTAAAAAATAAATTTACCTTCTTCAAAACTTAACATTTTACTTTTGTCAAATTCCCCATCTCAATACCATGGGAAAATGTCACCGATTCCACTCGGTTCGAAAAATGTTGATATGATCAGAAAAAACACACACATACTTGTAAAACAAATGACAACACACTTATTCAAAATTGTATATTATACTTCTTGTACATATACACTAATGCCAATAGACCACTATAACTTGTGGTCTCGCTCTCAATTTCTACACGATATATGGGCATAGACTTGGTTTGTTTAGTGCCATCTGTGAACGAGTCATTTGAAGTTATAATCAATTTAATTGGCCGCAAATTTAGACGAAAAAATCGATGTCATGCATAAGTATAAACGTGTGAAATGCAAAAATTGTAAAGTGGAACTATCTGAGTCCTTATTCTTGAAATCAGCTTTAATTTCCTCAATCGGAATATAATTTTCTTTAGAATTCTCTATATTATTCGAATTTTTAACCGGCTGCTTCGACCACTTTTTAAAATTTCTTTCTATATTTCTTAATTTCTTTTACCCTACTTAAAAGAAAAAACTCGACTGGGTAAATCAATTTGGAATTATTCCCTTAGTAGGAACCCAATTATTAGCAAACGAAAACAAATTTGAAAAATGATTAAAGTAGCCGGCGAAACATCGAATAACATCGAGAATTCTAAAGCAAATTATGGTATACTCTGTTTGTTGACATTTCCACCGATTTCAAGAATCCCTGCATTAGTCATCAGAATGAAGAGCACCTGAAAAAATGCACGCAATTAAGCGAAATTGCTAAGCGAAAATATTATTTCACTGAAGAAACTCAGAAAATTCCATATTAGAAACTAAATAACTTCAAAATCGGAAATGGCTCATTACGGCAAAAGAGACTTGAATGTAATCTTCCGATTGCCAAACATTTTTTTAAATATTTTCCTTAAAAGAAAACTTAACTCAGTTAACTAACATTTCAAATTTAAATAATCATAAAAAAAATTTCGTAATCGGTTGGGAAACGAAAAGCTTGCCAAATTAGTTACAATATTTAAATTATTGAACCAAAAAAAACAAAACCGAAAACTGAGGCCAATACGTCTTATATAAATTATATAAGAGCAACTGAATCTGGCTGATGAGTTTGGATTTTATGGACAACAAATTTTATTTAATTTTATTGTTGTTTATTGTTTTAATGATTTTAAGATTTGAATTCAAGTTAATTTAATTAAATAAAAATTTTGAAAAAATAATGCTTTAAACTCTTGTTTAAAAGATTCCGCTTTGTTTAAAACATGTTTAAAACATTGCAACCCTGTTTTTTAGGTGATATACTTACAGTATTTTGTTATAATGATAGAAATATATTTTATATGACAGAGAAATTGTACCATCAGCGTTACGTATATTACCAAATCTAAAAATGACAAGCTACGTTCATTTTCTAACTCAATTGTGAATTTTATATGGTCATCAAAATTATTAAAAACTGATAATAAATTGCTAATTTTATTTGTAGGAATCGCCATAACTATGTCATCAACATACTCGTACCTATAGAAAAGCATAGGTGAGAAATCATGAAATCGTACAACATTACTTTCCACAAACTCCATAACCAGCTCAGCTACCGCTGGACTTGTAGGTGAGCCCGTTGGCTCCAACCAAATCATTGCCTATAAATTTTTTTTATTAAAAGAGAACTCACAATTGTGTAAGACAAGTTTGATTCCACCATCAAATTGAACATTTGTTAATTTAGTTTTCGACTTTCACTTAATTTCTAACCATTTATTTTTCAATAAATTTACGGCTAATGAAGAGAGAATTGTATAGTCATCTCGAATTTTTATATCTTTAATTTTTCCTTTGAATTCTAATGAATTTTTAACGACTGATGGTTATCTGTCAAGTGTTTTAATTAAAATGTTTGAGGCGAAAGAAGCAAGTTGAGACAATGCGGTTCCAATATTTAAATTCTGTATGTAAGAAAACTTTATGAAAGAATTAAGTTTTGTTTGAATAAATACAATTTCAAAGTGGTCGACAAAGCACAGAACAATATAGGTATAGGGAATTTAATTTTTCACATGCTAAAGATCCCACTACGAGTATATTGAGAGATAATAAAACTGTTCTATATAAAGTGTTTATGAATGTATTAGGTCGTATGTTGGCCAAACGAAACTATTAACAAAAAAAACTTTATCAGCATAAACAAAATGATGCGACGAAATTGATCCTAAAAAATTGGTTTATACAACACAAGTTCTTTGCCGCACTTCTATTCAACAAATCATGAAGTTATTCAGGAAATCAGGCGTTCCTGGGAAGAAAACCAATCTCACCACTATAAAAGTTTTGGAGACGATTTATATAAAAAGGGATCGTAATAATATTAATAATCATATTTATTACAATATTAATGTTTTTGACGTCCATTTTTAATTTTTATTTGCACCGATAACTCTTTGTGGTTGTTTTTTGAAATTATTGTTTACTTACATTTTATTGTTCAATTGAACTGCTTAATATCAGGCCAGCGCACTTATATGATTTTTTAATTTTTTTCGTAGTATGTAAATCCTTGAACATTTATCGTGTTTTTGTTGCCTTGATATAATTACATCTCCTGAAAAGTTCCCGATCTGACACATAGATGGTCTCACAAATTTAAAACCCATATGATTTTTAAATTCAACCAACCTTCAAACGATGTGTGTCAAAATTGTATTACATGACGACCATTAGTTTACAAGTTACAGATTGACACTACTCAAATCTTCTTAATTTCAAAACAATGGAAAAAAAAGAATTTCGTGTCAAACACTGTTGTTTTTTGATGGGAAAAAATACCGATCAAGTAAATCAGTGGCTTCATAAGTATTATCCGGACCCTACACCAAGAAAATTAACCATCATTGACTGGTATGCTGAAATTAAACGTGGTCGTAGAACCGCCGATGATGCACCACGCTCTGGACGGGAAAATGAGGGTGTGACTCGAGAAAACATAAAGAAAAAACCACAAATTGTTTTGAAAGACCGTGAAGTGAAGTTGTGTGAGATAGCTGGCATTGCAAAGATATTAATGAAACGTTAGTCATATTTTGCACAAACATACATGAAAAAATTGCTCTTTCACCAAGACAATGCACCATGTCACAAGTCGATCGCAACAATGGCAAAATTGCACGAATTGCACATTGAATTGGTTCCGCATCCACCATATTTGCCATTATTACTTGTTTGCAAACATCAAAAAAGCTCCAGAGGAAGAGATTTGGTTCCAATGAAGAAGTGATTGCCTAAACTGAAGCTTATTTTGAAGACAAAGATAAATCATTCTACAAAAAAGGCATCGAACTGTTAGAAAGGCGATGGACTGTTTGTATCGCTCTAGAAGGAAATTATGTTGATGAATAAAATGTATTTTTCTCAAAAATTTGTGTTTTTTGTTGTTACATAAAACCATATCTTTTTTAATATGTGTTTTCCGTTACACAATTACAATTCCTTTTTTACATGTTATTGTTTTGTATAATTTCAAATTTATTTTTCATTATGTAAGTTGTTTCTACTAAAAATATTTTATAAAACTTATTATAATGACATTTGCATTTTTGTTAGGCCCGAAGATGAATAAAATTACTATTCGAAACGTCGCGAACATATTTTAAATATGCATAGGCTATATACCAGTTAATCTTTAATTTCACATTACCTTATTAATTGTACTCATATTATAAAAGTGTTTTCTTCATGGAGAAAGGCATAACTGATTTATGCAGCACCAATCCAATCAAAGCATCAAAGATATCAGAAACTCGGAGAAATACCTATCATCTTTCTCTAGTGATTTTATTACTAACGAGAAACAGATAAAAATAGATATCTTCATTCTTATTTCTCTTATAAATTTAAGACAATTTTAAATGGCTATAACAAAGAAAAATAATAAAATTAAGATAATTCTAAATGTTTGTATAATGTTACAATAAATTGTTATAATTATGTACTCTAAGAAATAAAACTTGCAACAACATTAATCTTTGCCTCTCATTCGTATCGTTATATTTTGATTACCACAATAAACATTGCAAAACATACGAGTACTTTTGAATTAAACATCTTCAAACAACATTAAAGAATTATCATGAGAAATATTAATCTGGACATCCTTCTTCAAATGAATTATACTTGACTATGTAATCGTAAAATGTATACTGAATGGCTGTAAGCTTTGTGTTAGCTTCTTTGAATAAAATAAAAGAAACATTGGATTATACCCTACATATCTTTATTATATCTTGTAAGTACATTTTATCTTTTATTTATTTATAAATCTTAACAGTCATATACATCATATGCATTTGTATTTTGTTTTGTATTGTAACCGTATAATAATGGGAACATATTCATCATCATAAAAAAAAAATATGAATCCCAAAAGCGCCGGAACTTTTTCTGAGAAAAAATATTTTCCACCTACATTTTTAAATGATTACATTATTTATTCTGCTTATTGTGGTAGGCGGTATTATAATGATAAAGCTTTTCTGAATTGTTACTCGACTAGGTAATTTAAATACAGTGTTTAATCGGACGGAGAATGAATACCACAGATGACGGATGATGTAAATAAAACTCCTCCCTCTATTAGAGTGCAGAACACAGCGTCGACCCATCTTCTCATATCAGTCAGTGTACAAATTGAGATGGCGCTATCGAAGAAACTCTCGAAATGTTTATTGTTCAGCGATTTTAACGGAAACGATTCAAATAGAATACAATTTAAGCTTAATCTCTCCACTCGTATACCTCTATTGATAGTCAGCTCGCGAACTGCAGCTATCATTTGCATTCACTTGGTTGAGCTTCCATGCCAATATAAAATATTGAGTTCCTGTGTTTCACTTTTTCAAAAAGATATAATTCAGCATGAAATTAAAGAGTATTGGAAACAGAGCTTAACCTCGTATTTAAAATTCCCGATAATGTTTTCCAGTTTACTTCAAATCAATGAGTCAAACACAAAATATATGGCCCTAAACGAAACCGCTAGAGAATAAATTTTAAATTTACCAATCGAGCTTTGGGTTCTTCTAAGTATAAATCCAAAAACTAAAATCACAATGCGGTTATTGGACGCTGAATTTCACAAAACCAAATTTGTAGACGAATCTAATGATGATGTATAATACATAAAATTTAAGCACAGTGATCGCTCACTTTTTCACGTGATCCGTGATGATCAAAGACAAATAATGCCCCTACTATAAGGGACATTTTTTTATGTTGCAGAAACCGCTTTTGGCACTGATTAATTGTGATTTGAAAATTACCGTTGATATGTTTATTTATAATGAACGATGGATTGAGGTGGGCAGTAAAATTTATTATTTCTCGTGTTTAACGTCACTGACTCAGAATATGTGTCATCGTTTAACGCTCTATTTCAAACCACACCTATATCCTCACAAGTCGGTCCACCACCCACCTTTTGAATAGAAAGACGTGTGAGCAAAACAAAATGAATTTGCATGCCGTTTATAAGGAACAATCCATTTTCGATTACTACCATCAGAAATTGCTTCAAAAGGATCGTGGCCAAACATGCGTTTTTGGTAAGGTTCACGAAATCCACGGTCCACAAGCTTGCGAACTGCCGGGTAAAGAATAGAGATTGCTAACATTGCAAATATTTAAATTGAAAGGGTACAAAATATCTTTCACGAAAAAGTGGGCAAAACGAGATGATTTTTGCGTTTGTTAATAGTAAAACAAAATCGGATTCGATTGCGTGCAACCACTTTATTCTCTAGAATAGCGCCCGCGATTTATTTTTGCCTCTAAACATGAAAAAATGGCGAAAATCGCCGCCTATTTTGCCGAGCTCGACAAATATTTTTGGATGGTTTAAAATTTTGGAATATCGCTGGACTAAATGTATCGTCGAGCTGAAAGAAGACTATGTCGCATTTCTCTTAAAACTTGTACTTATCATAAGAATAATATTTGCCTTTCTGACATCGCTCAGTTAGCGCCACCTTCTATGAAAACCAAAAGTGTTAAATTTATTTATCGAGAAAACCTCGAAACATTTGTATCATTTAATTATTTTAGCCATTAATTGTATATTATATTTGTATATACAAAATATTTAGTCGAACTATATATAATCAAATATGTACATATAAAATGTATAACAAAATTTTTTGAATAATCGTAGCTAATTTAACTCTAGTTTTATAATGTACTACTAGATGTGAGCCGTTTTGCTTAATAAGACGAATACGATCCAATAAATCTGCATTTTCGATTCTACAACTATCATTTATAAGCTCATCTTACAGTGAATAGTTTTAAAATTTATCTAGTAGAGTATGATTTTAAATAAATGAATTTTATTATTTGTACTAGAAAAATGTAGGATCAAACCACAAAACCTCAAATTAACAACAAGAATACCTTAAGGTTAAGTAATTGCCCAACTAGTAACTAGCAAAATCTCGCTCAGGCAAAGAGAACTCTTTGTACAGGACAATAAGTCATGATGAATTCCTATTAAATAGGCGCAGATCACCATAGCACACCCGAAAATTAGAGCTCGTGAGATTAAAGCAATGCTGAATATTTGCTATTCTATACTATCTTAATAGATTTACATAAATGTCTAAAGTGGACTTTGTAAGTGAATACAATAAAAAGCTTGATGTTTGACTATCGTTTTGCACGATTTTTCAGACAAAAATTTACTGACCCACATTTGATTCACTGCTGCAAATGATGAAAACAATTCGTTTTTTAAACAAACCAATGTTTTTCCTGTTTCCAATGGATCCTGTTCAATAATGTCGAATAGAAATGATGTTAAGACCATGAAACTGGACAAAATAGAACGCCATTGTCGAATCAAAATCCGTCATATTCACATGACCTGTACCATTTCATCCGATTACCACTTATCCATATAAAAATTTGGGTTATGCTGACTCGAAACTGATAGTAACCGATATTTTTAATGAATCTAATTTTATTGAATATAAAACCGGAAATGTAACAAAATCTATGTTTTTTTATTCAGCTTTGCATCTGGTTCTGGAGCACACACAACACTATTTCGCGATTCGCTTTTCTCGTCCTATTTTTACGCCGTTTGCCAACCAATTCGAGTACGACTATAGGACCGAAGTACTGGCATGGAAGATGGGTCGGCCCATGAGTTCTGCACTCGGGCAGGGGGTCAGAGTTGAATTCATTTTCATTACGTATCGTAATCTGATGATGAAAATCCCTTTAGCATTATGCTCCTATCGGGATTCGAACCCGGTACCTCCGTTTGATCGGTAATTTATAATCAAATTTTTAACCGCTTCTATTCGGTCCTTTCTATTTCGGTTTTCTCTTTAAAATACTGCAATTATTGCTTGAAAATTCGCACACACTGATGGCTACGTGAAATTGGTAAATGTGCAAATAAAAATTTCAGGAATAACTGGTCCGAAATGGAAGTCCTACTTTCCCGAAATGGTTCAGCCTTTACCCCACGGACTATTTGTTATGGTATTAATAACGGCTTTGAGAGCTCTCACGAGTACATGGAAGCGAGTTGGGCCTCCCATTCCACTTAGTCTTAGAAAATTATTAAAATAATGATTTTAATTAAAAACGCACAGCGTGTACGTACTAATATCAATAAATTTATGATGGTTCGAGAACCCAGTTCAAAACTGATCTTATACCCAACCCCGAACCGGATCAAAAATATAAATTTAAAGCGAAACTGGACTGTAAAGGAATTGAAAAGTTTGTACCATAATCGTAAACCGTACCGATGTAAATTTCAGTGTGACTCTGATGTCGATACAATATATAGGGTTTTCCAATAGGAATGATATGGTTTTTAATTGATGTTTCGGGCATTTGTAATATGTCATGATCTGTCATTTTTTGTTTCATTGTATTCAGTAATGTTTACAATTACATTACTTAACTACTTTTTCATTACTCATTTTGCCTTGTTACAACTTGAAAAGAAAGTTACAACTTTAAGAAAATCCTCTTCTCTGATGAAGCTCACTTTCATCTGAGTGGTGCGGTAAATAAACAAAACTGTCGATTCTGGTGCGAAGAAAATCCACAAATTATTCATGAAAAACCATTACATTCACCTAAATTGACAGTTTGGTGTGGTTTTTGGTCTGGTGGAATCATCGGTCCGTATTTTTATCGAAATGAAGCTGGTAACACCGCTACTGTCAATGGAGATCGGTATTATAGATCGATGATAATCAACTTTTTGTGGCCGAAATTGGAAGAAGTTGATCTTGACAACATTTGGTTCCAACAAGACGGGGCTACGTGTCACACAGCAAGTGCAATAATTGAATTATTGCGAGAAAAGTTTGGATCATGTCACTCTTATTGGAAAACCCTATATATTGGTAGTACAAAAAATAAATCAAAAGTCTATTTAAGTTTACATATCCACCATTTTGCCGCTGGAAACAAATTGTTCGTTTATTATGGAATACATACGTGTTGCATGTCATTTAAAAGGTCTTGAAGAATGCCACATATTTAGCTACCTCACCTTAGTGAGGCTGCCAACCACCATAGTGATGCTGGAAGCAGTAATTTTTTTCTCATTACCATGTGGCGTATCGTTTGAAGTTTTGGTAAAATCAAGAATTTGGTATTCATTTCACAAATCCACCATTTTGGCGCTTGTGGGAATTTATTCGTTTATAATAGAATATATACGCGCTATTATAAATGTCTTGAAAAATGCTTATCGCACTTCCATCATTGGGCTAGCTTTAAATCAAAAAGCCTCGTCTTTAGACAACGCGGTGAAAAAAATGAAACTGGCCTGATGGTATGAGAAGTAAATATTCTTAAAACGCCAATACCCACCTAGTCCATACAACAAATCTGTAAACAAACAGCTTTAATTATCATGTTATGTCCTTGAGATTATCTAAATTACTTTCGAACGTGGATCGTATCAATAAGACGGAAACAAGTATGTTCACAACGGAAAAGAATGTAACTTAAGTTATATGAGGATTCGATAACTAACTCTTCCAAGTTATTCTGTGGAGCCTTTCGATTTATATATGCATAGTTTACATTTGCATTCTACCTAGTTATATGGTATCGAATTTCATTATATTTCTCTGCATATGACAGGCATAGTGAAAATCATAAAAATGTGATAAATTGTGCTCAATATTCGTGTAACGATGTTCAATATGGAAATAATCCGTTGTTCAACCGATTTGGAAAAAAACTAATTTCTGGTTTGTCTAATGACTATTTGATTCTATTATAAGTTCCTAATTTGGCTTTCGAAATAAACCAATTTTACTGAAGCTAACCATTTCTCAATCGATTGGCATGAAACTTCTTTGTATTATGAAAGTTTCCAATTTTAATGGAAGAATTAACTGGTGCTAAAAGACGGTCAATCTAAATGGAATTAAACCAGTTGTGAGACACAATTGGCTATTTAAATTGTACAAGGCATGTCTTCTATAAAATTGAACAACTTCAAACAATCCACTATACAATTTCTTAACCAATTTGGGATGAAGCACAATTTTAAAGATGGAAATTGGTTTCGAATACTGATCTGGTTCTTACAAACGGTCAATTTGACTGAAACTGAAATTGAAGGTGAAGAGCTGTTTGTAAAATAGGAATGGCTAATTTAAATAAAAGAAAACAAGCATTCCGAAAATGAGAGAGAAACAACATAAAATATTAGCCTCAAAGATTTTGTAGTTCATATGTATATGGCAAACTTTATTGTTGGTTTTCTCTGCGTTATAATTCTAGGACCTTTTCCAAGAGTCTGTCAAGCCTGCCACAGAAATGGTTCTCTACCAATATTACGATAAGAAGCACTACAAAAAATTACGAATACACGTGTCTCCCTGTTGCAGAATTAAACTATGCGAGATGCTTCGTATAATTCAGATTAAATTGTATCACACCAAAGCTGTCTCAACAGTTCTTCTTCTTATACTCGCAAAATCTAGATATGGAATGACTCATATGGACTATTCTAGCCCATCTTCTAAAGTAAATGGATTTTAGTTTATTATTATTTTTTTTATTGTCTTAATTGTACTCTATAAGTGCTGAGTGCACTAATTATTTATCAATGGCGCTAAATTTCTTGAAAATCTTGTGTTCAGTGGTACAGAATTTAAAAAAAATTCATTCACACAAGAACAAATTATTTAAATTTGCTTAAAATTCATGTTGAAAGCGATTAAGAAAATTACGAAGTAGCCGGGTTTCTTTGAGTAGAGCCACATTCAAGAACCTATAATATCTTGTTAGAATTGCAGTCTCATCTTGCATACTAAATTTGGATTAAGAGATGATCGAATTCATTTCAGCATAGTTTAATTTCAAAACTTTATCCAAAAAATTAACTCGACAATAATCGCGGTTAAGAAACGTTCTAGTTCCAATCAGCAAGGCCGTTTAAATTTCGAACGAAATTCATTTTGCAATCCCTAATACATCGTAAAATCAGAATTGTACCTTAGTTTCAAAATTATTCCTTCAAAATTATTTTGTGAAAAATAGGTTAAAAATGGTGGTTTCATCTATACCAGAACTCCCTCTAAAATTCATGTTTCAATCCTATTTCTGGACCAATACACACATTTTGCTAGAGTCCGATTGAGTCTTCTTCGAATCAAATGTTACCAAAATCGGCTAAGGAACGGCCAAGTTCTATTGCAAAGTTCTATTTCTCCAATCCCATCCTTCACAACAAATGTGGCCACAGTCGATTAAGACTTGGTTGATTTCTACTAATGACGGTCAGATTCTACAAAATCGTCCAAATTCGTGTTGAATTCAAAAGTTTGACAAAACTACAGAATATGGCTCATAATTAAATCTAAAATCTCAATCCTAAATGGTTTTTAAGACATACGTAAATTGTTCAGGACTTTAAAAAATAACAGTATTTGTCGTCGATCGATATTTTGAAATTCGGAATGCCACAATAACCAAGATCTAACTAGTTCGTAGCAACTTGAGAATAATTTTGGACTCTGGTCAGTCCTTTTGGCTCTTTGTTAATCTAGTTAAAACGAATTTTACTGGCACAACATCATCTGTACCTTCTTTGTTTTATAATATTGCATAATATAAAAATGGCTTACATATAAAAATGCCTTACAATGCCTTAAATACCTTACTACTCTTCCGACAAATAACCAAACCCTTCAATTCTTCCAAACAATGACTCAACGATAAGGGAACTTAGACAAAACAACACAATTGTACGTGACGGTACTCCACCAATCATTATTGCAATTCCCTCGCTAGGTCGCTTAGCAAACTCTTTCACCTGTCAATGAGATGATCTCCTACAGACTACCGACCGATTGCTTTGTTATGTTTTGTCGAAATAATGGTGTAATCTATCGTCAACTTCTATCGTACAGACTAACTAGAGGCGCATGCTCTTCATTACAATTTCAATATAGATTTCGGAAAAATCTCCCTTTCGTAGAACTCAACATTTACATGGCACACGGTTGGGAGCGATGTATGGATATTTCAGAAGCATTTGATAGAGTTCGGTACGAATTTTTAATAAATACACTTCAGCCGCTGAATTTACACGTCTGCTATTGAATGGATAGCAAATTATTCGCATGAAGTAAATGCAGGTGTGCGACAAGGATCGTTCTTGTCTGTTAGGCTGTTCTTGATTTACATCAATAACCTACTGACCTCAACAACTTGCGATATCCATTCATTTGCTGACGACACAATGCTGTCAGCTTCCATTGAGTTGATCAACCAAAGAGAAAGCAATGCCTGCCTAAAAAGTTCACGAGAAGCTATGAACGGGTTTATTCCCAGAATTTAACAATAGCAGTTTTCAATCTTACCTTTTCTCCCTCTTTCATCGACAGTTCTCCTTCACTTAAAAGCAGTCTCCACGAGAGCAAGTCAATATTTGGGTTAATTAGGCGATGCAACTTTTACTTCACTCCATTGGAGATCTTAAGACTAGACTTATTATGGAGTTTAACTTTTTGTCTGGGGGTAGAATTCAAAAGTCATTCGTACAAAAAACTAGATGCGCATCCTCTAAATGGTTTTCAGAAACTAACTCTCTGATTACATTCGTTGGTGGGGCCAAAACTCTTTTTAGTTCTGGGCAACATGGGTTTACTTTAGAACCTTTCTATTGTAGAATCCAACATTTTAACCTCGATGTGGAATCAGTTAGATGACACATATTTCCCAAGGTTTTTAATTCACAGCACTTTAAGAAGCAACTCAATCAGCTTCTGAAGAATCAGGAGTTGACATAGAAAATGGTTGACGAAATATTTTTTTTAAATTAAATAAATTTGCTGTAATATTTTCTTGGTCATGGTTTTTTTTGTAGTTTTCCCTAACCAAAATACTTTGATAAAAGTATTTTTTCGCGTCGTATTAACGTTTGACAATATGTTTGTATTAAAAAATAAAAATAATTATAAACTCTCTCGATTGATATTGGGCCGGAATGGAAGGCAAATAACTTACATATATTGTGCTCTGCGGAAGAGATCGGCAGATCTCTTTACACTCTTTTTGTGCATAGATTAGCTTAGTTTAGTTTGCCCCTGATTATTGACTATATGTCCATATAGCATGCCAATAGCATTACGAATAGCGCTGCCCAAACTTAAAATCTGAATACATATATTATAAAAGTTGACGTTTTAAATAATTAATTTCTCACAATTCTCCGGAATATGTTTGTCGTCGAAAACGCGAGATCTTTAGGTGATCCTAAATACAATATGCTCTTACCATTATCGGTTACTTATTCGTGATGAGAATACGAATTAGTTTTGAACGAAGCCCGAATTAACTACAAAGCAAATTAAGTTTGATGATAAAAGGAAAGTTTCCAAATGGATATTTTTTATATTCAATCAATCATTTATTATTCAAGTCGTGCAATTTTAACTGCTCAATTTTCTTACCCAAGTAAATTAACCTTCTTTTATCATCCAGTCATTTTAATAGTCAGTGAAATTTAGCACAAAGAGGTATCCCAGATAATCTAAATTTAACAAAAATTTAAATTTAGGCCAACAAATTATTCCTCATTCTTCTATTGTTTTATTTAACCATGAATATTAAAAGTTATAAAATAATTTTAATAAAATAATTTAAAATTTTAATTGTTGTTTATTTTCTGTGTGCATTATGAATTTAATTATACTTAGAGTAGGTTTGGTCAATTAGGTTTGGTACAATAGGTTTGGTCGTTGTTAGGTTAAAATTCTGATAACTAATATGGTCTAAACCTATATAGAAATACTAAGGACACTATTAATAGGCCAGATACGTAACAATTATTTTTCGAGTTAATTTGATTAACAAGCATCATGTACATTTTATTAATGGTTATTGCATATATTTTTGTGTCATGTACTAAAATCATTATTGTAACTAATGATAGACCCATGTTACAATATCCATGTTATTTATTAAAATAAAATGTTATTTATTTAAAGCTTGCCTGGTAAATTTTAAAATGTTAGTATAATTATATGAAATTTAGCAGTTTCATGTTCTATAACAACTTTACAACTACTGCAGTGTTTATGTAAATTGTCTTGCACATACATAATTATATAGTTGGACACTAGGTAAACTTTTATATTGCTTTTGAAACATAAAATTTATTATGTTTATTGTGGGTTTGTAAAAAATTCACAAACAGATTTTACTACATAATGCATAAAAATCGCTTCAGGTTATTTGCGGATAAAGCATTTTAAAAGATTTAAAATTCTTTTCATGTACATAAAATACACGATACAATGCATGCGCGCAAATTTACGAGAAACGGAAAAAATTAGGACAATGTCCTTTTGAAATGTATATTATCTCGATGGTGGTTTTCTGAAATGCGACACACCAATAAAAAATTTCTTCAAAAATTATTTCATGATCAACTTATAAAAAAAACAGAATTTTCTTATTGTGACAACATAGTTAGGTATTGATTTTTCGTTAAAAATTGTCAGACTAGAAAAGTCCTTGAAAATATGAAATCGACATCGTTATATATACGAGCAAGATACATACTCGAATATAATTGTACCTACAAAGTTTGTTGATTATGCTTTAAAAGAGTAATTTATCTTATGGCGGGTTATAAATTCACTAACATTGGATTTAATATTATTATTTATTAGTTTATCAATAAATATTTATATCTTTATAATAACAACAGATGTGTTACCATGCGAATAACATAAAATCGATTTTAAATAAAATTAAAAAAACGCAACTATATCAAAGAACGATAACGACGATACGCAAGAAAAATTATTTTAACGGATTTATACAACTCCCCAATCCAAGCAAGGATAATTAACCACGTCTAAAAAAATAAATAATTCCTTGTGAATATTTGAAAACATAAGTTCAAAAATTACTCACCACTTTTACTATGACAATTTTTGGACAAGTTTTGGAAAACTGGGACCAGGAAGGGGGCATTAGGGAAAGCTTAATATTTAATTTTATCATTAAAAAAATTTTCACGATTAGCCGTATTTTTTGAAGAGGGTTTATTATTTCGTGAGCAAACATAAAGGGGCTTTCAAAACAAAATTTATAATTTATAAACTAAAACAAAATTTGAATCAAGTTTTCCGTATAGATTTTGTACTATTCCAAATTAATGTGTGTGATGAAATGCTACAATATTTTTGTGAATTTAGAATAAGCATTAGCTGTGTTTTTTATACGCTAGACAGACTGCGACTTAATTTAGAAGTTGTTTCATATTTTTTTCATTTGAGGAATACATAAAATCGAGTGTATTAAACCGCAGTCTGCCAAGGCTATTATATTGATCTGATCCGGTTCAAGGCCCTGATTTTGCACAAAAGACGAGAAACGAGTTTAATTCCGATTTTTCGCCTTTCAGTTTTGACCGACAGATGACATAAGTAGAAGGCGAGAAAATTGAGCAACGGTCAATTACATTGTCATAATTACAAAAACATTCAGTTAAACCTAATTAATATTGGTAATCAAAACACATTTTCTTTGATTTAAATTAATCAATCAAAATTAAACCTTTCATTTTAAAAATTTAAAACCCAAAACCTGACAATTTTATTTATAAGAACAAATATTTATTTATTTATTTTTTATTTATTTATTTTATTTTATTTATTTTTCTCAACCAAAAATTATACATCAACAGTTAACAATAAAAATGTAACAAAACAGACAGGCTAAGAAATTAGGTTAATCTATGTCAAAGACAGTAGCGATTAACCTATTACAGTCATCAAAAACAAATTAATTGTAATGTGGGGATATAAAATAATTCAATCATATCATTATAACTATTAAGTAAAAAATTAACAAAAATTAAAAAAGTACAAATTTAATTTAATATAAAAGCATTAAAAATTGAAAACATTCATATGCAATAAAAACTTATCTAGCAAACATAAATTCAACATCTCTATTATTCAGCAACCAAACCTTCACATGACTATTAAACTTATTGGTAGATATCATCAATCGTAAGTACAACGGCAAACGATTAAAAAATGTAGGCGCAGATACTAGATAAAACTTATGAAATAATTCTGTAGCAAATCTAGGGATTGTAAATAAGCTTCCGTAGTTGCTGCGCACATTATAACAAGCTATTAATCTCAACAACCGTTAAAATAATTTTAAAACTCTAAAAATGTAAAGGTGTTTAACTGGTAATATCTTGCATTCCAAAAAAATAGGCCAAGTATGATCTCGTCGACTCTTAAAGAACATGACACGTAAAATATACTTTTGTAAAATGAAAAGTGGTCCCAAGGTATTCATATAACTCCCTCCCCAACATGGTAAACCATAGCTCAAGCGGGATTCAACGCAGACATAATAAAAAATTTTCAATATTTGAGATGAACAAAATTTGCGTAATAAATAAATAGCTCTCAGAGCACAATTAAGTTGTTCCTTAATCTTCTGACAATGAATTTTCCAATTTAAATTAGTGTCAAGATTTAATCCTAAGTATTTATATGAATTCACTGTTTCAATTTTATTGCACGTGACACCACAATTACTTAAATCACAATTATCTATATGATAGAAAATCAATGGAATATAACTCCGATATGGATCACCAAGCAATTTAAAAAACATAACCTTACTTTTTTCACTTAGTAGCATGGAGTGGGCATCAAACCACAAACGTAAGACTTTCATGTCAGAATTAATCTTGCTTGTAACTGCATCTGAACTCAAATCACTATAACTTAGAGCTACATCATCAGCAAATGCAGTTATTTTACCATTTAAGTTTAACAAGAACAGGGAATTAATATAAATTAAAAATAACAGAGGCCCCAAAATAGAGCCCTCCATATTCAATTCTGTGAGGAACACTGTAACAGTTACCCACTTTAACCATAAAGTTCCTGTTGCTTAAGTAAGAGCTGAACCATCTCAGCGAAACACCTCGAACACCAATCGACTAAAGTTTAAGCAATAGAAGTTTATGATCAACCATATCAAAAGCTCTTTTAATATCAATAAATACTGCAGCCACACATTTCTTATTATTTAGATTAATGTGAATATCACTTAAAAAATGTGTTAACAATGATTCAGTGTTTTTCCCAGCTGTAAACCCGTGTTGATTATCATTTAATACTTTATGTTTTTTTTAAAATGACTCCACTCGGGATTTCATTGCTTTCTCCATAATTTTTAAAATTGTAGGCTGAAGAGCAATTGGACGGTAATTATCCATGATGTCTTTTTTTCCTTTCTTAAATACTGGAACAACAATTGCTGTTTTTAAAGAATCAGGAATAACACCAAAACTAAAACATTGATTAATAAAATTCACTAAAATGGGGGTAACGCAGTTAGCAGTAAGTTTAATCATATTAGAATTGAACCCTAAAACATCATAACTACTACTACATTTTAAATTATTAATAATTGAAACAACTTCAAAATCCACCACAGGATGAATAAAAAAACTTTCCTTGACATAATCAAAAACACAACAGTTAAAAGAAGAAGATGACTTAAAAGATGCTCTTAAATTATGAATAATGCGTGAGAAATATTTACCAAACCCATCAGCAATAGTTTTCGAGCCAGACAGAATTACCGAATCAATAGATATTACTTCAACAATCCTGTGACAAGATCTATTCCCTAAAATGTCATTAACCAGAGACCACGTCCTTTTACTATCACCATTACAGCTATTAAATTTAAAGCTATAGTAACTGTGCTTATTAGAAACAACATTGTCATTAACTTTTCTGCAAAGTTTAACATAATATTTACGGAGTTTAACGTTTTCTGGATGTTTCTTACATTTTCTTTCAATTTTTTTCTTTTTACTCATTAAACATAATAAATTATCAGAAATCCATGGCTTAAGCTTAACCTTAGAACTGTGTTTAGTAACATTAATACAACAGGATTCAGCTATACGACTAAAAATTGAACTAAAATTAGTTAGAATTAATTCAGGATCGTTAATGAAAAGCCACGGTGAAAAGTCATATTCAGAGATATTAGCTATAAACTTTATTTTATCAAATTTTTTCCAAATTAAAGATTTATTTGAAGGCAATTTAGAACAAAGAGCAATGTCAATTTTAAGTAAATGGTGATCTGAAATATGAAAGTTATGCAGAGAAGCATTGCAATTGGTTAAGTTACTAACTCGAGCAAAACAGTGATCAATACAAGTTGCAGTGCTACTAGTAATTCTAGTAGGTGAATTAATTAATGATTGAAATCCAAATGAAGACAGCATAAATAAATATTCATCACTCTGTGGAGGTAAATCCAAAATATCAATATTCATATCACCCACAATAATAATATTTTGATTATTAAACCTAGATAAAAATTCCGTGTTATTACAACAACCAACGGTATAGTAATCAGGAATTTTATAGAAGTCTAACTCATGATCATAAATCCAAATTTCAGTTAAAAAAATTATTGAAGGTAATTCATTAAAAGAAATATACATTTATTTTGTTTTTATTAGAAATTTAAACGATGCAATTTAAATCGTAAGGCCCTAAATAGCTACATACTTATTTTATTTATTTAAATATTAAAAAATCGATCTGAATATATTCTCACGACGTAGTTATACATGGTCGAAAATAAAAACGAGCCAACTCGCATAAAGCCAAATCAATACGGTGTGCGCAATTCGTTTAGCCCAAATCACTATAAAGACATTATTGTATATTTTTTTTAATAATTATTATAAAAGAAACAATACAAAGGGTCACACAATTTAATAAGAAGTTAGATTTATTCAACTCATTTAAGTATAAGGTAATTTTGATTTAAAAAAATATGTTTTTGATGTGAAATTCGTTTAGTCGTACCCCGTTTTAATTTGCTTTTTCTGTGATTCCCTAGTGTTAGTACGGTGGTATGGCCTCCATTCTCTTGAATAACACTGAAAATTCGAGATCGCATAAATTGGACATTATGACATTATGATAAACTTTACGCGAAAGTATTCCCCAGATTTTCGATGGGATTTAAATCCGGACTACATGATGGCCACTACATTAATGAAATGTTTCCTGGAGACATGTATGGCCGCATAATCCTGCTAAAAGGTTACCTCGTCTGGCATAAAATCTTCAATGAACGGTATTAAAACACTATTTAGCAGTTCGATGTACCGTTCCGGGTTCATTTTTGAAGAAATAAAACACAGGGAACTGTGGATAAAAAACCCCACCCCATATCATGACAATTCCTCCTCCAAAGTTTATATACATGAGTGGGGGATTATTGTTCTTCAAATCATGCCAGTAGTATGGAAATGCGTTCGGGTCATCCAAATTAAATTTTTTTTCATCAGGAAAAATAATATTTTCCGACTGGCACTCTCCATGACATGTGGAGTTTGGCAAAATTTAGGCGAGCATCCTTATGAGTTTCTTTAACGCGATTTTGTACGCGATGTTCAGTGCATCATGTAAAATTTGTTGTACACGTCATTTTCGTATTGGTAAGTCCATTTTATGTACAATTTGGGCAGCACTTACATTTATTTTTCGTCGCTTCAGAACGAATAATGTTTTTTATTCTTGAAGAAATCTTGATATTGCCTTTCGTTTTCCTTTTAATTTATTTTCTTTTAATTTAAAGTAATTTCTTACAGCTTTTGTTGATCGATTCATTTTTGCGATAATTTGGGATACTGGTAATCCATTTTCATTCAATAAATCAATTTGTACGCGTTCTTCTTTATACAAATACTTTCTTGCCGGTATTTTCTTAGCAAAATCGACTTTGTGTTAGGATTACAAACAAATTAAACTTTCTGTGGTTTTTATTAAACCATTACTTCTAGGTTGGTAAAAAATTATTAAAATTCCACTTAATCCTCACAAGCGAAGAATGCTTCAAATTACACTGGACTAAACGTTCTGACGTTCTGACGTAAATTCGCAAAAACAAAGCTAAACCAAATGCATAGTATGCAATGGTATCCATGCATGTACTCGTAGGTGCGATGTATGATATTATGCAGGTGTATATTTACTAAAAACTAAAGTGAAAGGTGGAGAATTTAAAAATAATCACTAAAAATTAGGATGAATTAAACGAATTGTGCGCACGGTATTTATCGCTTTCAGCTAAAAAGTCGCTTAAAACGAAGCAGAGTTTTATTTCGATTCCTCACCTCTCAGTTTGATGTTGTAAAATCTCATCAATACATTAAGGATTTAATTACAATGAAAGAGGAGCTGTAGGGTAGTTAGTAGGTTAAACATAAAGTTAACCATCATTTCATAGTGGTTTGGTTACTATTTAGCTTCGTTAGGCGTGGGAACTTATTCTCTGCGCCTTACAATAGATATAAAAGGTTATCCAATTCAAGCTTGATAAAGTAAACATAAAAAAAACACACAAAATATTCGGAATGTATTGTAATTTTTATTTCATTTTACAGATTGATCCTTGCCATTTTTAGTTAAACAAGATATCATTCAAATGTCCTCCACGGGACTTCATACAGGCCTTGATTCTTTTGCGGTAATTTTCAATGACTTTTCGACACATTTCGGGCGGTATCTCGGCCATTACCTTACGAATATTAGTTTTCAATTCGTCAAGAGTTTGAGGATTGTTTGCGTAAACACGATCTTTCGCGTAGCCCCACAAAAAGAAATCCAAAGGCGTTAAATCACAGGATCTTGGAGGCCAATTGACATCAGCCAATCGCGAAATGAGCTTCATCACTGAAGAAAATTTTGTTCGAAAAATCAGCATCGACGGCCTGTTTTTCCAACACCCAATTTGCGTATGTTAAATGCTCCATATTCTTAAATGGCAGAATGTCAACTAAATAAATGACAGCATACTTGACGTTTATCTTTGACAGATGTCGGTATACAGATTTCTACTTTATCAACCTCGAATTGGATAACCCTATACAATATAATCGTAAATTAGGCAACAACCCAATTTTTCAATTAGTGGTGGGGTTATTTAAGCATCTTTTAAGTGGTTGGAATTGCATGATACGGCTGGTGGTAAAATTTTTCATATTTCAGATAAATTATCTTTCGATAAATGACGACTGTCTGACACATAACCAACGAACGGTAAGAGAATACGTGCATGATTTATTCCCAAACTCATGGATTGGTAGAGGTGGTCCTATTCCTTGACCCACATGGTCTCCAGACTTCACAACCCTGGATTTTTATGTCTGGGGACGTGAGAAATTTTAATTTCTCCGTCGAGATGAACAAATGATGCCGCGCATGCATACGGAGTGAAGGAGGTCATTTTGAACAAAATCTAATAAATGAAGCTGATTTTTATCAATAACTTAAAAGGAAATTTATCAATAAGGTATTTTCTTAGCCCTGACTCCGGCAAAATAGTATCTCTTATTTTAATCCCAAAATGAATGATTTATATGACATGTAGTATACCATTAGAAACCTTTAGCAAAGGAAAATAAATATAAACAGAAATAAAGCTGAATACAGAGTTTGTACGCATTTTTTCATAGTAAACTATGAGAACCCGATCCCGATAATTACGAGTATAAAGCCAAAGAAACCAAACGTATATTCGAAAAGTTGAAAAATCTAAAGTATATCATTTAAGTCGTAATTCTTACTTGAATTTTGGGGTTCAGCGTTACCTCTGTTTAAGTTACTTTTCTCTATGGCTTTAGTTTATTTTTAAATGAATTTAGAAGGCAACATTTTTCATACGTTTACACATTTTTTAGCATTTGGAAGCCCATAAGCCATTTTTAATAAACCAATTGTAATAAATAATGGTTTATTTAGAATAACAATTGCAAAATACAATAAAAGTTATTTCGGGCCTTTATGACCTCAAACAAAAAGTTATGACCATTTAAAGGCGAGATTTTGGGTAATTTAAAAAAAAACTTAAAAATAGCTTATCTCAGTTACCGTGACACTTAGAACATCAGTTCTGTGATGAAATCTTCTAATGACCCCGCAATCTCCCAAAAAATTTTGTCGGTCCACGCACCAAACACCCTGTATATAAATTTCCTCAAAATTGTTGAGTTTGATAAACATTTGATAAATGCACATACATATATGGATAGATTATATCAACTGTGACGTTTAAGTTACCCAAAAGACAACGACGGTTCGCTAAGAGTACTTAAATCGTATATCCGACCACTCGACAATGCTACACACGGCCTGATTTGGTTGAGTGGTTCAATTATCGGATGATAGTTGAACGGTTTTTCCAACCGGCTTTGTTGTGACAAACCGACGCACGACCTGATTTTATATCCGAGATAATCAAATCAGATCGTAGGTAGGGCTATTATATTTGAATCTAGTAATTTTAAACGCTAGCAAAGATTCATGATCTTGGAATCGTCACGTTTTATCCAAATTATAAAATTCCAATAGTTTTAATTCCAACTGTTACAGTATTTCAAAACAACTAATTACAATAATCTTAAATAGGTTTTGTTGTATTTCAATTGGTTTATTTTCCCTTCACTTGATAAAATACAGATGGGGCTTCTAAACTTAACAATTGCGTTGGTTTATAAGGAATGAATAGTTTTACTTCCATCTCTTAAAACCGAACTATACCTCACAGAAATATGGTAAAAAATCGTCAGGGAACATTTCACTTAAAAAATGGCCCGAAATTTCTATCGCACTTAAGTTGTATAAGGCACTTTAATACCGTTGCCACGCATTCAATTTAGGAATCGTCTAATAATTTAACCGATTAAAAAAAGTGATAAATTATCTCCGTCAATTTCATATATTTTGTTGCCACACCTAATCGAATCCTTAGCAAATTCCAGACATCTCAACTACATCCAATTCACCACACTTGTATACGATTTTCATTGAATATGGGTTTCTAAATATTTATTTTTCAGATTTCCATATATTATTTATTTCAATTTAAGAGTGAAAACAAAATATCACTGATTTTATCTTCTTTTTCATGGAAATTCAAGGTTTAACAATTAGGAAGAATTCAAATGAGTAGGCCTCCTTTGCCTAAATTATACATTGTAATTTCAACTTTATCATATTTGAAGTACATATCTACAGGGTGGGCCATCTTTTGGTTCTTTTTTGAACCGATGAATTTTAAGTAATTCGTGTTATCTTTTCTAAAAAAAATTCTGTGACATATAAAAAGACAAAAATATGCCATTTATCATCATGGAGTCACTAACAACACAACAACGCATTTTGATTGTCCAAATTTATTATGAAAATAGTCGTTCAAAAACATCAACATTTCGTAAATTACGTGAGAGTGTATGCAATTGGCAAAATTATTGATCGTTTTGAAGAAACTGGTTCAGTAGAAGGTCGTAGACCGTAACAACTGACGTTCATCCAGTTCGTACACATCATGCAGTGGCAGCTGTTAGTGAAAGTGCTCGTAATGAGCACATCAACCAGGCATCGTTCACAAGAACTAAACATTTCACGAACCCACATTATGACACATTTTGCATGTTGATCTTCATTTGCATCCATACAAAATTTATCTAACTCAAAAATTGAAGCCACCAGATCATTTAAATCATCATCGTTTTGTTAATTGGATGCTTGAACAAAATGAAGGTGTTTCATGAAAAATCATCTTTAGCGATTAAGCTCATTTTCATCATAAGTTCATCCTCCAAGTCACTATTTGGTGTGGTTTATGGGCTGGTGGCAACATTGGGTGGTTTTGCTTGAAAATAAACAGGAAAATGCCCTTACAGTGAATGGAGACGTTATCGTAACATGTTAACTGGTTTTTTTGGGGCCCAAATTTAATGAATTGCGTGTCAACGATCTTTGGTTTCAACAAAACGGGGCGACATGCCACGCAAGTCGTGCAACAATACATTTATTGTCAACAAAATTTGCTGATCGCATAATTTCAAAAAGTTGTGAAGTTCCTTGGCCACCAAAAATCCCGGATTTAACACCACTTGATTATTTTTTGTGGAGTTATTTGAAAAGTAAGTTGTATGCTATAATCATCCACAAACAATTCAACAACTTAAAAACAATATTCGAGCTGAAATTGAGGTCATTGATTAGCTTTTATTGGCAAGTCATCGAAAATTATGATGTTCGGATGCGGCCTGTAAACAAATCCGCGGTGGGCATATGAACGATATTGTTTTTCATACATAAATGGCATAGAACCCCTTTTCCTTATCAATAAAAAATTTTGACTTTTCATCCCAAAATGTGTTATATTTATAAATAAAAAAAGGACAAATGGCCCACTCCGTACTTTACAAGGCTTATTTTAAGAAGAAGAGAGGAGGATGAAAATGTTTGGTGAGAGTCAATATTTGCACGAGTTTAAGATAATTTACGAAAACTTGTTTATTAGAGCAAGAAGAAATTTTTCTAAAATATAAATATATTTTATAAATTACAGCCGCAAATAATTTATTTAGATTGAACTACAATGATTTCCATCATGTATTTTGTCGTTCGGTTTAAATAAAATCTCCAATGTTATGACGAATACACTCAATTTATGTGATAAATTATTAAAAGCAAAACGTGTATAGCAATTTATTTATTTTTTTCAGTAATAAATACATTCGGTAAAACATGGGAAGGTGAAAATTTGGCACGGTGGTTGGTATAAATGGAAAGCTAAATTTGACTTGTTTGATTATTTTTAATAAAAGAAAAACCGAAAATAAACTTAAACAAAGAACAAAATATTTGGCAACAAGTAATCTTATTATTGTTCAAATTTAAATGTTTATTTGCGTTCCCTGCCATTATGTAATAAAGGAAAGAAAGAAATTAGTATTGTTAACGAATAGGAAGGGAAAATGTGCTTTGTCGTTTGAGGAATCGCTTGAAATGAAATATAATATATGAGTATTCGTCAAATTTGTATTGTATACTGGATAAAGCATTTTTGAGTAGTACAATACAAAAATTTCAAAATTTCAGTTTATTTTCTCTTAAGTAAGTAACGGGTGTTTTTTTAGGTTTGTTTTTCCGATAGATGTCGTTTTATTTTATGACAGTTGTTTTGACAGCTCAAAGTGGCATTTCTACTCAGTATTGTTTGGCAAATCATTATGAATAGGTTAACTCCAGAACAACGTTTTCAAATCGTGGAAATTTATTTTCAAAATCAGTGTTCAATTAAAAATGTTTATAGAGCACTTCGTGAATTTTATGGTGCACATAATCGTCCGTCAGAGACCACCATAAAGAACGTAATTACCAAATTTCGGTCTACATTCACTCTTTTGGATGCCAAGCCACCGACAAGAATGAGAAGAGTTCGTACAGAAGAAAATATTGCTGTCGTTGAGGCCAGTGTCGAAGAAAACGACAATTTATCGATTCGTCGTCGTGCTCAGCAAATTGGACTTTGTCCATCGACTTTATGGAAAATTTTACGTAAAGATTTGGGTTTGGTGCCATACAAAATTCAATTGGTGCAGGAATTAAAGCCACACGACCATCGTTTGCGCCGTGAATTCAGTGATTGGTCGTTAAATCAATTGAACGAAGATCCATTTTTTTACCGTAAAATTCTCTTCAGTGGTGAGGCGCATTTTTGGTTAAATGGATACGTCAACAAACAAAATTGTCGCATTTGGAGCAAAGATAATCCACACGCCGTTCAAGAATTACCAATGCATCCTGATAAATGTACTGTTTGGTGCGGTCTATGGGCTGGTGGGATCATCGGTCCATATTTCTTTAAAAATGAGGAAGGACGACGCGTTACCGTGAATGGAAATCGATACAGAACCATGTTAAATGAGTTTTTGTTGTCAAATCTTGAAGATATGGATATGGATGAAATGTGGTTTCAACAAGATGGTGCCACTTGCCATACAGCACGTGAAACAATCGACTTATTGAAAGAAACTTTCAACGACAACATTATTTCGAGAAATGGTCCGGTGAATTGGCCTCCGCGTTCGTGCGATTTGACGCCACTCGATTACTTTTTGTGGGGATACGTGAAGTCATTGGTTTATGTGGATAAACCTCAATCGATTGACGCTTTGGAAACCAATATTCAACGTGTCATTGCTGACATACGCCCTCAAATGCTTGAAAAAGTGCTGGAAAATTGGACCTCCAGAATGACATTTGTGAAAAATAGTCGTGGTAGCCATATGCCAGAAATTGTGTTTAAATGTTAAATGCCAAAAAATTATCTACCAAATAAAAAAAAATTTTGGTCATTTCATAATTTTATATGTGTTTTATTCAAAAAAAAAATCGGCAACCTCTTAAAAAAACACCCTTTAGATCTCCTTTTGGGAATTGATTAATTCAATTTGTTATGTATGTACAATATTTCGCCCTAAAATAAAATTACGTGTACATTAAATAAAAAAACACTCCATTATTTTAATTTTTTTGTGAGTTAAGAAACCTTCGAAATAATAAATACATTTCTCTGTATTTAAATGTGAAATTACTGAAACGACACACACTCGTATTTGAATGCTTTTTATAGACCATCCACTTTATTGAATGGGGTTAGACAACTGATAAGTGGTGCTCATTTAATTACACTATGTATTTGGTTAAATAAACGCTACAACAGAGCTTCAACCATTAGGTTAGAATCGAAATTGTATAGTTCAATCCAGATGTACATGGTTATAAAAATTATACACACCCATCCAATGATTATGTAAATATATAGGTACATATATAAAAAAAAATTAGTTCAATAGCTTTTAATCATAATTACATACCGTTTTACTTATTTCTGACAGCACTATCTAGTAACGTCTAGTTACACACCAGAGAAAAATATGAGTAATTTAATTTCATAGTTTTATATAAATAATAAATTCGAAACGAAACATAAATATATATTGAAAACGAACATAATTATTTTCCTCATCTAACTAGAATAACTTAGTTTTTCCTAATCGATATGTTTAAAAAAATAGCAAAACGTATAAATGAGACTAACCGCTTCGTGTATATGTGTTGTCATTTATTTATTTGTACAATAAATATTAAAGACAATTAAAATGACATCAAACCAAAACATTCACAAATCTACCAAAATTAATTTATTTTGCAGAATTTAAATCGAAATTAGCACGCAAATTTGCTGTTTTTGATGTTATTTAATAAAAATATTTATGCGTGAATTAACCTAATTGTCAGCAGTCTCATTTACCAATTTAACAAGACGACAGGTTCTCATTTTAATTTATTTAACTCTTTCGTAGCCCCCTATTTAATCAAGATGTTATGGATTGTAGCTAAATAAACGAAGCTCAATTATCCCGAATTATTAGAAATACTTTTTTTACACGCTTCGTACAAATGAAAATTATAATATATATTAGACACCATATTCAATATTCGAAGATTATATAATTAATTAATTAGTAATCAAATATGATTTCTTGTCACCCCTAAATTTCAATTACCGTGAAATTGTTATTATTGGTTTTTGAATTGCCTCCAGTGGCTGGCTGGTGGCGGCTAAGCAACAAGTTTTAACACAAATAAATTTTTATTGCGTTGCAAAGGATGATATTGTTGCTAAAAAATATGGCATTTGCGTTGATTCAGTTAAAACGAATTTGAACACCCTGTCTCGTAACGACTAGAAACTAAACGACTGAAACAGTTGATCTAATTGAAATATACACTCCGCAACACTTGATTACCCTCACTTGAAAATTTTCCATAAAACCTAAGATAAAACGCCTAATTATTTGAAAATTTGCCATCATCTTTGTTTTTATCTTATCTAACTTTCCAATGACTAAATACGCTTACTTGCATGCAATGCGAAGTGAAAATTCCCCATTTCTATTATTTTGCTTATTTTAACTGCGACCCTTGATTACCCTCATCTGTGAAATTAAGTAATAAAACCCATTAAGTTCTATTGTTTTGATATTTTTTTTTTATTTAACATTTGGTGTCTTCCGTTTTTCTTACATCATATATTCTATTAGACAAAGACACAGCTGCCATAAGGTCATTCCGGCATTCGTATTCCATTTGAATAAATTTCAGACAAAGCTGGCGAATTCAAAACTGCTACGTTATTTTCTTCAAACCACTGTTTCAGTCGTGCTGCTGTGTGAATTGCTGCGTTATCCTGCTGGAAAATCCAGCGATGTGAAGGCCATTTCGTCAAAATTGACTTTTTGCACTTCTACGGAGCTCGATGTAGTTTTGCGAGTTTTGTCGGCCTTTACAGGACAACCAAATCAATAGCACCATGAAAAGAAATTGCTGCTCACACCATGATGGAACCAACATTGATGTGGCGGCGAGACAAGAACAGCTCCGATTTCCTCAAATCATGGAAGTAATGTCTAAAACTATCTGGTTCATCTAAACTAAACCTTTTCTCGTTCGAAAAAATAACCTGGAACCATTCTTCTTTCCAATGCAGATGTCCAAGGCAATATTCCAATCGAACACTACTATGTTGCTGAAGCAAACGTGGTTTTTTCATAAGTTTTTGTCGCTTGTGAACAGTACGGACACTGGCTGAGACTCCAATTGTCTGCTTTATTTTTTTTTGCAGATAGCATCGAGCTAAAATAGCTGTTGTCACCACTGTGCGATCTCTTCGATTTTTTCCGTAATTTTCTGGATCTTTGAGATAGTTGTTGTTGGTCCAACAATTGCGACCAATTCTTTTAGAAATCGCACAATTGGAATAATTAACTTGTTCAAGCGCAAGAATCTTTCCAATTTCTACCTTTGTTAGGGTTTTTCTCGACCCATTTACACCACTATTAAATGCAGCTGGTAATAAACTTAATAAATTAATGATAAAACATTAAACTGAACACAACTAAATTTATTTACACGCACCTTACGCCTTCGGCGCCAAAAACCAAGTGATGAGGGTAATCAAGTGTCGCAGTTTAAATACACAAAAGAATCAAAATGGGGCGTTTCCACTTCGCATTGCATGCAGGTGTGTGTATTAGCCATTGGAAAGTTAGTTAAGATAGAAACCAAGATGATGAAAAAATTTCAAATAATTAGTCGCATTATCTTAGGTTTTATGAAAAATTTTCAAGTGAGAGTAATCAAGTGTAGTGGAGTGTATAAGGAAGTCGATGTACCTGCAAATTGTTTAGGTTAAATTAAAAGTTGGAAAAATCAAATATTATCCCCAAAACTGGCTATGTGGGCGTTAAATTTTAAGCCAATGCAAAAAAAAGCTCAGAGATGCGTCAAATATACAATGGAGCAAAAAATCTGTAAAACAATGGCAAACTAAATATTACAATGGTCAGGATGATCCATTACCAAGTTGTTATAGGAAGCAAAGCCTATAGTACTTTTATCTTAGTTTAAGATATTAAAAATGTATCTCAACTACAACGAAGAATCATTCCCATTAGCAAAGCTCGTAAGGCGAGCACATGTCGTAAGAGATCTTACAATCTCGAACAATATAGGAGAATCCAGAAACTTCCATTATACACTCCGCGAAATTCAATTAAAGCCACCCTTAATTTTTTTGATATGAAAGTAAGGCTTAGAATTGAACTTCATCTATTATCAGGCTTTAATTGGGATGTCAATATACATAGTTTAAAATGTAAACATAATATTGATTTTTTTTGCTAATATATCAATAAAACTAATAAATATCAACAAAAATCTAAATATTTGCAATTAATCATGTAAAACAATGAGTATAATCTCCATTTTTATTAATTACTTCAAACATTCTGCTCGGCATGGGATTAACGAAATTACTCCGAAATTCAATTAAAGCCACACATAATTTTGAACGAAAATTGGTAATAACGAATTGTTTTGTTTAATGGTACTGTCACGAATCACGAAGCATAAATGAAATTTTAGCAATCGAAATGAACCAGTTAGTAACGCCTAACGTTTGATTTAATTAGTTTTACTATTAGTGAATTTTTAACAAGTTTTCTAATTAATTGGTATTAACAACGGTAACTAACAACCGAAGAAATAGAAAAACTTCGAGCGTAGAAAGATTTATTTATTTAATTATTACAAAGATATCTGATTTCAGATTAAAACCGAACATTCAGATTAGAACAAAAGTTAAATTAAACCAAAACAAAAAAAAATCAACAAACAAAACATAGAAATCTAGTTTTAGTTAACATTAAAAAAATTAAAAATAATTTTTCAAAATTTTTTTGGAATTATCCTTTGATAAATTAAAATGAAATAGGCCATCGATGATGTTGAATGATTTAAACAACCTATTAATGGGGTTGTTTTCTCCATAGTTTGTAGAATGATGTTCAAGTATGGCACATCAATTAATGTTTTCAAAGATGTAAGCTGAACCAACGTGACCAAGCAAAACGTTAACAATAAAAGCCGTGCCCAAGAGAACTCGTCTATTTTCAAGCGTACATATTTTGTAATCCGTGCATCTTAACCGATCCACATTTTCATGGAATGGTACATTGTGGTCATAATCCGAATCACTTTTCTTTAACAAAAGAAATCATAAACATGTGGGAAAACATGTGTAAAATTTAGATTTGAATTCCAAAGATTACATATTTAGACAAAATTTTAATAAATTTTGGTGAAAATCAACCAACTGGATTTTCCAGCAGAGCAATGCTCCCATTCACAAATCAAAAGAAACGATCGACTGATTTAGAGAGCGACAGATCGTAGTTTTGTGCTGGCCGGCCTCCTGATTTAAATCATATAGAATTCATGGAGTAATGTGACACGAAAGGTATATGACAATGAGAAGCAGTACAACAACTTAGTTAAGTTGTATAAAGCATTTTTTTTGATAGTATCTTATTTTAAAATTACTGACTTTAATTGAATTTCGCAGTATAAAATCTATTTTTATTATAAATTAAAACCTGATAATAGATCAAGTTCAAACTCTAAGCCTTACATTCGTATCAAAAAAATTAAGGTTGGCTTTAATAATTGAATTTCGCGGAGTGTATTTATGCAGCCAACAAACATCAATCAGTGTTCGATTTTGTTTCTGAAATTAATCAACTATTTGCTCTATTATTCAGGTGTCCCAAGTTCAATTCGCCATTACCGAGAATGTCCAGGAAAAAAATTGCGACTGGATGTTTTTAATGTGCCATATGTTTATTTCTCTTAACATCTCAAGCCATAGTTTTCAGCTTTTCTCCATAAAAATTTTATTTTTAGAAATATATTCGCACTTTAATGAACACGTTATGAAAGTGATATCAAGAAACATTAAAAACATTTTAGTAATCCACATCTATAAATCAATAAAAAATTAAACCACAAAAAATAAAAAATTACGAAATAATTTCTATAAACAAGTTGCATCTATCCTTTACGTATCCTAAAATTGAAGTGACTTAAGGAAAATGATGATTTTCAAAAAATTTATATGGTGGCCTCTCGACCCGAAATTTAAACGAGAATTTAAAAATTGAACTTGAAGCAAAAATGTGAAAAATTGACCCGCATTTTTCACTTCGACGTAAATTATCCAATTCTAATCTGAATTTCTATCATTTGATGATAGAAATTATTTTATACTATCATTGTATCTTCTCATCTAAAAATTTTCTGTAAAACTCAAAATAAATCCTAAGTCAAGGAAGTTCTGACTTATTACCTTTCTAGCTTTTGGTTTGTCTTCAAACCGCGTAAAAATGTATGGCATAAGGAAATAACATTATGGCATCTTATTCTATGTAATTTCTAAAATAATAGATTGGGTATCAAAAATAGTAATCGGCAACTCTTTGAATATTTGAAAACATAACTTAGGCACAATAAATATTGATTTTGTGGAACAAAATAAAGTACTGTTTTGGCGGCACCACAATAACTAAACCAAAAATAATATGTTTGAACAAATTTATGGGAATCGAAACCATTATCAATTGCTGAGGTAATTAAAATTTTATGGCGACTATGATTGGCATCAAAATTAATAAACCGGCATCTAAACTAGTATATAAAAACAGTATTACCAAATATATTTTGGTTAGATAAAACTGAATTGAAATAATTTAAATAAAATTGAAACATTTGTGATACATCTGTCAGTAGAAGCACTACGACCACTTTGATCTGTGTCTGCAAGATTAACGAAGCAATTACCAATACCCAATTATGAATTATATCTATCCACATGTACGCGTATACAAACAAGCCTTACGAATAATGCCAATTTATTAATTGATACTATGTGATACTATGGTTTCGACGCCACGGCACTCAACAGTCAAATATTGTTGATACCAGTTGATTAATTTTGATTCCAATATTCGTCGCCAAAATATTTTATATGGTTCCGCAAAACAATTGTTTTCATTTCCATAATTGAGTAACCAAAAATACAGTAACTGTTGCAATGCCATCTGTTGAAACACAGAAAACCTGAAACTTCAGAAGACCTTTACTTACATCCTTACAAGGTCAAATTAACTCAATAAATGAAGCCCCTTGATCATTTGAAGTGGAGAAACTTGTCCGATTGGGCTCTACTAAAGTTTAACGAAAATCCTGAATTTCATCGAAAAATCATCTGCATCGATAAAGCTAATCTCTGGCTTAATGGCTTTGCCAATAAGCTAAATATGCGTTATTGGACAGCAACAAACACACGTGCTTCAAGAGACTCCATTACAACCTGAAAATGTGACCGTGTGATGTGGATTTCATGCCGGAGGTGTGATTAGACCATATTTTTTCGTCGCTATCGTGTCATGTTGGAAGATTGGATGGACTTGACCCGGGAAGTTCGGTAACCGTGTCTCGATAAATGATCCGGTCAAATGGCTGACATTGGATTTCTTTTACTACCTTATACTTTATACTTTATTTTATACTTTACACTTTATTACATATTTTAATAATGTAAGAATCATTTTTAAAAGCTCACACTTATGTATAATTAAGGTTACTAAAATAGACGAATATATGTACTATGTCTGTAGTTCCAGCACGGCACTATAAATCTCACAATTGCATTGTGCAAAGTAGGCGGATGTACCTTTACCTAAAAAAACTAAAAAAATTAACGGCTTTAACCGGCTTCACACCCCAAGTCTGTGAGAACATTATGGTGCTGTGAGTTCAAAATGAAACAATTAACGGAGAAACATTTTCTATTATTCTCTAGATATAGTGAATAAAAATCAAAATTTCAGATTTCGAGAATTTATAGTTTAGTTTCGGGATTTTGAATTTATGTTTAATACTTTTATATACATCTATCATCTATTTTCATTTTCGGGATTTCGAATTTTCTCTTGTTTCAGGATTTTGAGATAAGGAATATTAGTTTGTAAAGTCAGATCTAATATATACTGAAATCCGTGTTAGTGTATATTTTCATATTTGCAGATAGGATCCGTCTAGCGCTATGGCGTATTACAGAATATTATTATCATCATCAGAATATTATTTTCTGGCGATTAATAATTGGTACTAATCTTTATGCCGAAGATATAGGGTGGTCCAAATGAGAAAAGAAAATAAAAAATAATTTTGCAAAGAAGCAATGTTTGTTTTCGGTCATTTCATGTCATTTTGTTACTTGTCGTATTCGATTGTCATATTCGATTGAAAACCATTGATTGATTGTGTTAAAGTGATTCAAGAGCACTGCAAAAATGGTGTAAAAATAAAAAACACGTTTCGCGAAATTCGTGAATATTTCGGCCGCCATAACCGCCCAAATGAAACAACCATCGGTCGTTTGGTGCGTAAATTCGAGACCATGGGTTCTATGGTGGATGCACTAAAGCCTGGCAGCCCAAAAACTGTTCGCACACTAGATAACATCGCTGTTGAGAAGGAAAAGTGTGAGGGATAATCCGAAACAATCAACGAGCCTATCGCTTGAATTAGCCATTTCAAGGACCAGTTTGTAGCGAATTATGCACAAGGACTTGAATTTGCATGCAACTTGCCATACTACGCGTGAGAATATCAACGAATTGCAAAGTTCTTCGAAAATGGTATAATTTCGCGTCGCGGAAATGTGAAGTGGCCTGCAAAATCACGCGATTATTTTTTATGAGGATTGTTGAAGTGTACGTTGCTAGTCCAGCCACCATACAAGACTTAAAAAACATCATCATTGCCGAGATAAATGCTATAGAAACGCCCCTATTGGAAAATGTCAGGACCAATTTTGACCATCGGATCGACGTCTGTAAATCCAGCCGTGGTGAACATTTGACACGTACAAATGATGCGCAAGAAAAAGACGAATAAACGTCATTTACCTACTCTCGTAGGTTACGTACTCTCGTTCAAACGCGCGAAAGCTCACTCTCGGGACTATCATTTCCACAATGATGTCGTTGTCCGAGTCAATTCTGTTCGCGTTTTAAACACCATTTGTGATAACAAATTGAACAAAATTAAATAGGCTAACCAACTGTGGCTACCATTGATTGAAGCTGTAGAAGATTTGAGAACGTGGATGGACATTATATGCCAGCTCAGAAATAGAAGAGTTGTTGGGGATAATGCTTTCGTGATACCATCCGGTGGTACGAATTCTTCTGTTCTATTTGAAAATAATCAGGATCAGTTTTAAAAACCAATATTTAATTTTAGAGCTAAAACCCGAGACGACCGATTGGTAAATTATTTTAATGTTTACATAGGATAGATATAATCATCATTCGGCGGTTTTGTGAGTGGTGATTATAAAAATCAATTGTTCTAAGAAAGCACCATTATGTAAATCAACGATCTTTCTAAAGAGAAAATCGAAAAAAGTCGACGATGACTTTAATTTATTAAATTTCAAGAAAGTGTAGAGTAAAATATTGTTTATATTTTTACGTGAAGGGAAATTATTATGTAAATTAAAGTAAACCAAACACAGATCATATAAAATCGAGATTATACAAATAATAAATTAACGTCATATTTAACCGGCATTTTTAGAATATAATTTTAGCTTAAAATGTGTAATTTTAATAAAATGATCTAATATTTTTTATTTCAGATCAACCTCTACCCGACACCGCTGACTTTGTTTAAAGCATCAAGTATTGTGTCCAATTTGTGCATTGCAAAACAATTCGTCCAAATACTGCTTAAAACCAGCATTCATATGTTTTTGTGTAAAAATTAAAGAAATTCAAAAAGTGTGAAAAGCAGAAAAACCCAATATACATTTTCTATATTGGTTACTTTAATATTCAACTTTCGCCTCTTATAGTCTTATATTATTATAAGACAGATTTAATTTGTCCTAAATAGGCATATTAAATTTCGCACACAAACAACAAGAATATAAGAATATAAATGACATTTTATTAAATGAAGATTATATAATTAAATAAAATTAAATTAAACCAACAATAAAAAAAATCGAATAACACAACAGCAAAATTGAATCATATACAGCAGCAAAAAACCCATAAAATGAATAAAAGAGATACAGATTTATGACTGGTAAAAAATAGTGGCCGAATGAAAGTGGCTACAAAATGTCTTCCCACTAATAACAACAATATTAATACACAACCAAATAATAATAATAATATAAATTACGTGAATCATAATAATAGTATTAATAATAATTCTTCGTCACGCCAATACACCAGCAATACATCTACCACACAAAGTTGGCCGGTCATTCATCGGAATTCAACAAATCAATATGATTTCGAGGCGTTGCTTTACCTGAATCATTTATGGAAAGACGAAAATTCATCTTCATCCGATAATACATCGTTCAATAAGTCATCAACATCGATTTATGAAAATATAAATAATCAGAATATAATGCAAACACAAACCCAAACCCAGGGTTCAACAACGATATGTAGTGCACCACCGCCTGTTATATTTTTATTTATAACACTGTTTATGACTTCGAGTGCAACGGCCATGTTATGCGCGGCTATAATGACCGATCATTGGGAACATGTAACATGGGATAAAATTAGTTTAGAACGAATGTCGAATACAACAAATAATTTAGAATGGATGCTAGATTCGAAAGTAGCTAGACTCGCAATCAAAGGTATTGTATGAAATTTTAATTTTATTATTAATTTTAGTTTCATTATTTGATTAAAAACGTCGGTTGGAATATCCCTGACGTGAGCCATAACTCCATAACCCCTCTTTCACTACCGATATGTGTTAAAAATTCATGACATTTCGATCATTAAGTTATTTATATAGTTGTTACCACTTTGCATACTTTCGAAAAGATGGAAACAAAATTAGTGTCTTGATAAAACATTGTTCCTTGCTGCGAAAAAGTAGCGACCAAGCAAAGGTTTGCCTTGATAAATATTAGGACCACTCTCCTTCAAGGATATTAACCATAAAACACTGGTATTTTATAAGTGTACGCGATCCTAGCTCAGAACATCCAAGGAAGATTGCTACTCCAGAAAGCACAACAAATTCCATATAATTGTTTTAATTGTCCTTTAAACTGACTGAAGAGATAGCTATCATTAATAAAAAATCAAAACACATTATTATTTGTATAAGAATATTTTGATACGAGAAAGGTTTGTTTGCTCGAAGAGGATACACCTGAACAAAACGGCAGTCAGAAAAGTGGAGAGAAAAATATGAAGGGCACTCAAAGCGACCGGACAAATCACTCTATAAAAAAGGTATATAACAGTTAGAGAAGCCTGGACATATATATCACTCTTGAAGGAGACTATGTTGAGGAGTTAATTGATATTTTCCCAATAGTATTTTATTTATTATACTGGCAACTTTTCTACCGACGAGTTTCTAAGTAAATCAAGAAAAGTAAAATTAGTTTATCACCATAAATTTAAATTCAATTATATTGTATTTCACTTAGTTAGGACGCAGTATTCCTAAACTTTGATTTGGTTCAGAAATGAATTATTTTCCTCTACAACACCTAGGAGAGGTAAGCCATTGTTGCCTCAACCAGCCTAAAGGTAATTTGGCGATCGTATTGCATTACTGTACTACTGTTAAAGGATAAAAGAATACAAGGTTCGTCTCATTAGTGACAATGGTATTCCAATAGTAACGAAGGCTTAAAAAAGTGTTAAAAATTGGGATAACAAATGAATTCAATGCAGTCCTATAGCATCTATAAGTCTCTCGAAGAATTAGCTACCGAGAAAGATTTAACAATGTTCAATTGAGACATTAATCATATTGATTTCAGATATTAACGAGTTATAGTAGTAAGTATTCCTATTATATGTATTCCACACTCCTGTGCATTTCAATCGATAAGTCGAAAAGAGCAAACTATTAATAAGAAATTACATTCAGATACGTCTAGTTTACTAGCAAGTTAATGAAATATATGTTCATAGGACTTACTAAATGTTTAAACAAGCACTGAAATAGATGACAATTAATATGGCGCTAAATATTTCTGAAAATAATTTACAAAATTTTTAAAAGTGAAGAAGAGGGTTGTGAAATCGTTTAGCGTCAGTATAATCAGTTACCAATAATCAGGCCATTGTTCCTCGCGAGCTTAGAATAAAACCAAGGATCACACAAGTATTGAACAAGCGCAGTATTTATTATCTAGTATTATGTTAACCATACACTAATGCAGAGGCAAAAATCTCATCAGGATTTCCGGCCCTGTAGTTTAAATGAAAACCAACTCCAATACAAAACATCGCACTTAATCTATCTGGGCGGCACAACAGAATTTAATTTCCGTTACCTCGGAGCTATGAGCAAATCTTGATCTTTTTATAAACCTGAGGATTTAAAAATCAGAAGGGGTTAAAATATTTTTCGGAGTTTATAAAATTGGAAAAAATCGAGTATCGAGCTGTCCTTAAATATTGAAAGACAATACGCCTACGCAAATCAAAGACAAGTTTGGTACTGTGTACGGGGACTTTGTACTATCATTTACAACCGTGAAATTTTGGGCAGCTGAATTTAAACGTGACTTTAAACGGCCACACAAGCATGGTCGACGATGAACGTTTGGATCGTCCAAAATCTGCAACCACTGACGATAACATTGCACAAGTTCATCAAATGGTACCAGACCACCGCCAAATTAAAATTAGAGAGATAGAAGATGATACGTCCTACGAATATGTCCAAAGAAAGTGTTTGTCACACATTGAATCAAGATTTAGGCATGAGAAAGCAGTCCGCGCGTTGGTTGTCGCGTGTTTCGTCACTTTGGACCAGAAACGTGTTCGAATGAATATTCCAACGCTCTGTTGACGCAGTTTATGCGCAATAAATCAGAATTTTGGTGCCGGCTAATTACTGTTGATGAAACTTAGGTACACCATTACATTCCAGAATCAAAAATACAGTCAAAACAGTGGCTGCCAAGCGAGAATTGGCTCCATAAGAGGCAAAGACTTCCTTCGGCTAGGAAAGTGATGGAGACTTTTTTCTGGGACAGTAATGGAGTTATCTTAAATCAATTATCTTCAAATAGCGAAAACCATTATCGGAGCGTACTACAAATCATTACTTGACAAGCTGAGCATAAGTTGCGGAAAAACGACCACATTTACAGAAAAAAAGTTGCTCCACCAAGACAAAGTGCTGCCTCACATCTCAGCGGTTTCCATGCCGAAAAGCCACGAATTACGATTTGGACTGCTTCACCGCACTCCTTATCACCAGACCTAACCCTAAGCGACATTTTTTTGTTCCCTAAGCAAAAAATTGCACTCGGAGGACAAAGATTTTCATCGAATGAGGAGGCCATCACCTTCGTAAACAACTATTTTGCAGAAGAGAAACCCTAGACTTATCAAGGCCTTATAGAAAATACATATCCAAGTGTCTGATTTTACCATGACAAAGTAGTTCCACGGTCCACGACGATCAGAACAACCCAAAGGATTATGTTGAGGCTAATAAATAATATATACTGACTAAGTTACCCAAATGCCCTCAGTAGCAATATTTTAGATTTTCTTGGAATAGGAAATAGGGAAAAATATTTTCATTCTATTTTTGTCTTAATCGCATTTTTCTGGCCTACTGATGGAATTAATTTGGTGTAAATATTTTCGAAACAAAGTTAAATGGAAATCATATTTCCCAATAAAAATTTTATGAAACAAAAGTTTCCCATTCAACTTTGTTTCTAAAATATTTACACCAAACTGATGCAATTAGGCAGAATATATTTATCGTAAATTTAAACTCAAAGGTGATTGGGTCAACAAATACATTTTTAAAGATGCAGCAAGTGGAAAGCTTTTAGACGCAAACAAATGTACTGAAATTACAAAATAAATATTTTCCAATCAACACCCGAATAATTTAAATCACTCAACATAACACATCATTTTATAATATTGTATGTACATATATAAATTTTCCATTAGTCGAAATTTATATATCCATATGTTACAAGACAGGATCATAAATCATGATTGTTAACATATTCATCATAATATTTTATGATAACGCATTTTGCAAATTCAATCGCTTTTTTTAAGCAAACACGAAAAAATCTCCTATTACCATACATTATGGCACACATCACATTACATTATGAACAACATTTAATCAATGAATATGAATTAAACCCACCGCGCGATTTAGAAACAACCTTGAATATAGTGCCCCAACATTAAAAGATACCTAATAAAAGTTTCAAAGCATGCAATTATGATATTAAATATTATAATTATAAGCTAACACAAACATAATTACATTTTAATTAAAATCCATAAAAATTTCTCAACAAACCACATCGCCAAACACTATATAATCCATTATTTTCCTCATTTATTATTATGATTTATTAATTCGTTTTTTACCCTCCCGAGAAAAGGATGTATTTGAATGACGTATGCGATCCATATTTGAATTTTGAACGTGATAAAAATGGATAATAAATTATATGTTTTAGTTTCCTGTTAACCTATCATTATTTTATTACCTACATCAATCCCTTTTATGAGGGGCAACAGGATAACATCACAAATTTATAATTTCTACATATTAATACACAATTTTCTTTTTATATATCTTATTTAGATCACGGAAATAGAGGCGGTGTATTTCTGGTACCAATGCATGGTGGTATATGGACACTATGCATAGACCTAACCGAACATGAAATGAGAATATTAGGAAAATCGGGATTTCCTCGCGCTGCACCTTGCGTTAACTATTTAGCTGGAAATATTGAGGGATCACGCGAAAATGAAGAGACCCGAAATGATTGGCAACATAGTGAGTCACAGGCATCGTTACAACCTCATTTAAGTAGGTACAACATTGTGAAATCAAACAAAAACCAAACAAAAATCTATTAATATTATAATGTATCAAATTCTATCAATTAAAATCCATTAGAGATTCTATCCTATAGATGTAATATGTATATAAATTCTGTTGTGTATGTACATTTTATTTTTTATTTTTTCGAAATTATATGGCTTTTTGTATAAAGCCACATATGTTGTACGCTACTCTAAAACTATATATAACCTAGTTTCTATTTATGTAGATATATTTATTTATAGTTTTCATTTATCATGCACATTTTTTATTATTAAGCACTTATTGTAACACCGCCAATGTATGCACTCGAACTATACGATTGGATGCACTCTATGTTTCCATTTTAACAGAAGTTTGTGTTTAATTGAATTTTAATTTTATATTATTCCATAAAAATCGTTCAGTAGAGTGGGTACATATAGTGAAGATTTAGTTTCAATCCTTATCAATCAGCTTTTGTTGAAAGAGGCTCGGGGTATTAAAAAATCGATTTTTCGATATAGGGCAAGCCACTACTCTACATCATGCACATTTTGAATATATTTTTTTTAGCTCTAGTTAGTTGCGCTTCATTTGTGAATCATACAAAACCTTACTATCAACAGACATAATCAGTTAATCAGTGCCCAAGAATTATTCAAAAATTAATTCAACTTTGTTAAAAATTAAGACAAGAAAATATTGGTTTCCATCCAAGACTATTCTGTGCTTCATCATCATTGTTGGTCGCATTGTCAACATTGTAACTACTATTTTGGCTCCGCTTCAGGAGCCAATATTTATTTTTACCTAGGTAGATCAGCCGAGCAATACAACTGACTACTCTTAACTCAGCTAAACAACCCTTTTTCTTCTTTAACGCTCGTCTCTATTTTGAAGTAAATATTCACACAAATATTTTAAGAGACTCACTATCACTGGAAAACTCTATCCTTGCAAATATTTTCAAATTTTAGTTCTACTTCCCAACTTCTTGTCGCTTTTCTTTACACATACAATACAATGCAATAATTTTTTGTCTATCTGTTTTCGTATCATATTATTTCGATTTATGATGTTGCTGGTTTGTTTATCTTTTTTATAAATATTCTCACATTTTTTAAGTTTTATTTGCAATTGCAGAAAACACTGTTTTTGTAATTACAAAACTTTTGAACTCCCAGTATTGTCCATGGTTCATTATCCAGCAATTAATTAGAGAACGTCGACATGATTAGTGTGGATGGGTTCATCTCGGATATGGCATCAGGTCTAAAATAATGTTTCAAAATCAAACGGTGGCTCCTCAAACTAGCCTCTAGTGTAGGTTGAAATCCGGGCGTGTTGATAAACGTGACCGATAACGTCTTAAGAGGAAATTTTCAGTCGTGAGTATTTTCCTGAGACGATCCTCTTTAGTGGTATATCACAGTCGTAGTTCTTTCAGTATCTCATGGTTTTCTAGCTGTTAATCTAATGACGTCCATGCTTGAACTGAAACAAATTAACTTACATCAAAGCAAATCAACATCTTTCGATCTAAAATTACTACTTGCTACATCACCGACTGCATATGTTTAATTCAGGAACCATAGCTCCTCGATGATGCGGTTTCTGGTTTAGATAAAGTTGTTGGCAGATACCCCTATAATGTGTCCGACGTTGAAGTTAAGAGCTTTCATTTTTATTTCTCTTAATATTAGTGCGCACTTCATTCATGAATGCAGCTGAATAGACGTTGAAGATGTCTCGTCACTCTTGAATCGTCAAATACATGCAAATTACAGGTAGTGCCTATCTTATGATTCGGTTTCACCTCCACCTTCGGAGGAGTTTATTAACCTTGTTTTCTGAAGCAGGTCAGATCAATTTATTACCTTTAGCGATAGGCTGCGATCCTAATGCTCATCACACGTTATGGAGTAGCTTAAGTATTAATAATAGAGGCTCGTCTCTACTTAACTATCTAAGCATATGTGCACTTGAAATCCTTAACACAGGCTGTTAACCAACTTTTACCAATTCAGTAAGGAGAAAAATGATTGATATTAAAGGGTGATTTTTTTGTGGTTAGGATTTTCATGCATTAGTATTTGACAGATCACGCGGGATTTCAGACAAGGTGTCAAAGAGAAAGATGCTCAGTATGCTTTGACATTTCATAATGAATAGACTTACTAACGAGCAACGCTTGCAAATAATTGAATTATATTACAAAAATCAGTGTTCGGTTCGAAAAGTGTTTCGCGATTTACGTCCGATTTATGGTCTACATAATCGACCAAGTGAGCAAACAATTAATGCGATTGTGACCAAGTTTCGCACTCAGTTTACTTTATTGGACATTAAACCAACCACACGAATGCGTACAGTGCGTACAGAAGAGAATATTGCGTCTGTTTCTGAGAGTGTTGCTGAAGACCGTGAAATGTCGATTCGTCGCCGTTCGCAGCAATTGGGTTTGTGTTATTCGACGACATGGAAGATTTTACGCAAAGATCTTGGTGTAAAACCGTATAAAATACAGCTCCTGCAAGAACTGAAGCCGAACGATCTGCCACAACGTCGAATTTTCAGTGAATGGGCCCTAGAAAAGTTGGCAGAAAATCCGCTTTTTTATCGACAAATTTTGTTCAGCGATGAGGCTCATTTCTGGTTGAATGGCTACGTAAATAAGCAAAATTGCCGCATTTGGAGTGAAGAGCAACCAGAAGCCGTTCAAGAACTGCCCATGCATCCCGAAAAATGCACTGTTTGGTGTGGTTTGTACGCTGGTGGAATCATTGGACCGTATTTTTTCAAAGATGCTGTTGGACGCAACGTTACGGTGAATGGCGATCGCTATCGTTCGATGCTAACAAACTTTTTGTTGCCAAAAATGGAAGAACTGAACTTAGTTGACATGTGGTTTCAACAAGATGGCGCTACATGCCACACAGCTCGCGATTCTATGGCCATTTTGAGGGAAAACTTCGGAGAACAATTCATCTCAAGAAATGGCCCGGTAAGTTGGGCACCAAGATCATGCGATTTGACGCCTTTAGACTATTTTTTGTGGGGCTACGTCAAGTCTAAAGTCTACAGAAATAAGCCAGCAACTATTCCAGTTTTGGAAGACAACATTTCCGAAGAAATTCGGGCTATTCCGGCCGAAATGCTCGAAAAAGTTGCCCAAAATTGGACTTTCCGAATGGACCACCTAAGACGCAGCCGCGGTCAACATTTAAATGAAATTATCTTCAAAAAGTAAATGTCATGGACCAATCTAACGTTTCAAATAAAGAACCGATGAGATTTTGCAAATTTTATGCGTTTTTTTTTTAAAAAAAGTTCTCAAGCTCTTAAAAAATCACCCGTTAGTTTGTGATTGACATAGAGTAACGATTTGATCATTTCATCTTTTGTTAATTCGAAATTGAGCAATAATATTCTCACCTCTGATCGTAGGTCCATCTCTTTTAAAGACTCGTTTAAGCCTCAAAAGACCTACTCTTAAACTTTACCGTAATAAGAAGCTGACCAACTGGGAGTTATTCTCTTTAGAGCGGATTTGGCGAGATATGTTAGACTGACGACATTGAATTGCTAGGTTCATCTTTGACGGACGCAATCACATCAGATTTCGAAAAATTTTGTTCTTTTATTACCAAGCAAAAAACTTAGAACAAGCATTTATGTTGTTCTGATCTTAAAAAACTTGGATAACGTTTTAGCAGTTCCAAAATAATATAAAAAAAAGTCTAAGATCCGCTCGCAGAACTTCTTGAATTAGCTTCTACGAAGAATTTAAGGAATTTTGGAATCGCCAGACTTAATAGGTCTCTGGTTAAAAATGGTTCTTGCAGACTTGATGTACTGCGGCTTCCCAATGGTAGACCAACCTCTTCCAATAAGGGAATTATCGAATTACTGCTTTTTGTTCATATTCCCGGTTGCGACGTTATCAATCCTGATTTTGTTTTCCCCGGCCAATCTAACACTGTTAATCCTCACAAGTGGGGCTTAGTCTGCAGGCGTGCCACTCGCGAGTTTTTGCGTTGAAGTTTATTTTCCTTCATGCGTGATCAATCAGGTGGTACGAGTCTTAAGACACCCATGAGAGACTCATTCTGTTGGAATTCGTTGCAGGTTTTGGAACCTACTGGGCTCTCTAGGCCAAAACTGCACAGTGTTCCAAGCCGACCTGATAATACCAACAGGTGAACCTGATAGATCTGTGCAATCCTATGAATGACCATTTCGAAACTGGTGAAGGGCTAACATTTTATTAGCCTTCTTTGGTCCAGCAACAGTATTAAGATTATGTGGGTTCCCGTTCAATGTGATTGAGGGAAATATGATAGATGATGCTTCAGCTAATGCAAGTATTCATTTTGCCTGAACCGGATTCACCCTTCATCTTCAATAATTGTAACAAAGCTATTAAGAACTACATTTACTAAAAGGCTAAGCGTAATTGACTTGCCTTTACTTCCTTTCCCTGCCGGAAGACAAAGTATTTCATTTGTAAACCTAACTTTAGATTAATAAAGTACACTTTATCTTTAAAGAAAGACCAACTAAGAATTTTGATCGCTATTCTGACCGTCTATGCTCGTTTTAAACTCCATTTACTTTACGAATGGAGCTTGTTGTGTGCCGAATGCCTTCAAGAGGAAGATGACAGCATTCATTTTATTCGCAGTTGTCCAGCTTTCGGGGTAGCTTGGGTTCGGTTTCATAACTAGAGATCTTTGAATTTTGAACAATGACCTTTCTTGGCCTGATTCAAGCTTATATAGTTTTCCAGAGTTGCCCGCTTGACACCCTCCAGCTTTGATCTCTTTAATTTGTGGGTGCGGTTGTTTCTGTTTAACACGAAAATAAATTTTTGGATTGTAAGAGATGATTGAATTTCGACGATAAGCCCGCGCGCGAGAACATGCACACAACACATCAAACAAAACTGTTATCCTCTTTTCTTCAAGGTTTTTTCTATGATATCTGTTATTCTATGAACTTATCCCTTTCGAGTCCTGACCAAACAATTGTGTAGGTAAAATACGATTACAGCAAAACGAATGTCGGCAGTTGATTTATGCGCATATATAAGTCCAACCTACACGTTTGTGCGTACTACTACAAATTTATTTTCCCAAAAAATGTCACCCTAATTATAGTTCAAGTGGCACAATCGTGTAGGATAGTTTTAAGACATCGGAAAAATCAAGGAAATTAAATGTTCACTAATTTTGATGAAATTTTGAGATGTGATTCAGAATTAACTTAATAAACGGAAAATCAATTAAGTTGTAAATAACATTAATTTTAAGTATGGAAAATGAGACCCACACAATTGTGTGCCTTGAACGTGGACAATGCAATTCATTAAAATAAAATACGGAGACCAATTTTATAAATTAAAATAAATAAAAAAAATACTTTTATTTCATTTTCCAAACAATTTTTTTGGGACGATAAGCACAAAAACACATTACATTTTTGGCATCGACAACGTGTTCGAGATTTGCAAGTTTCAAATTTGCAATTTCTGGTGGTCCCAAGAGATTCATATATCGGCCTGTGTTCGTATTCGTCGTATCTCTTTGCGATACACGGCAAAGGAGAACACATTGTAGATCGAGCTAGGAACACACGCGCATCTTCATCACTACTGCTTCGTCTTCTGTCTCGTTTAGCATTTGAAATTAATGCACCAGCTATTTAAATTGCAATAAATCCATTTGACGCGTTTTCGTTACGTTGCAAGCTAAACAATCTTGGCGGACTCCATCCATCGTCTGCTGAATCCGATCCAGATTAAGGTTCAGTATACACAATTGTGTATGTTCTGTTGTGTTGTGTTTTCAAACCTGACTTCTTAATTAATTATACCACAGTTAAATGAATTTTTATTGTTTACAGATAGTTAATTGCTTAATCATCAAAATTTAAGGAAAATAAATAATTATAATTTTATTTAATTGGTACTTACTTTTGTATGGTGTGTAAAATTATTATAAAATTCACCACTTTTCGGTGTTAGAAATTTGATTAAAACAGTATTGCTTATAAACCTAAATTGACATTTTTGCAAAGTTTATTCGTTTATCCCTAAAAACAAAATTCAAGTGTGTCAAAAGATAATACAATAAAAAACGAAACATTTTCCTGAACCTAGTTGGAGCCTACACAAATTTGTATACCGGTCCGTAATAATCATTTCGATAAAGAAATATTAGCGCCATTTAATCGATCACACAATTGTGTGGATTGAACTTTCGCTAACGTCAAGTTTATTATTTGTTCGAACTCGAAAGGGTTATCGGGGTTAATTCTTCAACCTTCAGTAGTTTCATTCGTTTTGAAGTCTTTCTATGTCTTCTAAGTCTATGTGAGCTAACGAAACGCAATTTTGTTGGGAGGTTTTTGCTGGCTTGAGTACAAATCACCTACTCGCGAACTACCAGCTTTAATACATATCCAATACAGAAGCTTGCGTTAATTACGATGGTAAATTTTGTACATTATTAGAACAAGACCATGAACATTTCTTAGGTTTGTCCAAAAATTGAGATTCCTCTGTTTCTAAATAAGCTATAAACCGCACAGACTTTACTTTAAAAAATATCAGTAGCAATTGCCTGAAATTAAGTTCTTAATTAATTACTTAATTTATAAATAAGTTTTGAAATAAATAAATATTGCCTTTCCAAGGAGTTCCATTAAGATAAACCTTAATTAAAAACTAAAGTATATAACCTGGCTCTACGAACGGTAGCTAATCTTTTAAAGCCTTAAATCTGGCATCAAAAAATATTGTATTGAGAATTATAACACTTATTTAATAATGTAAAATTTAAATAATTAATCTAAGCCCAAAATTAATTTATTCATACCATACTCGTAAATATGCATTTAATACATTACTCAAAATATTATAAAAACAAATTCGCAATCGAAACAAAAATTGATGTACAGACAGATTTAGCAACTACCGTATAGTGGCAAAAAATAAATTTGTAATGTTTTAGCCATCAAAGCTGATCAAATAAGCCCACCATATGGATTATATTTTTTTTTTTTTGCTTAGAGCCGACATAATCCTAAGAAATTAATGAAACGTGGACAGTTACGGACAGAATAAAACCTGAGATCAAAGATACAGCTTTGCAATCCGTTTGATTTACTGATTTCTTCAACTACTCCACTTTCCAATGTAACATTTTTTTCCTCTCAAAAATTGAAACCATTATACTACAAATAAGAACATGTGACTTGATTCTTGATTTCACCTTTTGCCAACACGAACTGTAGACCTAATATTTATTTTCCCCAATTTAGCGATTTAGAACAAGGAGGTTCAGAGTACCACTAGTCAAATTAGCAAGATATTGTTATTAACTTTGCATGTGTTTTGGTAAGTTTACCAAACAATTCTGATTTTTAGTGGTTAATTTAGACACGTTTTAGGTACAGTACTATTTAAAAAATACGAGACATAACAAAAACGGGGAGCCGGATTCGGTTGGTTGCTTTAATCTGAGCGTATATATGCAAGCTTGGCGAACTCAAACACTTCTTGTAAGATATTTTAAGTGTCATTATTAAACAATTTTTATGCTGTGTTGATATTTATTGTAGATAACTCAAAAATACACTCTCTCATTTTTGATTAAGATTAACTAGCGGAAAGACCTAATAATTTTAAATTTAATATAAATTATATCAAACGTTGAAGTACACTATGAATGCCACGTTTTCTAAAAATTTCTTAATCCAACATATTCCAGCAACAGATTCTCAGTAGACTGTGGTCTAGCTTCTTAGCTCTGAGCGTAACATTTTGCAGAGAAATCTATATAAAAAAAGCGCATCAAATAATAGTATTTGAATTTCCTGACTTCGACCGAATGACTCCGAAAAGCGGAAGCGATTAAAATTGAATTAAGTATCCAGTGGAGCCTCGCAAGCTTAAGTGAGACAGACGAAAAAAGATTTTTTTATTTTTACGCATTCGCCTTTTGTCAAATTTAATTTTTTCAAAGCTAATTTCATTTGTAATGAAATTGTATCATTCATTTGTATCATTCTTTTTAGAAACTATTTTATTTATCTTGGCAAAACCTTATAAAAAATATTTTTAAATATGTAATACAAACAGCGCTTGAAGGTTCATCGGATATTATCGCAAATATCCGGAAAATCCATGCTTTTCGTGTAGCTTTCAACATTTACTTAATTAACTGTTAACGTAAAATTTAAATTTAATATTTTTTTTTATAAAATTCTAATTAAATATATATTTCTAGGAATGCAAAATTTATCAATATCATGCTCATTGGTTTGCCTAATAATATTAGGTAGTGCTGCATTAGTGGGGGCATTTGGCGTATGCCAAAGACAAATTAGCGCTATATTAATTACAGGCGTAATGTATTTACTGGCAGGTATAAAATATAATAACAATTCTATATAAATATACATACATTTTAAAATAAATATTTTTTTCAGCCCTATTTGCTCTATTCACTCTAATGATAATACATTTTAAACGTCAGCAAGGTCGTCCAACAGTAGATAGTGATTTTGATAGTACAGTAGACGGTGTGGTCGCCGTAAGAGGTGCCGCAAAAGCAGCCTCAACTTTACTGGGTGCTCGAGTATTTACGACATCGTGGAGTTTAGACTTAGGTTGGGGCGGTGTTGTTCTATGTACGATTACTTCAATCCTATGGATCCTACTATCCAAAATTATGCGATACAACCCAATATCGGCATTTATGATTTAATTGATAATAAAATCCCGACCATTGACCAATTTAAAACTCGTAATAAATTTACAAAAAAATATATTTAATTTAATTTTGTGTTACAAAAAAATTTAAAAAAATGTGAATTTATTTTTATGAAACTTCAGCTTTAAATGAACCATTTCAAATGCATTTATTTATACTTTTGGTCTCACACATTACAAACTGTGTATTAAGAAATTTTTAAGAATTTGGAACCAAAAATTATTTATTAGCTTGTTATCTTTGCAGAGAAAAAAATATTAAATTAGATTTACAAAATCAAAGTTCTATTTTTACAAGGATCTAGCCAAAAAATTTAAGTTATATTTTGTTTAAAGTTTGAATTTATATTTACATCAAAATTTTTATATCTATTTTAAAAGACAGTATCTATTTATTGTTTGCGGTGTATTTTTATGCAGCTTTGGCCTTAACAAAAAAATATTTTTAAACAAAATTGGAAATAAATTAATTTTTTTAACAAAAACACATGAAAATAATTTTAATCAAGTAATTCTTCGTGAGTAATGCGATAACGATGCAGACAAGTCAGCTAAAAGATTAAACGGAGAGAGCCCTCTCCATATAAGAACAATGAGTGACCCCATGAACTACAAAGGTAAACTGAATAATACAGAAAATAGATAGCAGCACTAGTGCTACAAACTATTAATCTTTTAACAATAAAAATAATATTAACAACAAGAATAATAATAATAACAACAATGTCATAAATATTAACAACATTTAAATAGTAAAGTAAATAAATAATAAAACAAATTGCAACAATCAGAAAATAATAGAAAAGAAAAGCAATATTGCGGAATGTGTTCCTATCAGAGAAGTAAGGGTGCGTGAGCACAAGGCGTTTACAGTGAATGGTTACAGTTTTCTGTCTAGATCGACGAAAGGTGGCTTCGATGAACGTTGCGATATGGGCCAGAATCAACATTAGTTTAAAATTAGTGGAAGTGCTAATTTTGAGTATATTGAAGTAATCGTTGCCAGAACTTAAAATCTGGACAGAACTCCGTTAATTATAAGCCCGATTAAATTTGTTGGCTGATCTCATTCTGAAGTCAGATCTTATAATCTTGAAAGGTGGCAGGTCAACAAAGATGGCGAAAGTGAGGACTCGCGCCAATGCGGTAGACAGTAAATGATATGTACGCAAGTAGAAGTAAAGGAAATTAAAAGTCATGGATGGTGGAATAATGAGATTCAGTATTGGTATGAAAGAAAACAGTTAGTTTAAGAAAAGATTTAAATGTCTTTGAACTTGCCCGCTGGCATTTCATCTGCGCTAGCAGATTCTGGTCGTTCCAAAAAGATTTCAGTGTGCCTCATTGCTTGTATTACGTTCTGTCAGTCTTAAATAAAATTATGGCTTTTGAACAAATAATAGTTCGAGCTAAAAGGAAGTTTCTACTATTTTTAAGGGTAATCCATCATTTCAACATTTCATTCGATTTAGTTATCACACAAAATTGCCTTGTTTTGGTCATGTAGCCACATGTCAAAATTTTTGAGGCGCAAAACGAAATAACGTAAATCGAAATAGTATTTGGGGTATTTTTCCTTTAAGGACGGAAAACAAAAAAATGTCATTCTACAATTTTCCTTCGTTTTAATTGGAAAAGGCAAGAATATCGACGAAGCATAGAATCGTGCTCAGGAATGTTTGAATCAGGTAACAATTTACTTATATGTATTATTTTAATTTGCGTGTAGTGCAATCAGTTCAACCTCAAAAACTCTCTATGGTCTGATTTGAGTGATACACTCCTTGATTAAGATAGAGTAGATAATCGTGCACAATACTATGCGAATGTTGACGAGAGGTAATAAATTAGCAAAAGAGATTATATCAGGATTGAAAAAAGTAGCAAATTATCAAAAAACACTAAGGTTGCGTTTACAAGTTGATCCGAAAATTACTCCAATCATTATTGTTATGTGTGAATTTAGGAAACACGAATTAATTATTTTGCAAACGTGGAAGAACATACAGATTCTAGTGTAAATGGTGATCGAGTTAGTATCAAAATTGTTATTCCTTCCATAAAAAAATAGAAAATATTAAGAATGCTTGATAGCATTTTTATAATGAATATTGAAATGATTGGGTTGTTCGAAGGAATACTACTACTTGACAATGAATGATGGAAAGAGATTAGTTAATTCTGACTGATTTAGAATTAAATACCTAGTAAGAGAGCAGTTACTCAGGGAAATGTGTTTGTGGATATGTTGTATGAGAATATTGAATCATGTGGAAATGTAAGTTATTCTTTAATGTCAAAATAGATTAATGTTCAATATAATTATGAATGCAAGGAATTTGACTAAATTACTTCGAATGATGGAAAATATGTATAATATATGAGTTTATCAGGATCATATATATAATTGTGAGAAAGGGAGATCAAGTGCGAATGAATTGGACAGCAATATAGCAACTAATTTGGAGGCATTGTCAAAACAAAAATTTAAAGAAATCCAATATTCATGCCAGGGCGTCTGCAATCCAAAAATTTCACAAAATGATTCAAAATATAATTATTTACGGGAACAGCATAGAATTTAATTTTAAAAATGGGACATAAACTAAGTTGTGATTGCACACATTAACGTCGGAACCCGACCCGAATAACAGAGCAAGGGTTCTTTCTAATTACCCTGCTAACGAGGGCGAAATCCCGAATTATATTCAACCCGAAATAAAAATGTCGTTTTTTAAATCACTTAATTTGATAATGTTCGTCGAAGGGAATAAGCTTAACGCCGAAATAACTCAGCTGTGGGATTTTCTTCAAATTAATGTTTATATGGACTTCAAATGGAATTTTCAGTAAACAGGAACAAAACAGTTTGCAGATTTTCTTGGTGTCCAAATTTTAAGAGGAAATGTTAAGCAATTCAAGAAAAATGTTTATTTTAGTTTACAGTTGATATATATTTGAAAATTTTTCAAAAACAATTAAGTTAAAAATATGAGTTAAGCAAACATAAGCCTGATATAAAGTCTCAACCAGCGAAAACTTAAGAGCTGTGTTGTGTTCCGTTTGGACCACTTAGGGGAGCGGTACGACCACCAAAATCAGTTGTTTATTTGTGACGAGAAGCCTATTTAATTTTAGTGATTGTAGCACCAGCCGAAATGGTACAAGCAACATGTAACTTAAGCTCTTAAGTATGGCTGGTTGAGGCATAAATGAGATCAATCTGAGTAGGGATGAAGAATGCTACAAACCGTTCTTTGTAAAATATACTTCCTCGTAAATAGTATCTTATTATTTATGATTATTTTTTCTTTCCCAGTTACCATAACAATAGATACAATAACCCAGTTGTCCCATTTAAAGGTATAAATAGGTTCACGCAATACACGTGGACATTAGGACTATTACATTAGCTGGCTATTCTAACTGGTAAGAAATTAGAGCAAAGCAATTTAGAATTAAATATGTATAAAATAATTTACCAATGATTTAATAGACTAACATTTTTACAATAGTCACCAAACACATGTTCTCTACGGTTAATTTTATCAAGATAGATTACGGTGGCCTCACCTATCGTAAATGGAACTCTGGTAAAGTGAATTTTATTATTCATTGTTTACGACTTTATTTCCTCACCTCGAAACAATGCAGCGGCGAAATGCGCTCTGTTCAACGTTGAAGAACTAACGTATGAGTAAAATTCAAGGTAAACAACATTCTCTCGGTAAGGGACGCAATAAAACAAAAGGCCAAATTTATTACGATCCATCACCATATCATCCTATTATTGGATACCAATAAAACTCTGGAGACCTTTCCAATTGTATCGAAATGGCGGTATGGTGTGAGATAAGCAAATTAAGATAGGAATAGTATTCCACTTCAATTCGTAACCCATTTACCATACGGTGCCAACCATCAAACTAAAATAACGGTATATGCATATGGAACTACATCATCTTCACGTGCGTTTAACAATATCTATAAATTGATAATATTTTGATTGGTCCAATTTGGTAGTTGAGCAAGTACATAATAATAAAATACTAACTAGTCTAGGCAGCGTAACAAAAATATTTCGCCACATAAAAATATAATGTACACAAAACATATCACAACATAACCTCAAAAATGGCCAAATAGCCGCTACTTACAGTAAGTTACGTAGATTAAATAAAAATTACAACACTCTTATACTTTGCAAGCACTATAGAATTAATTTCTACTTTTTAACTAATGATTAAATATTGAATTTAATGAAATTGGCGTACTACGGCGAAAGGCCCCTTAGAACGAGATCACTGTGTATGAATTATGAAAACTATTTTGTGTAATATAATAAATGGCGCGTATATCCAAATGTCAAAATTCAGTGCAAACAAAAAAACAAAATATGCAACATATTCAGCGAGGGGCAAAAAAGTCTACACCGCACTTTTATTAGTCTCCAACAAATTTTTAATTTATACAATTACCATAGAATTTTTATAGTTTCATATTTAAATATGTAATTACAATTTTTCATTTCTTTTGAAATATATAATTTTAGTGTACGACAGAATTAAAATAAAACGATATGTAATTATATTTACACAAAATTAAAAATAAATGTTTGCCTTTTTTACAATAACACTTTACACATTCTCCTCTATGCTCTATCTTAGACGGTTTCAATTGCCCCTTTCTTTCGTAATTTTTCCTCGTTAGCTGCTATAAATGATGTCTCTTCTGAACTGGTCGGTGATTCAATTACAGTAGATGATGGTTGACTTTCTTTGGCTATGCTTGCGATCGATAAATCCGACGGCAACATGACGCGGGACGGTGTTTGCGACACTGATGATGAATTAGAATTTGTAGCACGTGACACTGGGCTCGAGTTTTGTGAGCGGCGAAAATCTTCCAATGGTATTTCTTCGGATCGTGGCCTCTGCAATTTCGGACTATTTTCACGTGAACGTGATATACGAGATTTGGAACCGTCACGAGAACTCGAACTTGAATCACGTTTACTATGGCTTGAACCGGAACTACTATTGTTTGAATAACGTCGACGTTGTTGAGCATCTTGACTAAAAGTTAAATTTTCATTAAGCGATTGGTTAAAATTTAGCACTGATACACATACTTTTCGACAACAACTTTATTTCCCATCACCTGCATTCGGGTAACACTTCCCGATGGCATGCTGTCCCGACGCAAGGCGGCAGCAAAGCCAGGAACGCGATTTGCGGTTGAAAATAATGGGCGATGTTCTCTAAGGCCACGAGATGAATTAGGACGTAGACCGGATGACGTCGTATACACAGAAATTTGGTTTGATTCACCCGCCTGTCCGCCCGGTATTTCAAGCAGTTGAGCAATTTGATACATTTTCTTTTGTCGAGCTTTACTTCGTCCCTTAGTTAAACGTTGTTTCGCTGCCATGCAGCGTATATGGTCATCAAAAATGAATTTAGCCGATAGAATTGGTGTTCGATTTGTAGTTGCTCCACCCCGGTGTAGCGTTAAATGCAAACATCTTGAATCTTCCTTATCACCGGCAACTTCAACATCTTGCAAGAAACCAACCAACTTTGCAATACCCCATCCTAATCTCTTGGCATCGGGTTCAACCAAAATTAATTGCATTATATCAATAACCAAAAACCGTCTATACTTGACCCCATCTTTCATCACAATTGTACAAGCAATTAAATCGCTGTTATCTGAAACAAAACAAACAAAACAATATTATGAACCTTTAACGCGAGAAGCCGAATCGATCGTACTCAAATCCAAAACATTATCGATTTGTACACATTGCGCTTGATTCGTTAGCGGCAACAACGTTTCCGTATCACAAGCCAGTTGTTGGCAAATTTTTCGTAATAAAAAAAATACCCGTATTGCACGTCTTGCTTTTTCAACCTCGCCACAGGGAAGCCGCCGAGTAAATCCAATTCCCGTTAGTGGTGTCCCGGTCGGTGGCAATAAGATTGTCGCATCCATACATAAAAATTCAACATTTAATACAGATTTAATCATTTCGTTGTATTCATCCTCAAATAAGTCTAAGAAAATATCCTCGGATTTATAGAAATTTCGTAAAACAGTCATACTCTGGACGCGTGCATTAAAAAGCGATCCCTTCTCAATTTCGAGCGCTGTACTATCACTTACACGATCGTTTACCAATTGGCTAAATAATTTTAGCGTCAATTCCAGTGTAACCAAACGTATTCGGCAAGCTAAAAATAAAGTTTGGAATTAGTTTTTCTATTCCAAGAGATACTTAAAACGGAAGTAACAAAGAATTATTAAGAGCTTACAAGGCTGACTTGATAGATGAATGATTTGCAGAAGTTTATCTAAAATAATTGTTCTATATTTTATGGTTCCATTTGTCTTATTTAACACTTGATCTAGCCATTCAGTATTTACACCTGAAAAAAAAAAAAAATAAAAATGGGGAGTAAGATTAGAGACACAAAATTATTAAATTGTAGTAGTAGGCTACATAAGGTGGACAAACCATCTACATATTAGCGTAAAAGCAGCGTGAAAGGGAATAGTTCGAGATTATACCTAGACGTCTAAGAGTTTGATGATATTACCCACTCACCTTTGTTATTAGATAAAGCGAACAATAAGCACAGCGACAATAATGCCAAATAATCATTTTCGGTGCAATCCAACGCCGAAAGTATCATATCAAAAAATGGTCGGTTTGAATCCTTAGTTTTCGTAAATCCTTTTTTAAGTTTTTCTTTTTCCTCATCAGTAATATTTACGTGATCCAATTCCTCGGATAACGTTTCTGACGTAGAACTAGACTCATGCGGCTCATGATTATTTGAATTCGAGGAACTACTGCATGATTCACTATGCTGATCCGATACTCCTGATGTACTCGAATTTGATGATAAAATTGTACTTTCAAGTGCTTCCTCCAAACTTTCTTCTGGTTGACCAAATCCCAGCGCAACAAATTCTCGTTTTTCTAAATTAGCGTTAAGCACTTCGATAGCTCCATCTTTGAATACGCTATGATCCCCATTTAGAAGGACCCACGCAAGCGCATATACCAGGGGACCATGCGTGATAACCAAAAATACAAGTGACAACAAAAATAATGAAACAACACACGATACGCGCGGATTATTAATTTCGGCTATATCAATGTCCACAACCTTATTAAGAACGGCCGCCAAATTACGAGTCACTTCGGCCATTGAAATGGGTGGTGAAGGCGTCAATGAGAATATATACAGCGGTACAAATAATTTATGGAGCAAATGTTCGGTTAGCACGGCATTCAAGTCGGCAATATCCAAACAGAGAATATCATTTAAGTAATGTAGATGATCAAGATGTTCGGCAACTAAATTAGCCAGTCTATGCTGAGATTGATGACTGAAAATTATAAAAAAATGTGTTATACAAAACATGTACTTAAACAAATATTACTCACTCAATATCATTGCGGACGCAAGAATCCAATTCTAAAATATGTTTTCCAATGAACCAAACCAAATTACTAAAATACGGTGCAGCTGTTCGATCTCGTATAAATTGCAGCATGCTTGTATTTTGTACACGGTACACATTTAGTGATATTGTTCGAACGGCAATACGGACCATGGACTCGGGATGATTAAAAAACTTAATAGCCTCGGTGTACAATGGAAAATCATTTGTATGCTCATTGTAGAAAAAATGTATGGTATGCGTATTTAATTTTAAGCTAAGTGTTTTTAGAAATAGAATGTAGTATCCCATCACGTCTTCGTCGGAGAAATCAAATTTATGGACGATTATTGAATTCACATGATTATTGCTTAGTAAATAATCTGGAAATAAATTTAAAAAAATCATGTTATTAGGTTGTTTGGTTAAGGTACGTGTCGGCGAGGAACCCTGTTTCTGCGAAACCTCGCCATTGCAATGGAGCGCTAAGTGAGAGATTGCAGAATTAATTCGGCTCTGAATAATTGTTTGACCAAAAAGCTGATACAAATTGATTGACATCTAAACAATATATATTTTCTAAATTCCAAAAGGACCAATTACCCACAAATTGTAGGGGAGCCCTTAACCCCATTATTCCGGTTGAATATGGAACGAAGGCTTTTTTCTTTCAAACCCAACTTAATTGTAAATAGGTACTCCAAATTATCGTGAAGACACGGAGACGTCGTCTTTATAAGACCTCAAACAGTGTAGAATTAATCACTGTTTGAGTGTCTTGGCTATATCTAGGCTCCAATAGTATATTATATTATTGAAGTACCGCTACAGTAAACTTTGTCAAAATTCAGGGAAACCATTAACTTAACACTTCTGTCAGCCTTGAGAATTTGCAAAACAATTTTTTAACGTGGTCGCAATAGAACCTCGGAGAGGAGCGACGCCCTAAGAGAAAAAGCCTCAGCTCCGAATATTCGGTGTTAAAATAATGATGAGATCCTTACAATACATCTATTTTGTAAATTCCGTAGTTTGAGCAATTTGTGCATTTTTAATGGAACCAATTGGAAGGAACCCAATTAAGGCAATGCTACAGGATGTTGACCAATTTATAATTATTAAAACAATTCTTAATTATCTAATAGCTAAATGTGTTTATTGCCTAAGAAATAGTAGTCTTTTATCAGTATTGTGATACTCGTACTGTGAAATTTTTCCTTCGAAAGGCACTTATTCTACTTTTACAATCAACAATTAAATAAAATATAATTCGGGTTCAGGAAAATAGTCCATAAACAATTTAAATAAATTTCTTTCTAATCTAAATATTTATGACTGGCATTAAGCCTCACCCTCAAGACGTATCGAAAAAACGGGATACAAGCACGAACAAGGCTGGTTCCTCGAATATAATCTTCAGGCGCCCCCTTCGTATCAACTTACAAAAAAATGAAGAGCCCGAAAAGCTCAATAAGATTCCGTTGGGGGAGAGAACGGATAGGCATATGGAAACGCTCTCATGAGCTAAAAAGATTATTGAAATGAGAGGGTTCGTCTGAAGGCTCTCTACTCAAAAGGCGGAGATCATTAGAATCACAGAAGAACACAAAAAGGACTAGAATGCAGGAAACCTGTAACTAAACCTTTCAATAAGGTGCTAAAAGAGTACTTAGTGGTGGCTGTCATTGATACAGAATACGAAGACGGATATATATCGTCGAAGGAAAACGAACAAGGCCTTGGGCCCACCCTTTTCGGCTTTCCGGAACGGAGGGTGGCACTGGAATCGTGTTAATTTGGCATCTTGTGCCTACCAACGGTCTTTGATCCTGTGCAAAAAGGCTGTAGAGGTAAAGTGAAGTCTGGTCTGGTGTTAGGCTAGAAGTAGTTTCTAGGGAAGATATCCCCTGCAGACCTAGAGCGAGAGCTTGGATCCCAGCAACCCCAAAGAAATTATGGAAATGTTACAAATTAGCAATCCTGAACTGCCGACTGCAGAGTGGCCAAGTTGGAAGAACCAAAGGCTAATTATATGTCACTTATTATCATATTAAACAGGGTGGCTGCCTGCGCTAGCGAGAACTAATGGTTTAATTAGCTATGGTTTCAGCGCAGTCACACTTAAGATTTATCAGAAAGATAAGGGTGGCATCTTGAGGGTGGTGATACCAAAAGAGGCCTCGGTCGACAACCTAAACATCATGGAAATGAATTTTAAACCAAGAAATTGTTTTTAGCAACGTTTCATGCAACGTAGCAAATAATCTAATTTTGATAGAGAGATGAACGATTCGAACCAAGACCTTCTGTAAAAATTTCAAATTTTTCAAACAAAAAAAGGTTTGTGACGAGAAAATTCATAGTAAAATTGAAAATTACAATTCATCGAAAAACCGTTGCATACAAAAAATGATTTCCAGGAAATTTCAATCCACAATAAGTTACATCAAAAATCATTTACTTTTGTATGAAGCTGGAATTCCTTATTATTCCAAAAAATGGTTTGATATACAATGTAAGGCCTATGATTTTGTACGCGGCCTTAGGGTACCCAAAAACCAAGCAAACAAAACCTGGAGTAACTCTAACTAAAATTCAGGCTAATCTGTCTAAGTGCAACGGGGGCTATGAGAATCTGCATCACTGCTCCTCTAGCCTTAGCCGGCCCGGTTTTCCATTTTATGCTGATATGGAGCTGCTTTTAATATACATTAATGTGGTTCCTCGACTACCCTGGCATAGAAAATTAGATAGCCGAACTCTGCGAAAGAGAGGGTGCAGATAGCACCTTCATTGGCACCGAACCCAGCCGCCTATTACAAAAGCCACAAATTATGGACTGGATAAAAACACCAAGGAAGCAGGTTGGGGTACGTCGCTTGGATGAGATACACTAAAACCTTCGTAGTTACAACGCCTAATTGGAGTACTAAAATTGGACCGCCAATCACTGAGATCCATAGCAGGACATGGCCCATTTAATGATCACTTGGAAAAATAAAGAAATCCCCAACTAACCGCTGTAGATTCTGCAACATAGCGAGAGAAACAGCCTAACAATATTGTTCACATGTAACATCCCCCCCCCCTCCTTAAAAGATTCGTGCAAATTCAATGCCCCACTTAATTTCGAAATATTTGTGATGTATATTACCTAACTATTCCTTTCCCAACCTGCGCCAGCATCTATATGGTTGCCAAAACAATAATCAATTGTTTTCTTTATTTCAATTAAATACGTTGAATTACCCATTTTGGGACGAATTTTTCTATAGCGTTTTTACTACTCTTTCGATTTGCACGCGCCTATTATCCAATTTTTATCGCAGAAGGTGATATACCAAAAACAACGATAACAATCACATTCCAATTTTACGAATTTTCTGAGCCGAGCGCAATCATTCGTACGATTTGTGCATTCGGTATTATTCGAATTAAAATCTTGGTTTTTATAATTTTGTTAGCATCTAATACAATTAGATCATACCAACACATTCTTCCAACGAATATCGGATCGAAGGTCAAATTTTCATGGATCTTGATTTGGGGATTTTGTGTTTGAGGGTGTTGATACTAAACTTGGGAAATTGGTTTATAGAGATTTCACGCGTATAGGTCTCACTCGTTCTAAATAGGTTATTTTACAAAACTAAAATCAATACAAATTATAAGAAGGGTAAAAGTCTCTTCTGCAGTTGTATTTATTGGTTTCAGAATCTTAATTTTGAATCCAGTTGCTGCACACGAGATACCTAAATGTGAATTCGATCACATTACGTCTGGAAGTGTTTAGTAAAATAAAGTCACGAATTTCCGTGTCTGTTTCGAAAAATATTAGTTTTTGAAGGCAATGTTTCCTTTGTACAGTAGTCGTAACTCGTTAAAATTACTTTTAGGCATCTCAGATTTAGATTGAAAACCTTGATTTCACCAAATATAAAGTTAGCTAAATTTTAATAAAACAAGCTTTCTATTTTTCCAATCTATAAAATCCATTACTGTCCGTATGCAAAATAATAACGCAAACTACTTACATAAAGAGGTTTCATTTCTTATGTTCTCGAATAATATATTGAGCGTCTGTAAAAGTTGAACACAAACAAAACTGGAGCCCCCACTTTTTTGTCGCATAATATGCAGAAAATACGAAAGCATATTCTTTTCCAGGAAAAAGCTGTAAATAATCCAAAAGTTTTAATTTAAATTGAAAAGAAATGTATTTCTCTTATCATACTCAAAAACGGACGAATCATTTTGGTCGCCCCAAATTAGTATTTCTGCAATGGATCGTAGGGATTCGACCAGTAATCCACGATTATGTTCCGATACGGTCGTATTTCTTTCTAGCACACTGTATAAATATTTCAAATGGTCCAGTGATAACCGATTCTTTGGTTTATTCCAGCCACCACCGAACCAACTACGACTTCGGAACATTTTTCTATTTTGGTCTTAAATTATAATAATGTACATGCAAATTATAATATTTTGATTGGTTTGTCCTCAATTTTTCCTTTCTTAAAAATAATATTGAAATTTTTCTTCTTTTTTTCTATTTCTTTCTATTTTCATTATTGTTTTGAATTTTTTTTTTCACGACGACATTCATCCATTCAGAAAAATAAACGAACGTCGACACATTAAATCCTTATAAATACACAAATTTGTTGTTTGTTTACTTGAATAATTTAATTGAAACTATTTTATTGTATTTTTACACTAATAAATATTAAATTAAAATAATTAAAATTCCTTTTGAACCAAACAAAAATAGTTACAAAAAATATTCACTACTGTCATTTTCATTTTTTATGATTACCAAATGTCAAAAAATTGTATAGTTGTTTCGCGGAGTTTATTTCTTCTCCACAGCTGAACTGCTGGTTATGATATTTCAGAAACTTATCGTTTATTCCGAATTTTACATATTAAATAAGCAATTTAAAATTGACCGTAATCGATTCTTGCGTCGAGAGTTAATTGCTATTAAGTTAGCAACGAAAGTAATTTTCATTGGAATTGCAATTATTTTAACTCGTTACGACTATTTTAATGTTAATGCTTTTGGTTAGGATTATTTAACGATATGTAAGTATGTAAATTTTACATTTTTCATGTAATTAAATTTGTAATGAATTCTCGTGCAATAAGTTGATCATGTACACTGAACTAAGTCAAGAAATGTAATTACAATTTATAGTAACACTGAAGATTGTTCTTCCGTTTTATATAATTTTATGAAAGAAAACTGATTCCTTGTCTCACAGGAGACACAAGAGACTCACATGCGCAACTCGTGCGAAAGATTCTAATCTTTAAAGAATGTGATAAGTGAAGAAGAATGTCATCATCATTGAGGTGACCTAATCTCAAGATAATCTCGTAATGAAACTGAATCACTAATCCAAGGTGAGACACGGAAAACGCATGTCAATAATGAAACTTGGTCACTAAACTGAAGCTATATTAGAAAGTATATAAAGGGTGGTTAAATTTTAACAACATTAGAAAGTAAATAAATATTTATATACGATATTACTCATATTTAAATGAAAAGTTACCTTAGAAATACACATATTTACAATTATAAATCCAAATATGTGCTGATACACAGAATATCACTAAGCTTTTAGCTACTTTCAATACCCCCTTATATTTAAAAAAAAAAAAATCTTCATAGAATATTTTAAATTTATTTTGCATTCGACTGTGGCTTTAACCCTCAATCTCAACCATTTCGGGTGTTGAAAAACCTTAGTAATAGAAAAAATTACAGATTTACATCTGGAGCCTTGGGCCTTAACTATTAACACAGAATACAAACAAAATCGACATTACTCGATTTTTATTTGGGAAAATTTCGACCGTTTTATATATCCTTGATTTGTATGGAAAAGGGTAGGATATGTAGGTAAAAACAATTATACACTGAACTTCTATACATTCAAATATTCAATAGGGGTAGAGTCAAATTTTTTTTGGTCCACTTAATAGCGTATATATTTATTTCAATATATGGTATTGGCTTTAACGTTAATTTTCAACGGCTATCGTTAGACTGTTCGCTTTTAACGCAAATAATCAGATATCTAGGAAAATTTGTTTTTGTACTAATACTAAGACAAAGAGATTAATTTGATACAAAAATAATTGTCGTTTTCCAAATACATATTCTAAGTACTTATATAATTACAACTGGAACACCAAAAAGCGAGTACTTTGCAATTCAAACTAATTTTACAAAACTCAAGGGTAGCTGGTAGAAAGATCGAAGTAGAAAAAAGTGCTTACAAGTACTTGAAATGTGGGAATGAAAACAACTAATAATCTTAGTAGGCGTTTTCAATTAGAAACAGATTTTGCTAACCTAGTTTGGAACATGTAGCGCTTCTAGTAGCGCTTAAAACGTGAATGATAAGCATAGAAACGAAAGAGAAAATAATCAGATACTCGCCGACAATTGTGTTCTTACTTCGATTCTAAAATCACAGAAAATTACTATGAAACCACCTATCCGAGGATTTTGCATTAGTGAATAACTATACTTTAAAGTATTTGTATTTCATGACGCTTGATTTAGTTATTAATAAGTTCATATTTCGTAAAACAACTCGAAGATGATTACTAGATTTTAAATCAAAATTTATGATTTATAACAAAATTCGAATTAAGTTGTTTATATGAAATTTGAACGGATCCGAATCAATATATGTGTCATGAAATGCAGCAAGTGTTGAGAAAAATATTCACATGCCATACTTTCCCAAACTCTGGTGTCGATAAACTCTCCGATAAATTATACATCCAAAAGAACTAACCAAAAACAAAACCGACTACAATAATTGAAATAAATTTTTGTGTTTTCTACATAAAAATGTTATTTATTTCCATATAAAATGGGATTTTAAACTGTTTGTATTTAAGTTTTGATAAAAAATGTAATAAACTTATTTAAAAGTATTTGAAAGCAAATACATTTTTTAAAAGTAAAAGAATAAAAAACGTATTTTGTTTCCAGAACAAGTATAAATGGTCATCTTATTGAAAATCTCAAAAAAATTGGCTTTACCCTTATCGAATATAAAAAAAATTCGGTGAAAAATTTATCCACCACTATTTTCTACAAATCTAGGACAAATAAATCAGTCGAGCAACTTTTTCCATACAAAAATAGGTTATTTATATACAACATATTTACATATTTACTTTATAATATATGGATATGGGTACTATGTAAAAGAATATTTTAAATCAAGAGCGTAACAAATAAATATTAAAACTTTCGAAATAGCTATAGGATCCTTATAGTACTTTCCATACTAAGTCATTTTTCGTTGATTCGTTGTAAGAGATGAATAAGCGAGCGACCTAGTTTGTGAATTCCAACGTTTTCTTATCGCTTACCATAATTATTCCAATCGATTTGGCCTCACAAGTTTTGAGATTATATAATCTTTTTGAGGTTATAGGACACAATGAACCAATTAATTATTAATTCGAACCCAGGACTACTGGCATGCGTTACCGCGACATTACGACAGCAATTAGCTATTCACCTTATATCCGCGATCGTTTATATGTATCAACACTTGAATGTATCGAGAAAGGGAACATGAAAATAAACAGGTATACTAGTGAATCATAGACAGCCAGCCACTACCTCTTAACTTGAAAGCATCAAATTTATCCATGAAGCTACTACATTTCAACCTTGCTGATTTGGTTAATGCATATCATCAGTCTTAAAGTACACAGCTGACTGCTGTACGACATTATATTTATTTATTTATTGCTCCGAAACCCAGCCTTTTTATTCCAAATTTTATGAAATAGGAATGTCGGGCTCGAATAAACAAAAACATTGAGAAGGATTAAAATTGTATTTTGGGAAGTAACAAACCAGAACTTGAAAATCTCGTCAAATCATTCTACGGCACTTGAAATTATACGATTTATCTATTTATCATCAGTTGTAGATTCTCCAAATAATGGGATTCATCAAACATTGGGTTACCACTTTCAATGTGATTTTCGTTTCTGTTCTGTAAGAATGATCAACTTTCTTTCAGTATCTCATTAAGTATTGAAAAATTAAATTTAAAAAATTACGAAATATACAAATTTACTACTTCTTAGTGAAAATATGTTTAAAACAATATTTAATACCTGTTTTAACCAATATTTAAAACATGTTTTAAACAAATTTTGTTTTTGGTTTATTTTAAACTTGTTTTAAACAAAAAAAAAAACATGTTTTAAACAAAATGAGTTTTCTGTGTAAATAAAAAAAATGGTATTTTGATTGGTATATCATGATCTCCAACAGACACTCACACAGCATAACTGACGTTTAGTTCTTACATAGGCGGCGATCATATGCTTGTCATCTTTAAATATACAAATATGTATACGTACAAACCGTGATCTACGTTCAATACGCAAGAACAAAAACCGTTCGATGAAAAATCGATGCTTTAAAAGATCAAATATCACTGCAGTTACCAATAAGCGTCACTGACTATCTAGACCGGCACACGAATAACGAAGAACTTTCACCGAACATCCAGCAGCAGTTCCGCGCTATAAGAAGAAGCACAAATGATTCATGATAAATGGTTGGCTCATAACTACAAGCACTCTAGCAGAATATTTCCGTTAGCAAAGCTATGACTAGCGATGAGTAGTTAGCTAACGCTAAGAATTTCACTAAAGCCTTCCATTCAAGAAATATAGCAATCAAAGACGGAAATAGAGAACCGGGAACAAACGTGAGTGATCTTCTCTCAAGGCCAGATTTAGTTCAACTCATGTTGCGCTAAACGAATATCAGATTCGTATGAACTACGAAATAAAGCAACTACTCGGAGACAGCTCGCATATCACCGGTTTCATCAAATGCAATCGAGTTAAATGACTGGGGCTACGTCCTCACAACAACATACGATAAATAAAGTGTTCCAGCTACAACCAGGCGGTGTACTTCGTATAGGAAGGCTATGTATAATAGGATGTTGAAACTGGAGGGCGAAAACAATGGAGGAGAGAGAGTGACAATTCGAATTATTTACAGTTTTTGTAACTGATCTGGGACCAAATCTATTGAATACGAAATGTATGAGAACCTGTGTTTCGATTTACTTTACATAGTTTTGCTTGTATGTAGTGGTAATGCGCCCACTTCTTTATGAGTCCGTAATTGTTTATTTGAAATAAAAATATTCAAAAATAACGAATTTTTTTCCTACCTTAAGTGAGCCAATGACAAAAAACATGAGTCGATATTTTTCTATTCAAAAACAGCGTTATGACTTTTCGGAAATTATTCTGTGGCTCAAGTGTGTAAATGATTTTAAAACAAATAAATGGTTGGCATCCCTCTATTTTATATAGCGTATCGCTGAATATGATTTTTAAACATGGCACAATACAGCAAACTGCTTCATTGTGAATGTGTCATTCCGTTGTCGTCAACAACAAACTTCAACTGTCATTTTATTACAAAAATCCATAAAAATCGCCATCGTAAAAATATCATAGTGATTTTATAGTTTACTTATTACAATTTGATTTAAATAACTAAAATGAGTTTCACTCGCGAAGTCGTAACAATTGTACACGAAAATGGTGTGATCGATGCAAAGAAAAATATAACAAATTTTATGAACGAAATCAATTATTTCAAAGAAAAAGTGCAAACCTGCATCACTCTTAAGTACGAAGACTTCCTGCCCGATTTAAATTCAAATGATCAACTGCTCGACATAGGTAATCAGCTGTACAATCGATTACAATTATTCCTGGACAATATTGAAAATGAAACAAAAGCCGGACTTGTAAATAGCAGCGAGGAGCTGCAGAACTATTTAGAGGAACTGAACGAATCGATGCTCGGTATGAAAGTGAATTTAAAAATTTTAGCACTGGATGATTTGTTCAATAAATTGGCTACCGCAAATAATTTGGGCGATCAGATACAAAAGATGGAATTGCTAAACGAAATGAAAACATTGATTTATGATTCGAGTGATAATGTGTTCAATAAATTGGAGTGTTACAGTAACATTAAAAATCAATACAATTTAGAATACCAAATGATGCTACTCAGCTTCCGAAAAAAATTCGAGAACATGGTCAATTTGAGCGAGAAAAATTTTCAGAACACAAAACAGGTTACGATCAAGGTGAGCAAAAATGAGAAACAGTTACATGAAATTTTTATAGGCCTTCTAAACACCAAGTATAATCCGAAACCGTTCTGCCAATTTTTGCTGGAAAATCTGTTCGAGCCAATCATCACGAAGCCAGTTTCAATGGAGTACGATGAGAGCACCAACATTGATTTTGTCGTGCTAACGCTATCGTTTAATATAAAGCAAATGAACACAAATTTGCGGCCTAATTACAAAGTTGTATTCCAGAATATCGAAAAGGCTGTCATCTGCTTGACCCACCTAAATACAAAATTATCCGACGATCGATTTGTATTCACTATATTCGCCGATTACATAAAGGAACAATTTTTCAAACTCCTAACCGTACAATGTTTGTTGTTTGCGGTACCTGATACCATGGATGAGATGTCCGAATCAACAATCAAAGATGATATTCGCAATTTAAATCAGTTCCTCGTTGACAATAATTTCATCACAGAAACAGATGACTCGCTTCTCGAATTCATCAATAAAATCGACCATCTCTTCCAAAATCGTTTCTGTAAAAATATTATCGATACCTCGGTAAAAATAATGGAAAATGATTTACATGACATGATTGTAGTGCCAGAGTCTAGCGAAATTTATTCTAAATTTATGATTTCGAAGAGTATCGTGGAATTACGAACCTTAATGGAACAAATTTTAAAACAGGCCGAGCACTCAACGAGTGATATTTCTGATCGACTCTACTCAACCATATCGAAAATATTAGACCGCTATCTAATCACTGTGCCTTCCTATCACGCAAAACTACTTCAAACCATTCCACAACCGTCTGCTTTATTCCACAACAACAATATATACTTAAGCATGTGGCTAGAAAAGCACGCGAATATAAAAGATTTTGAGACGATCGTGATAAATTTGGAGCGTGAGGGTACCGAACAATTGGCCCAACAAGTAAAGTACCAAAATAATATTTTAATGGATATTTTAAAGGAATTCCAATTAACTGAGACAACTAGCGAACTGGGTCCCGAACCATACAAAACGATACGGAAATGTTTACGACAGTTGGATTTATTAAAAAATGTATGGCAAACCGTATTACCCGATAAAATTTATAATAAAACTATGGGTGGCCTATTAAACGATGTGGTAAACGAAATTGTACGCAAAATGTTGGCACTCGAAGATATTCCAACGCAGGTCTCGAATGGGCTTATTGAAATATGCAAAATAATTATTGATCGCGCCCCATCAATATTTGAGGATCCGCTCGATGTGTCATTACATGTAAAATCTTGGATGAAGTTGATGCAATTGAAAATGATATTGGGCGCCTCATTGATCGAAATAACGGAGCAATGGAGTGAAAGAAAAGGTCCATTAGCTTTGAATTATAAGCCAGACGAGGTGAAACATTTAATACGTGCCCTATTCCAGAATACTGATAGACGGGCAAATGCTTTAGCTTTGATTGGTTAATAAATGTCCATTTTTTTAAAGATGTATTTAATTTTGGAAAAAAATTTTGTTTTATTTAACTAACTAATCTGTCCCTATTCCTAGAAAAAATCCTTAAAAATTCCGCCGGCGTGGTCTTGGTTTTCTCTGCGTCATGCGTCATCCAGTTGTTAATTCCATAATTGTTCAGTCGTATTTAGGAATCCGATAATCACCCCAATTATGGTTGTCGATTTAATATCGACGTATAATACGATACTATACAATTTTAAAAATGCATTCTTGTCGATAGCATTTAGTGTACGTAAAATTTCTGATAAAATAAAAACTAAAGTAGACTTTCAAGTTCTGGAATTTAGGTACCCGGGATAGAACTGGCTGTTTCTTAACCGGTTATGATGGAATTAGGAATTTTCGATCGAATGGGGTTCTAAAATAATTTTTGGAAGATGTCCTGTAATAAGGCTGCCTGAGGCGGAACTCGGCTATTTCTTAACCGATTCACACACATAACATTAGTTATAAAATAACAAATTAATGATCTCCAATACTTCATCATTGTGTTTTTCAACGCCATTTAAAAAATGAATTTATGTGTTAGAGTGTATATGTTGTAGGCCACACCTGACTTTATTTAGCCACAAATTTCCGTAAATTAAGAATATCGCACGTGACTACTAAGGTGAGTGAAACAAAACTGCACAGTAAACGCTGTTGCTAAAATTCAACAGTACAATGGGCGCATTCAAGGCATCTAACAGTTGGGAACATGTTGAGTAAAATCAAAGCCAACGTTATGAAAACGTTTAGTATTGTGAAATTTTGAAATCAAATTGGCGATGATTTCATTAATCATGATGCCAACAGTTGGCGGTCCTGAACGCGGCCAATGATATTAACTTTCTTGTCTTTCTTATAGAGTTGATGTGTGGAATGGCGAAAAGGAACAAATAATTGTGCCATTTATTGTACCGGTATGAATTCCTTAAACTCCAGCTGTTGACCGATTTTCTTAGAATCGTGATTTCCAGAATCGCGTAAAGAGGTATAATTTTGATATAAAAACAACAGTTTCTGGTTATAATTGTCACTTCCGCTTACATTTTGAGAAAATGTGCTTTAGAATTTTTGTTGCATATTTATCTCTTTCTAGCTTTAATTCCCCATGGAATGATTTTGCTGCCTGCACGGCGGTCTTTTAATCTCGGTTCATCGCACGCAGCAATCGCTCCCACATCTTCACTCGGACACTTTTCTTATCATTCGTTGTGTTCGGGCTCTTTCAATATGGCCCAGCCACCATACTGGTTGGGTTTAATGAATCCGATAATATGACCATCTCCAAGAATAGGTCGAATAATCTTCGTTTGAAAGGTAGATAATAATCTATGTTCATTAGTGGTCAAGTTCCAACCCTCAATTTTGACAGTTAGCACAGGTCTTATAAGTGCTTTGTATTAGTGCTAGGTTGCGATTGCGAAGGTTATTTTCATGACAACAGCCTTGAATGCGCGTAGATGACTCGATGTTGAGTTGCTAGCTTACAGAGAGAAGCAAGATTCTTTGGAAATTCGAGACATATGAGCGCGGTTCAGTGATTTCCAAAGTTATCCTCAAAGTGAAACACTGGTCAGTGGTTCATCGGATGAGGCGAAAACCTCATTGCCACGTGAATTTTTACATTTTAGACGGGCGCCTTTTTCATGCAGCACACATGAGTACGGTCTACCATTTTTCAGGACGCTCGTCCTGGTCACAGTTTGCAACGATAAGATCATAAAGATTAGTGCAAAAGTAGTTCACCTGTGTTTTAATAATTCTGCGAGAATTCCGTCAAGACCACGTGCTGTATTTCTAGTCTACTAATAGCTGCGCCTACTTCCTGCACTGTGTGATAAGGGAAAATAACCTCCTCGCTCGGTGGATCAATAGTTGAAATAGGGATCACTTCGCCATTACAATTTAGTAGAGTTTTGAAGTAAGATTGCCATACTGACCTCAGTTACGCTTTTTCTCTAGTCTCCATTCGTGTCTTTGATGGCTGTGGATTTTGGATGGAAACCTTGTGTTCCTTGTGTTTCCATTTTCTGGTTGGAAGCTAAGGGTTTTCGATATAGGACCAGTCTATTATATTCACTCTTCTTTTTTCGGAGGTGTTAATGGACGCATCTTTCCTGGTGCAGTGATGCTCCGCCTGAGTGCTCCTAGTTTTACGAGCCAACGATTTTTCACGTAGCTTTCGTTTATTTTCGTTTATTTCCGTACTCTTGGTGGTCTCTTCCAATTGTATTTTCCGCTGCGGCAATTATGATTGACTGGGTAGCTAACTAGGATCTCACAAAACTTAAAGTTATGAACCCTATACAAAGGCCTCGGGTGAAATTATCGAATTCATCATAACAACGACATGGAAAATACGGAACATGGGACATACTTAACCTTTAAAGGCCTAGATATTATCGTGGCGACTTGAACGAAAAAATCGGAAGGAATATGGGTACAACATTATCCATATTGGATCATCCAGCTTGCGTCAGCCCAGTAACAACAATGACCAACACGTCACGAAATTGGCTTTCATGTTTAACCTAGTCGTATCAAATACTTTCTTTCAATATAGAGGCGTCGATGAAAAGTGATCATATGCTTGTCTTCAAATATAAGTGCAAATTATCATCCACATTTAACAGATAAACTAAGAAAGCTGGGCGTTGGAATATCGACTAAACATCTAAACCGGTATAATAAAACCATTAATCTCCATCAAACATCCAGGAGCAATGGCAGGCTATCCAGTAAGCCAATACTGCCGCATCAGAAAATACAATTTGAAGAGACCACCAAAAAAACGTTGCTGAAGTTTTCTTAGTATGGCAATCTTACTTCAAAAATCTACTAAATCGTAACGGCCAACTTGACCCCTATTGGAGCTGTTGATCCACTCAACGAAGAGGTACGTGTCCCCTATCACACAGTAGAGAAAATAAACGCAGCTATCTTTATCCAACATGGAGCCAGTCCCATCATAATCGGCTAAGAAATGACTGAGTTCTGTCTCAGGTGATCGTATTCCAGAACTTCTTCCAAAGATAAGTTTAGAATTCCATTTCCATTGAACATACCCAATCCATCATAATCGATTAAGATTTGGCGTGTTCCGGCTAAAGTGGCCACATTCCAGAACTTCTTCTAAAAATAATTTTAGAATCCAATTTCCACCCAACATGCCTAATTTCTTCATGATTAGCTAAGAAATGACCAAGTTCTCCCAAGTGATCGTATTCCAGAACTAAAATGGACGAGTTCCATCCAAAGCGGACATATTCCAGAACTCCTGGACAGGATTTTGATACCCGCGATTTTAAGTTCCTGGATTTGGATTTCCGGGATTTTGATTTTCGCGATTTTGAAATCCGGTATTTCGATGGTAACCCAACTAAGAAGCGTCCCACAATTTATTTTACTTCTTTCCATTGTTTCCTTTTCTGGTTTGGTTTCCTGGTCGTCACTGTAATAATTCTTCTTATTTGGAGGAAGGGTGAGTAAGCTAACTCGTTATCTATATTGTTACGATCTCGCCTATTGGCTTCATGGGCAAATAATTCAGCTCGGGCGAGACATTTATTCAACGAAAATTGTGAGATTTGTACCATCTAGGTTAAAGTAGTAGCGTTAGAGATCGTTTTTATAACAGTTTTATTGTACAGCGGATTATTTTAGTCTAAAACACAAGGGAAAATATCACTTCTTTATTACCAGGCGAGTCTGAAAAATTCGATCGGTATATAAATACAGGTAGGACGAACACGGTGATTCAGTCTGAAGGAGTATTTGGGGATTCGGTACGCGAAAGATTAAAAGCAAAAATGAGTAGCGGGAAAATAATTAGTGGTGTCAATTAATAAATAATTGTGGAAATTATTTATTGATGTGGTTCTGGGACTAGTGAATATTGAGAAAAGTATTGTGGGCATATTTCAGTGATGAAAGTATTACGGTAGTGGTGTAGGTTAGGTTGCTTACTGCACACTTAGGCCAATTTTTAGGCCCATTGTGTTACCACTCATTCACTCCACATCATTAACCCACCTACTTCACCTACTCACCCAACTGCAGTATACCACCTGCACATTGCAAGCTCCATGTCAACCTGTACATTGACATGGAAGGTGGGTCGGCGCGTGACACGGAATTCTGCTCCCCATCAGAGGGTCTTATTAGTTGTATTTATTAGCATCACCGATCGTAATCGATGATGAAAATTCGATTTGCATCTAGCCTCTGATGGGATTCGAACCCAGCACCTCCCGGTCCAAGTGCCGAAGCTTTAACCACTGCACCACTTGTCCGGTTACGGTAGTGGTGTAAGTGTGTGAGAAAATATTTCTGGTATTTTCGAAGATATTCCGGTAGAGGTATAAATTACAAATTCTATAACGATATTCACATTCCAGTGATACGTACCGTATTTAACAGGGCAACAATATGTACCAATATATATGTAAATTCTAATAATATTTACCTAATACAAATAACCAAATCCACGTTTTTCCTTTGAAACCACAACTCAATCATCCAATCCACACTAGGACTCTTGAGCCCGGTCTCATTCTTCGTTTTCTGAAAACCGGTTTTATAGGTAAAAGGGAAAAATGAAGAATGAGACCGGACTCATGAGGCTTACTTTACGTTGCTCATCTAACAATACGATTTATGTATATTGAATCTTTTTTTTTTTTGTTTTAATCCATGCCATCTTTTCTGGGGACGAAGCACTCCCTGCACTTTCGCGGTTCATTTTCTGACGTAATCACTGCCAAATCGAAGACGTACGGCTATACGACCGATTTAAGTTACCATCTGAGCATTGCATAGCTCCATACCAGCCTATAGTACTGGACATGGAAGATGGGTCATGGCCAATGAGTTTTGATGTATATTGATGTTGGTAGCACTTCGTCGCTAAATTTACCATCTAATAACGGTTAATAATCCTTATTTCTGTAATAATTGCATTAGCTCTTTAGTGATTGTTCCAAACTATTTTTGGTATTTATATTGACGCCCGAAGCTGTAAAAGTGTAAATTGTTGCATAGCATTAAAATTTTGGTTTTTAATATTTTTAAGAATTAAACACAACGTCGGATCTGCTCTTCTAAAAAACTTACCTTAGTGAAATGACACGACTTTTGCGAGTTTACACAAACACATTAAAATGTTTAAGTAATACTCTTTGTTTATTCATAAATTAAAATAAATACAATTCAGGTTAGATTAAATATTTACGATTTAAATAGAATTGGGCTTAAGTAATACGAGATTAATTTGAACAGCAGTATTAACAGAATTATACCAAATGTACAACTGCACAAAATTATTGAATATTCAAATAATTTAAATTCGTGTTTTATAATCGATTTTACATGTGAATTGAGTCCAATCCATCCTCCATTATCGTTTATCCATTGGACTAGATCATCTTCAACAATATCACCGACTGCCTCGACTAATTTTGGTAAATAATCGGGATGACCTTGTCGCACACAGTCTACTGCTAGACCGCCGGTGACCGCGAACAGTGAAACTATTTTCGACCATGATATATCACTTTTAAAGAGATACCGAGCGAAAGCCGTCAATAAGACTGGTGCAGATTCTTCGGATGGTAATTCACCCCCAGAGTCACGACATAATTGTTTCGCCACATTCGTATAAATCCGAGGATGCATTTTTTCCAGCTCCTCGCCCATCTGCACGAAGAAACAGTATAATATTATATTAGAGGCACGTAACAACTAAATACTTACATAATTGATCGCATAGAAAATATCTCGTATCGTATGTATCGCTTGCGTTCCTAGCATACTTCGCATCCGCTGCAAACCCAATTTACGATTAAATATTCCGGCCCTTTTCAAACGATACCGTATATATTGGCCGCACAAGCATTTTCCTTGAGCTATAATTTCTTGTGATGGTATCGGTGTATGTTTCCAGCCAATTGTGCTCGATAGTTTCCGTGTCACCACATCGCTTACATTACTTAGCCGTCTACGTGCCGACGATGTATTCGTCTCGTTGAGCAGAAAGGCTGAATGCAGGGCAACGGGAAAACTAAATTTACGACGATTTGACAATGGTGTACTTAATAAGTTACCATTATTGCTACTACCATTAAGCGAATTACTACTGCTATTGTTCGTATTACTATTATTTATATTGAGATGGAGCTTGTTTAAAGATTCATTCGAGCCCGAATTATCTCGTGACATACTGAACGTAGGCAACGGGTTAGTGTTAAGAGGCCGCGTTAATAGTAATTGAGGAACATCATTGTGACTATTACTATTGTTGTTATTTATATTAGTGGTGTTTGGATTTGTACTACCCATGGTGGCTGTCGACAGTCTCCGCATCTAGAAAGCAAAATAGAACGAATTAAAAAATTTATATTTATGCATAAATCACAAAACCATGTGATTGATTGAAATGTGGAAGTTATTTGGTTTTAAGGTTATTGGAATCACGATTCTATCGTGCGGATTAAGAAATCAGGTAAGAAATTAAAAATAACAAAAATTTTGGATATGGATAATTGTGCGGAAATGAAGGCGCCGAAAATGTCGTGTGTGGCGTGGCATACAACATTTCGTGATTTATTTGGTTTTATTAATTTCGTTTTTATTTGTTTGGATTGTAGTTGTAAACCCAATTTTAAATTCAATTTTTATTGTCAATTCATGATTAGGGGATTACATTTGTGTTGCGCAGTGACGGAGTGAAATTTTGTGAAGACCTTTTGCTAGTGTTAAAATACTTTGTTTTTGGCATTCGATATTAGTCATTGCGGTACAAGCAAGTTCAGTATAGTTAACTTTTTTATTTCCGTAACGGAAAGGAAGCTGCTGAGGCTCACAAAAAGATTTGAGAAAATTCCATGCTGACGATTTTTTCATGAAACATGAGCAACGTTCTGGTCGAGCAAATTAAATTGATGACGATGAAGTGAATGCCATAATTGAAGAAGATCATCTTTTTCCTGTTGAACAGATACAAGAGTTGAAAATCGCTTAAAATGTTTTAGAATTGCAAGAAGCTCGATATTTGGGCTCCACATGATTTGAAAAGGGGGTGCGTAGCAGAAAGAGTTAACCGAGCGATAACAACATCATCACAAACGTCAAGCAACCGTTGCTTTGATTAATACAAATTTGGGTGACCACACATGCAAAACTGGAAAGAGATGAGAAGATCTTCGCATGCCGATATGACTCATTCAGCTAGGATATAATGAACCAATCATTCGTTAATTTTCGAACAATAATACTTGATTTCTGCAACCTCAATGCGGCGATCAAATCCCTCCAATTTCCAGGAAATTCATTTAAAGCAACGAATCAATAGTATGCGATACACACATCTCAAGTGCAATGAAGTCGACCCTTTTTTAAAAATGAATCGTTACTGGTTACGAAAAATGGGTTATTTACAGCAACATCGTTCAAAAACGATCATGGTGCAAGCGTGGTGAAATATCACACACGAAAGGTGATTTGTACTACAAATGATCATGCTACCAGTTTTTAGGGACTACCAATGTGTGGCGTATGAGCTGCTTCCAAGAAACCAAACGATCAATTTAGATGTTTACTCTCAACAACTGGCCAACTTGGATGAATCAATCAAAGAAAACGGACGGAATTGACAAATCTAAAAGGAATTATGTTTCACCATGGTGCTAAAATTTTCACCAATGATGATGTTCTGAAATCGCAAGTGGCTCATTTTTTTGCTGATAAGAACCAGAAGTTATATGAGCGCAGAGTTGTAAGTTGCCAGGAGGGTCTCAAAAGGACATCGAACAAAATGGAAAACACAATGCTGAATATAATTTTTTTTTTCTTTGTATAGCAAAAAATAAATATTTGGAGTTTTCAAGAACAAGTTTTCCCATTAGTGGCCAAGCTCCAATTCTAATATATAACGACTAATTTGAGTCTTGACCACCAAATGTCGTTCTAAGGATTTTCTTAGACATTAGACATCGTGATGCTGAATCGGCTGTGTTTTCTTCTGATTTTACGTGAGATCAATTGGCCACGAACTCATGTTGTTCTGTATTTCAGCTATATGACTCTCCACGAGTACCTTGCATTTGTTTGAAGGTTCTTGAACCTAAGATTAATGGTTGAATCTGTGTATGGGTATATGGATCTTAGTGGCTCTAATGACCTCTTTAAATTATTTCGGGTTCGATAGTGGTTAACATTTTAATGGTAGTCAAAAACGTCATTATTGGAGTAATACAACCTAGGACTTTGATGCAACTGTGATAGAGATTGAAGTAAAGGAACAAACCTAATGTTTAGGTCCCTATAGATTCTATCTATTCCATAGATTCCTCTATCACTCCAAGGCAGAGAAGCAGAGGAGATATACATTGTCCTAGTCCAAGAACCTTAGGTCAATGGTAATCGGTTTTGTGGACTTAGGACTCCTAAATATAAACTACTATACGCGAAGAAGATAGGTAAAATTCGTTCCTGTATTCCTGCGTTCCTGCATATGTGGTTACAATAAGCTTAATTTAGTAATTTACCTTCCAATGTCGGAGAGTCACTCATTCTCTTATTTGAATTGGAGACAAAACTCAATAAAACGCCTAGCAATAGACTCCGGAGGAAAGCCGTCTGGGATATTTTTAGAACTATTCTAAGTAATTTACTACCGGTACTAGTTCTAAACTCCACTCAATACAAGAGCTTGATATCCTAGTGGATCAGCTATCCGACGCCTTTAATAAGGCCATATTAGGTACTAGTAGACCTCTGAGTAAACCTCGACCAAGAGAGATTGGTGGTCGAAAGGACTTCAAAACACTCGTAAAAAATGCAAAAGGCTCTTTAGAAGCCTCAATGAAACTAAATATGCTAAGGACTGGGACTGCTACAAGGAAGTCCTCAAAACATACAAATACGAATTAAGAAACACAAAAACAAATGCCTGGAGGCTATACTGTAGTAACATACAGGAGCCCTCTGAGAAATCTAGGCGATAATCTAGGTTACGTAGAGCACTACTTCTAAGTCCCACCACGGTTTTTTTCCAACGACCGGATTGTTATTGGACCGTAACGAGTGCAGAATCCTTGAAGCTACTACTGGAAACTAATAGCACGGAATCTGCGCCACAAAGACCTATAGGGACAACAGAGTCGTAGAGATTGTAAGCCAGGTTATAAGCAGGAGAAAAATCCTGTGGTCTTTAAATAACTTTCGGCAGGACTCGATGACATTATACCGGCGGCATTCAAGGACAGCCTAGAACTTCCATCACATTCCTAGTAAATGGATTGAGGTAAATGTAATATTTATACATAAAGCGGGAAAAGCTCTCATTGCGGACCAAAGATCTTTGACCTAACAGCTTTTACCTTAGCCTGCTCCCTACTAAAATTTTTGAACACAAACAGATAAAAACCCACATTAAGAGATCGATTGAGCCATACAGGCTATCGAAAACCCAACATGCATATTGAAAGGGGAAATCTGTGGAAACTGCTCTGTACTCTCTTATTGCTCCTCTCGAGAAATCTCTTGAACATAAGGAAATCTTCATGATAATTTTTTTTTTTGGATATAGAGGGGCCTTTAACAACGTCAGACCAGAGGCAATCACGCATAGGTACTTTCCTCTATGCGTAGACGGATCCTAAGGTCGGCGCTTTCTTCAGGAAATATAAACTTCCTTAGATTGACCCCGTAGCCCCTTACTCCTGTAAAAATGCCATTGTACATTGGCTCATTATTTCTACTATTAGGCCCATTTTATTAAAGGGTGTCCCAAAATTTACGCAAAATTTGAATTAAATAGAAAATTAATTAATTTAGTGTTTGTAACCAAAAAAATAAAACAGTTTGACAGCTGACAGTTTATAGGGTTAGTAAACATGCCGCATTACACGAAATAACAACGTCTTTTCATTGTTGAACAATATTTCAAAAATAATGAATGTTCGAATGCTGATTTTTCGAGCAAAATCATCCTAAGCGTTGAAGCTCTTGATGGCTTCGTTAATCGTCAAAATTTCCGCATTTGGGGCTCAGAGAACTCACATGTGATTGTCGAAAAACAAATGCATCCACAACCTGTCACTGTTTGGTGCGGATTTTGAGCTGGAGACGTCATTGGACTATACTTTTTTGAAAATGAGGCTAGTCAAGCAGTTATTCTTACTGGTGCTCAATATCGCTACATGACAACCGAGTTCTTTTTGCCTAAATTGGATGATATTGATGTGGGCGGCATGTGGTTTCAGCAAGACGATGCGACATGCCATACAGCCCGTGAAACAATCCAATTACTGCATGATACATTTCCTGGTCGTGTACTCTCTCGTTGATCAAAATTGGTCTCCTATACCATGTGATTTAACACCATTGGATTTCTTTCTATGGGATTATTTGAAGTCAAAAGTCTATGTCAACAAGTCCACAATCACTCGTGCATTGAAGGAGAACATTTATGCAAAATGGTCATGGAAAATTTCGACAAAAGAATTCGTATGTGCCAGCAAAGCCGTGGAGGTCATTTTCCCAATGTGCTATTCCATACATAACCCTAGCCATGTACTATATGTTTCCATTAAAAATATATAGGCTTGAAAAAAACTGTGTTTTCTATTTAATTCTAATCTTGCGTAAATTTTGGGATACCCTTCCAACATATGCGGTTACTGTTTCGTGGCCATCTATTTAAGGATGGAAGATTCTGACAAAAATAAACTGCTTGGTGAAAATACAGCGATCAGCCGCCTTGTGTATTAGTGAAGGTCTTAGAAGTACATCCATTCAAGCACTGGAGTTTCTTTTTCATCTGGCACTCCTAGATATCCGAGGTAAACAAATGGCAGCGAGCCCAGCTATAAGGATCACATGAAGATAGAAAAGTGTAGCAATACAGGAAACTCATCTATTCTAAGAATCAAGAACATCCCAAATACTATCGACTATACCATCCCGTCTTCATATTTTGATCATAGGTTTAGGGCTGATATTCCCACCACAGAGGACTGATTAAGAGAGGCATTTCTGAGTTCAGGTGAGGAGAGGAGAGGTTCTCATTTAATTTTTTAAAGAAAACCTCATCATCAACCCTCCCAACCATCTTTGAACGATCAGTGACGAAATTAACACCCAGATCGTTCAAATATGGATAGGAGGGTTGGGATGGGGTTT